>CM050165.1:399895264-400089581 GCA_027410445.1 Discoglossus pictus
GGAGCTTTTTGTGCCAAGAGGTTTTCAACTGACAAGAGGACAGAGGTTAGAAGTAAAACTATTTCACCTTAAAGAAAGAAAAGGGTTCTTCACAGTAAGGATGGTTAATCTGTGGAATTCTTTACCAGAGGAGGTGGTGACAGCGGATTCGATAGATAACTTTAAAAGGGGACTGGATTTATTTCTAATTAAAAAGGGAATTCAGGGTTATCATGGATAATTATTAGTAGTAATAGTATTGATCCAGGGAGAAGTCCGGTCACCGGTGTCTGGGATCAGGATGGATTTAAAAAAATTTTTTTATACAACTAATTAATTAATAGTTAATCCGCATATTGCAGATTGGAGGAGATCTTGAAAGGTTGAACTTGATGGACTGAAGGTTTTTTTTCAACCTTAAATACTATGGGCCTCATTCTATTATCGGCCGTAGGAGATGCGGGGCCGCAAGGACCGGCCGCAAGCTATTTGCCTATTCTATTCCCTTCCGGCCGGGGACTCCGGCGCGAGCGGCCGCAAGGGATAACAAGGCGCCGGCCGCAAGCCTGCCGGAGGAAAGCCTTTGATCTTAAACGGCCGCAAGAGTTTCGGCCGCAAGAAAATCCCGGTTGCTATTCAATTGCTCCGGGAACCCTCTCTGCAAGGCTAAAACCGAGCCGCAGCTTACTTGCAGCAAAAAGGTCCCGTAGGCACACAATTAAGCACATAACAAAGCCATAATAAAGCCATCCTGCACTCTGAGGAGACTATAAAGTGATTGTAGGTGTTAGCATTCATAGCACAACATTCCCCTACACTCAAATCCGTAAATATATATTTTTTTAATTTATGTCACATATCCATGTAAAAAGTCTTGGAGCACCTCAGACCCGCCCACGCTGCGGCCGGAAAATAAACAGTTAATTAAATCTTGGATTTGGGCTGATGTGCAAGCTTGAGAGGGGGTTTCTATTAATCCTCATGTCCCCCATTATGATCCCTAGCATTTACAGAGCTTTACAGTGCCGTCTTGAATTTATTTTTGCTTTTAAAGTTCTCTGAGCTTACGGCCGGTTGCAAGATATACGGCCGGCCGTAAGGGGATATCCTTGCGGCGCCGTCTATTTGAATTGCAAGGTAACGGGGGGCCTTTCAAAAAGGGTGTGTATATGTAATGACAGATCATGTGACACTTAGATTGCACACAGGTGGACATCATTTCACTAATTATGTGACTTCTGAAGGTAATTGGTTGCACCAGAGCTTTTTATGGGCTTCATAACAAAGGGGGTGAATACATACGCACATTCTGTAGTGGGGAAGCTTTTAGAAGGGCTAATAAGGGATAATATACAAGAATATCTCTATTTGAACAGGATTATAAGTAGGAGTCAACATGGATTTATGAGGGATAGGTCATGTCAAACAAATCTAATTAGTTTCTATGAGGAGGTTAGTAGGAACCTGGATCAAGGCAACTCAGTGGATGTAGTATTTTTGGATTTCGCAAAGGCTTTTGATACAGTGCCACATGGGAGACTATTGTGCAAACTAAGCGATACAGGAGTTGCAGTAAATATCTGCTCATGGATTGAGAGCTGGCTAAAAGACAGGAAGCAAAGGGTTGTTGTAAATGGAACATACTCCGATTGGACTACTGTGGTAAGTGGGGTTCCTCAGGGTTCAGTATTAGGTCCTCTCCTTTTTAACATATTTATTAATGACTTAGAGGTAGGATTGGAGTGTGATGTCTCCATTTTCGGTGATGACACGAAGTTGTGCAAGGTAATTAAATCAGATAATAATGTGCTTTCCCTCCAAGGGGATTTACATAAAATTGAGGAATGGGCATCTAAATGGCAGATGAGATTGAATACGAATAAATGTAAAGTTATGCATCTGGGAAGGAAACATAGCTATGCAATTTATAATCTTATTGGAGCAAATCTAGGTGTATCAGATATTGAAATGGATTTGGGATTTCTTGTGGACAGCCACCTAAGTAACAGTGCTCAAAGCCAAGCAGCAGCTGCAAAGGCAAATAAAATATTAGCATATATTAAGAAGGGTATAGAAGCCAGGGAAGCAAATATAATTCTGCCACTATACAAATCTCTAGTACGCCCTCATTTGGAATATGGAGTACAATTTTGGGCACCACTTCATAAAAAGGACATTAGAGCTGGAAAAGGTACAGAGGAGGGCAACAAAACTAATAAGGGGAATGGAGGGGCTAAGTTATGAAGAAAGACTAACCAAATTAAACTTATTTTCTGTAGAAAAAAGGCGTCTAAGAGGAGATATGATTACCTTATATAAATACATCCAGGGTCAGTATAAAGATTTGACAAGGGAGCTTTTTGTGCCAAGAGGTTTTCAACTGACAAGAGGACAGAGGTTAGAAGTAAAACTATTTCACCTTAAAGAAAGAAAAGGGTTCTTCACAGTAAGGATGGTTAATCTGTGGAATTCTTTACCAGAGGAGGTGGTGACAGCGGATTCGATAGATAACTTTAAAAGGGGACTGGATTTATTTCTAATTAAAAAGGGAATTCAGGGTTATCATGGATAATTATTAGTAGTAATAGTATTGATCCAGGGAGAAGTCCGGTCACCGGTGTCTGGGATCAGGATGGATTTAAAAAATTTTTTTTATACAACTAATTAATTAATAGTTAATCCGCATATTGCAGATTGGAGGAGATCTTGAAAGGTTGAACTTGATGGACTGAAGGTTTTTTTTCAACCTTAAATACTATGGGCCTCATTCTATTATCGGCCGTAGGAGATGCGGACCCGCAAGGACCGGCCGCAAGCTATTTGCCTATTCTATTCCCTTCTGGCCGGGGACTCCGGCAGGCGTGCGGCCGCAAGGGATAACAAGGCGCCGGCCGCAAGCCTGCCGGAGGAAAGCCTTTGATCTTAAACGGCCGCAAGAGTTTCGGCCGCAAGAAAATCCTGGTTGCTATTCAATTGCTCCGGGAACCCTCTCTGCAAGGCTAAAACCGAGCCGCAGCTTACTTGCAGCAAAAAGGTCCCGTAGGCACACAATTAAGCACATAACAAAGCCATAATAAAGCCATCCTGCACTCTGAGGAGACTATAAAGTGATTGTAGGTGTTAGCATTCATAGCACAACATTCCCCTACACTCAAATCCGTAAATATATATTTTTTTAATTTATGTCACATATCCATGTAAAAAGTCTTGGAGCACCTCAGACCCGCCCACGCTGCGGCCGGAAAATAAACAGTTAATTAAATCTTGGATTTGGGCTGATGTGCAAGCTTGAGAGGGGGTTTCTATTAATCCTCATGTCCCCCATTATGATCCCTAGCATTTACAGAGCTTTACAGTGCCGTCTTGAATTTATTTTTGCTTTTAAAGTTCTCTGAGCTTACGGCCGGTTGCAAGATATACGGCCGGCCGTAAGGGGATATCCTTGCGGCGCCGTCTATTTGAATTGCAAGGTAACGGGAGCCCCGCAAGGAATCGCAGCGTTGCGGCCGATAATAGAATGAGGGCCTATGTAACTATGTAACTAGGCCAATTTTCTGATTTCTATTTCTAAAAGATAGTTTTATGTATATATTTTTCTCATTTCACTTCACCAACTTAGACTATTGTGTTCTGATCCATCACATAAAATTCAGATTCACAAAACATTGAACTTAAGGATAAAATGTAACAAAATAGGTAAAGTCAAGGGGGGGGGGTGCTGAATACTTTTTCAAGGCACTGAATAATACACGAATGTGAGATCCACGAGTGTAAAACCTGTGGATGTGGGGGAGGCCTGTACTAAAATACCACAGCAATATCCTTACATGAGCTTGATGTTTAATTTAGACATTGATTTTTTGTATAACATTTCTAAATAATATTTATTATTAAACTTTACTTTCACATATCCAATTCTAAACCTCCAGTTTAGCTGCTTGTCTCCACCCCATATCAGTTTATTATACACTCCTGCATAGTCAGACACAAGGAGCAGATGCTTTTTATTGGCTGGCGCTGCGTTATATTTTATAAGAATGTATCTGACCTCTTAAGGCAGCATCACAGTCTGAGTTTCTCCTACCCATTGATGACCACATACGGGTAGGAGACAAACAGCTTAACTAGAGGTTTAGAAGTTAATGATTGAAAGCAAGATGGATATTGAATATTGCTTTTCTAAATAATAAAATAATACATTTTTACTAAACAGTAGTGCTTTATTAAAACATATATCTCTTGATTTTAGGGCATTACAGTGTACAGTAGTCCTTTTAAATCCACTTTTTTATCCAATATCAATTTTTCATCCACAGCATTGTAGTAAGTAACAAAAATAAGCATTGGTATGAATTTCTCACAGTATAGTGCACTGATTATATACGTTATATATAGATAAACTGGATACATGCACCTGCTTCATCATATATTACTGGGACGTGACGATTTTTCTTGGAATCTGAGAATATCCCTATTGTACATGTCTGCAGGGCAGTTACAGCCACTCATTCTGTACACATAAAAGCCGTCTCCGCGCTGCACACTGTTATTGCGTCCACATATCACACTATGTGTGCCAGGAGACCCTCGCTTGCAGATGGAGCCTGTTTAATGGGTTTTGGAAGTATTTAGAAGGCATTAGAAATGGGCCATGCGGATCAGCAGATGTAATTAGTGCTCTGAGCCAATGTTTTATAACATTCTGTGCAATCACTATTTACAGACTCTGTCGTTGTTAACCATTTTAGATTAACTTGTATTTTAGAAATGCGCTGGATTCAGGGAGGATAACTAGTGTCTTGTCTGTAAAATCCCAGCCAACAAATGAGAAAAGTTAAAGGGACATGGAAGATTTCTGGGAGTATTAATATATCTATATATCTATTTACTTTAATGTACTTTATTTTATTAACATATGCTTAGAAGCTCAATTTTTTATGTATAAAATCATACAAATAGTGCCTGGTTGGGTCTGCCCTCTGCAGCTCATGAAGACACAGATCCTGAAGTGCAGTGTTTTCAAATTGTCAAATCAGTGACCATCTCTCAGCAGCATGTTCACTTTGTAACGGATTGACTAGTATGAGATACTGCACACCCAGTAGGACCATACGCTGTATTCATGAGCTACAGAGGCCAGACCCATACTGGGACTATTTGTTAGATTTTGGGCAGAAACCGAGCTTTTAAGCACTTCTTATTAAATAATGTAAATACAATTAGATACATAGATATACTGTATGTATTTCATAGTCAACTCCAGAAACTCTCCATGTCTCTTTAAGTAATGTCAAGCAGGATTAAAGAAAAAGTGTCTCCAGATGGTAATAGACACTTAGTTTCCTAAAACATTTTCCGCATTGACACTGGTTGCAATGGGACTGGGCAACCGCTGTACTTAGAAGTGCACTGTCTTCATGAGCTGCAGATGGGAGAAGCCAGTTAGTATACTATTTGTAAGATTTTAGGGAAGTCAGATTCTGTTGTGAAAAAAGGTAGATGGACCTCAAGCCTAAAGATGGTGGGAAAAAAACAGCTAATTCCATGTTATTTTTAATAACAATACATGGAAAAGTTGTGTACAGTAATCAATCAAGATTCACGGGATTGACTTTCGTGGATCTCACATTCGCGGATTGGTTTCCTCTCACACTAACATGTGAGATGCCTCGGCTGAGGGAAGGGGAGGGACAGGGGGAGGGATGCTGAGTCCCACACACTCGCCAGGCCCTAGAGAAGGGCCTGAATGCTTTATTTCCGGACGGGGAGGGATGGTTGAGGGACGCTGAGCCCCACATACTCGCCAGGCCCTAGAGGAGGGCCTGAATGCTTTATTTCCGGACGGGGGAGGGATGGTTGAGGGACGCTGAGCCCCACATACTCGCCAGGCCCTAGAGAAGGGCCTGAATGCTTTATTTCCAGACGTGGGAGGGATGGTTGAGGGACGCTGAGCCCCACATACTCGCCAGGCCCTAGAGTAGTGCCTGAAAGCTTCATTTCCCCCGCTGGTGAGCGACTCCCGCACTGCGTGAGTCACACCGACCCCCTTGCACCCTTCTTGCAGGCAGTTACCCCAGGTTTCAGTTATTTGCGTATTTTATGCATTCGCAGGGTACCCAGAAACAGAACCCCCACGAATGTCGACGGACAACTGTATACTGATTTTACCAGTGAAAATTTATGAAAATTGGACCCATTTATAATTTCAGTAACAACACCATTTATGGGGTATCACCAAAAGTAATTTGTTATTAAATAGATTCAACTTTATTCTTAAAGAGCATGAAAAGCTGTTTTTACATTTTCCATTGCGTGGTATTATTATGCAAATGAGCAGCTTCCACATAATAGCTTATATTGTCAAATAGTAACAGTCTGGTTGTTGCTGTAATGGCAAAAACATCGGGTCTCAATATAATCATGCAGTTAGGTTCCACTTTCCTCGCCTTAATCAAGCTGCAAATTAGCACAAAGGAGTCACACACAATGCTGAATATCTCAGGAATGATTTACTGCAGAGAAAAATAGCTAATGCAATATATAGCCAGGTGCAATGCTTTTTAAGATGAAAGCAACTTGTTTTGGGGGCGATAGTGAAGGAGTCGAAATCAGTTCTGTCAATACTGTGATATTCGTGTTTGCATTTCCTTAAAATAAATAAATATACTGTAGACACATCCATTAAATCTAAATCTATGCAGCAGCTATTTTTAATATGGTATCTCATTTTAATTTTTAGATTATGCATCTTTTTAATACATTTGCATATGTGCAGCTGTTTCCTTTTAATTAATTAATGGCCGTGGAGGGGCTAATTTCCTGAGTGTATGTTTTCTATCTTATTGATGAGCAGCTGGCTATTTCTGCATTAGGCGCTCTTTTGCATCCACAGAACAGGATGTGTATTTGGCAGTATTTTGCCATTAGAAAATTGAAAAGCGACAGGATTTTTCCTCCAGTATCTCAGTAAATATACGAGGACAAAAAAAAAATCTTCAATTAAGCTACCAATTTGATTTACGAATCTGGCAGACCCATCATCCTCAAGCGCTGTAAACAATTGGTTCATTCATAACTGTCTGCATAAATTGTAGGGCATTTGAGAAGATATTCGAGCAGCAATCTGCAGTACTTTATTTGCTAAAAATATTATATATAAATAACACAAGTGCTATTGGCAGTGACTGTGTAGAAACGGAGGAAATATATGAAATGGAAAGATTTCCAAATGGGAAAAGTAAAGACACTTTTTTTCATAGATTGATATATAATAAATGGACAATATTTTTATTGTTTGCTGCATCTGAAAGAGCTATTATGTTATTTTTTTGTCAAATGATCATCTCAAACCTAAAAAAAAACTGGTTCAAATGTTTAACTGATCTGGGGGCTTGTCCCTGTAGGCCAATCAGCAGTAATATAAATGTGATTCATACTTGTCTGCCAATTAAATCGCCTCTTATAGATGTGGTCTTCACCAAAATATCATGGCTGCCTCCTGGGACCAGCAGAAACATAAAAAAAATTCTAATTAGAAAGTATTTGTAATGTTTGAAGTGGCAGTCACTCTCTTCTAGTAAAATCCCCATCTTGGCATCCCAAATGTCCCTCTTTTGAATCAAAATTCCATATTTAACTCAAAACAGTGTTCTCTAGCACTGACCATGTCCTACTTTCTTGATTCCTCTTAGACTTTTCTCGGATATATCACACCTTTTTTCCTTACGCATTTCTTATGCAGCGCTGTCAAGTTCCAGGGAAGGCAAAGAACTATTCTTCCCTCCGGCGTTGCAACTTGAAGGCGCTGAATCGACAGCGAGGCCATCGTTATGTTCGGCGCGGGCACTCGCCTCTCATAGCTCAAGGCCTTTTTCTGTCGGCGCGCCTTATATGCTAAAATTGGAAGCGCCATCTGACGGACGGAGGCGGAACTGCAGCTGTCAGATTTTGCAATGGTGAAGAGGGAAAGGACCCTTTTCTCTTAAAGTCTACAGAATATATATATAAATATATATATATATATATATATATATATATATATATATATATATATTACATGTGTGCTCACATTTTAACATCTAAAATGGGTTAAAAAAAAAATCCTGCTCAGAATTCCAAGAAATACAGTTATTACACTGCATTCTGGGAACCTGGGCAGAAACATGCAAATATGCCCACAAAGGCTTCACTCTTTAATCCAATATTATTTAAAACATGGCTCCATTTAAGCATATGCCTGCTGTATTGCACAGCTTTAAGCAAAGCCCAGGGGTGGATTATGCTTAAGCCAGGAAACCTACCCTTGGACAGCTGTTTCAAGTTTACTGCCTCTCATCCGCGTGGGGCCGGTTCCTAGCTTGTGTAGTAGACATTATGGGGAAGTAGTTTACCACAACTATTATTTAATTTTAATTGAGTGACAGAAGCCTCCAGCGTACAGTAGTAGAGTAAATAGTACATTTGTGTTCACATTTATACGTCTAAAAGAAGTTAAAAAAATATATTTCCTGCTCAAAATTCCAAGAATTACAGTTATTGCACTACATTCTAGGAACGCAGGGACATGCAAATGTGCCCACAAAGGATTCAATCTTTAATCCAATACCATTTTACACATAGCTCCTTTTAAGCATATGCCTGCTGTATTACATAGTCATACGCCGCTTAATGCTACCCCCTGACCACTTATTCGCATTCTTTTCCTGTCTAACTCCCCGCAATAGCTTGTTTTTTTGAGCGCCAAATCTCGGTTATCCCATTAAATCCCTCCTTAGTGCTCTCTGATTCACAGTCCCAGCCCGTCCCTGTAATTTTAAATAGTGTGTGTTTGTGTCATTCAGTTGTGTCCGACTTTCCTTGACCTCATGGACCGCAACACACCATGCTGATCCATTTGGTATTCATGGCAGAGATACTGTAGTGGGTTGCCAGCTCCTTCTCCAGTGGGCCACAGCATACAGCTGGTATTCCTAGGTGGCTCCTAATTCAGGTGCTGAGCAGGCCTAACCCTGCTTGGCTTCAGGGTGGTGTGACCTCTTTGAACCCAGGTTGCAGCCCTGAAAGCACCAAATCCTAGCCACTGGACCACCAGGAACCCCAAAATAGTTAGTACAGGATGGCAAAATTATATTAGAGGCCTTGTGTTTGAATGGTATATATTATGGATATTGTATTAATGCAGCTTAAAGTATTTTATTACAATAACTTCTACATTTTGTGCAATCATTCAAATAATCTATATATTGTGAGTCCTGGGAAACTGAGTTAAATAACACTGTTTTCAATTTATAGTGTACAGTTTAATGTGGCATGTTTAAAAGGATTCTGTCACCCCTAAATCAAGTTTTTGTTTTAATTTATTCTATGTATTATATACATTGTGCTAGTCTTTTATCTAAAGCAGAACGTGATTGAGATATTCAGCGTGGTTCATAGCACAGTATTATCCCAATGAGTATATCCCAAATGCGAATTAAATGCTTTGGTGTGCTAATTAATACTACAGTCTGCTTGTTTGTGCATGTGGTGGCAAAAATGAGGTTCCCAATGTTATCCTAAAGTTACATCCCCATCCGCCAACACTTATCAAGCACTCTGCGCTACAAACTAGCATACTGACCCCTGGATTTCATTCCAAACATCTAGCCAGTTTATTTTAAGCAATGAATATTATTATTATTATTATTATAAAACTTTCAACATTTCAGAGATCTCATAGGATATGGAAGTGATTTATCTATAGTACCAACAAAGTGCACAGCACATTACATGGAAAATATTACTATCACATATCCCATACCTCCTTATCTTGGTTGTGACCTTCAACGTGTTTACAGAATCTAATAATGTGTGAAAGTATTTCCATTTTCAGAGCATGGCAAATATATTGCTGTAGCTGCACAAATGTATTTTTAGGCCATAATCCGTGCCAAGTGTCTGCCTTACGCTAACATTAATTGTGTAATATTCTATAAAATATTAAAGTCACATTTTCTTTCATCTAAACCATCTACCATTCTATCATAAGTATGTGTTGTGTTGAAATGCAAGAATTTATATTATATTAATATAAAAATATTTTTTAATGACAAGCAATGGTGTAGCTTATATAGTAACGTTGGCCTCAATGTAAATCAGGTGCTCTAAGTTAGGGCATTGTGCGTAAATCAGTTGCAGGAGCTCTTTTTCCCTACGTTCTACACTAATGTAAATATTTTGCTCCCCAGGTTAGAGCACTCAGTGCACTGCCGTAAATCTTGCCTTAGCAGATTTCTGTGTAAGGAGTAGCCAAACCAAGCTTTACAGATGAAACGGGGCTCTAGAAGCCAATAGGAAATGCGTTCATCATAAATATTATAATGAGTGGGAAGAGTCGTAACTAGTGCTGTAACTGCTGTGGCAAGGGAACAGAGATACAGTATATATATTTATATAAAGTAATTGTTTTTTATTTATTAATATATTTTGATATTAAAAATATGTGACAATTGTATTTATAGCTTCAATAAATAAAGATGTGTTTATTTTGTCTTTATATTTATAGACAATGCATTTGTTCCTAGGCAATGTGGTTTTGTGAAGTGTATTAACCCCTTAAGTTCTGGGTTGTGTGTTACCCTGAATTTTATATCATAAAATGGGCTTAATACCAACATATCATATTGTTTAATTACACATATGTTGATGTTGGATTGTTAAAGGGATATGGATCCCTGTAATTGGTGATACAGAGAAAGTCGAACAAGAAATCCTATTGAAACACTGGCAGTTGTCATAAAGGAAAAACAAATTCCTTCTTGACCCACAATTCTGTTAATCGGAGTACTCCCTGGATCAATACCCCTGTTCTCTAGTTATCCAACATAACCTTGCGTGCTCTATTTATTCAAAAATATATCCAACTCTTTCTTAAAGTTATCTATTGAATTTGCTGTCACAACCTCCCTTGGTAGAAAGATCCACAGTCAGACTGTCCTTACTGTCAAGAATCCTCTTATTTCCTTAAGGTGGATTTTTTTTTTCTAACCTCCAGGGATGTCCTCTTATCAATTGAAAAACCTATTAACAATAAAAGTTCCCCAGACAAATTCTTATGGACCTATTTATATAAAGTGATCATATCTTCTGGATCACTACCTTGTCGTGGCGATGTGGCTTTTGTACTTCAATGAAGCTGTGAGCTCTACCATGTAGATGGGTAGTTTAAAGCAAAGAGGTCAGACAAATCGCAGTCCACTGTAGAAGGAACCGGCAACCAGAGAGTCGGACACAAAACAACCAAAACATATGTTGCAGATACTATCATTTACAAAGTGTAAGGAAATATATTATACGAACTTATACCTGACCAGAAATGCATTGAGTATGAAATAGTCACATTCTTGAAATTCGTCACTTTTTGTAGCCTCTTGTTAAGATAAGCATGCTTAATTTCACTCATTAAGTAGCTTATTTCCTTCTTCTTTAACCATTGTTTGTTTTATTTTATAAATACGTAGGCAGGGAAAGGACAGTGTATTAATCCCTTGAGTTCTGGGTTGTGTATTACCCTGAATTTTATATCATAAAATGGGCTTAATACCAACATATCATATTTTTTAATTACACATATGTTGATATTGGATTGTTAAAGGGATATCGAAGTGAGCTGGATTATGCATGAAAAAATACCAAAATAAGTATTTAAACACTTACCTTGAAGTCAGAAAAATCTTTTAATTTCAGTCAGTTAAAACTTAGGGTTAACACCCTCCAAACCCAGGCTAAACTGGTATACAATTTGAAAAAAATGTACTTCCTCCCAAAATTTGTATCACAATCTGGCAGTTGCTCCCTGTTTTTTTTTCTCGGCATGTCTCCTTATGGGCAATTTAAGTGGCCCCAGCAACCATCATTTCCTTTAAAGGTCACACACTGTACCCTGCAGGGTACACTTTATGTAAGCCTCCTAGGGGTGTGCACATCCACATATCAGTATCTAGCATATAAATATGTAAGTACATTCAACTTTTCAATATAATACATATTTTTCTACTAATCAGTAGCTGTTTGTTAGGAATCATTTGAAACCCAGCTCTTACATTTCCCTTTAAGTGTCAAATAATGTTGACATGTTATGCTTTTGTAATGCTTTTTGTGCTATACTGTCACTTTAAATGTTTCTTTAACCATTGTTTGTTTTAAAGGCTTCTTTCTGGCAACTCGACACATGCAGTTAATTTTTGTTCAAGTATCGTCGTTTTGTGCTCCTTGAAATAACCACACCGTCTTTTTCCAGAGCAGCCTGTATTTCTCCTGAGGTTACCTGTGGGTTTTTCTTTATATTCCGAACAATTCTCCTGGCAGTTGTGGCTGAAATCTTTTGTGGTCTACCTGACCTTGGCTTGGTATCAAGAGATCCCTGAATTTTCCACTTCTTAATAAGTGATTGAACAGTTCTGACTGGCATTTTCAAGGCTTTGGATAACTTTTTATATCCTTTTCCATCTTTATGAAGTTCCATTACCTTGTTATGCAGGTCTTTTCTGCTCCCCATTGCTCAGTATCTAGCCTGTTCAGTGCTTCCAGGTGAGAGCTAACAAACTCATTGGCTATTTATACACAGACGCTAATTGCAATTGAAAAAAGCCACAGGTGTGGGAAATTAACCTTTAATTGCCATTTGAACCGGTGTGTGTCACCTTGTGTGTCTGTAACAAGGCCAAACATTCAAGGGTATGGAAACTTTTGATCAGGTCCATTTGGGTGATTCCTGTTATCAATATGATTTAAATAGGGCAAAAACAACTATGTGATAATAAATGGCTTTGTATGATCACTATCCTTCAATAAAATACATTACAACTTTTCGCAATTTTTGCCGGGGTATGCAAACTTTTGAGCACAAATGTAAATTCACATACACAGTCAAATTTATAGTTGAAATGAAGGTGATCACATTCTTCGATAGCAAAATTCAGAACTGAACATGGACTTGAGTTTTCTGGGACATTATCAACATTTCCTGTGATCCTGCCACATTCTTACTCATTTTTATTATTCATAATATTAATAAAAACACATGTTTTGTGTCTGAGATTTCAGTCTATGCAAAATACCAGTAAAATGTCATAGTAATGTATCCTGTGTTTTTTTCTTGATATCTGAATGTTATAAATCTTGTGCCAATTTCTATTACTGGATGATATCAATCAAAACACAGGGATAGCTAAGAAAGATATTCAGGGATTACATTTACTATATCAGTATTCTTTATTTATTAAACACCCACATAACTGGCAGAGCTGTACAAATCAGCTTAGTAAATACTTTCTTAAAAAATATATTAATATAGATGTTACCGGTTAAACCGTTGTAAAGATCCTGCTTGTGAGAGATGTTCTTTATTTTAACTTTTTAAATTAGATTGGAGGAAGAGTGGGGATGAGTTGTTCGTTCCAAACAGCTGCATTTTACCCAAACTTTGCACTAACATTGCTTGATAATTTGTCTAATTTTCTATTGGCAATTTAGAAATTACAATTTAACATTTTGTCTATACTTACCTGCATATGTAAAAAATATATTTATATGGTTCTTTTAGCTGCAAATAAATAGGTACACACTTCCCATCAGTATCACAGTACGAATGCCCCCTTCTTCTATATGTCTGTTTGACTAACTATCAATCTATCTATATATATATATATATAATCAGGCCCGGGATGCCCATAGGCACAAACTCCTTAGCCACCCCTGGGTACACAAGCACATGTGCATCTTTGTTATCCTGCCACCATGTTGTTTCACCAGGAATCAATTGTGCTGCACTATTACACTATATCTATCCTTTAAAATAGATCTAGTTGCTTATTAATATGGGGCAAAAATTTTAATCTGTGTGAGATTGTTAATGTATGTGTGAAATAAATGTATACAGAGTGTGTTCTAAATGTTATATATATTACTAGAATATTGCCCGTCAAAAAATGACGGGAATCAAATTGTAAGTGAGCTAATGCTGTTTGGTGTATGGTGATGAACTAAATAATACATTAATAAAGGAATATACTTTACCTATTTTGAAGTAATAAATGCAGGAAGCATTATGCTGAAGAGCTGACAATCTGTTTTCTTGTTGCTGCAGCATACAATGTGTGTTTTGAGTGCTGTGAAGCTGCTGTGTAAGTGTCAGCAATGTGTGCAGTGTGTAGTGTAAATAGTGTGCGTGCGCGAGGGGAAACCGTTAGGGTAGCTGGGTAGTTCCGGATTCTGTAAGTTAGTGTTGTAAAATAACACCTAATGTGTGGTACGCGGCTGTTGGTGATTTAGCGTCCTTGTTCTTGGATCTTGTCCGGCTTTTTCGGAAAATCTGTATATGTTTGGTGGTGTTTTGTGTGTTTAGGGTCCTGTAGCCTCGTTTTTGTTTTTTTTCGCCGGCCATTTTTTCTCTCGCTTAGGTTTTTTCGGGTGTCTAAACTCTTCAATTTGGTCTTAAATGGAGGTGTAACTTCACTTGCAGAGGTCCTGGGTGCCCCCTCTTGCTGTGAGTAAGCTTTTTATGTGTTTGTTGTGTGTATTTATTGTGTTTTGAATGTTTTAAGGTTCGCGTGGGTCGGCCATTAAAGTCGTAATTTTGTGAGGTGGTAATGTTTTTTCTTTCTAAGTCCCACGTCTCGTATTTCTGTGTCGTAAGTCCGTAAATGTTGCGAGGTCCGCAGTGGCTGGCAAGGAGCGCCTTCGGCTATAGTGCCTTCGGCGTTAGCAACAACGTTTGACAACCCGCAGGTATGACAACTATATATGTGATATATATATATATATATATATATATATTATAGCAATTTTTCTCACAGTTGTTTACAGCACCTAGCACTTTATAACTGGATCACATGTTCAGTGCCCTTATAGGATTATCAACAATATATATAGTGGCATATTGAGTCCCATGCACTACTTATCTAATTTCGTGTGAAGTCAGAGTATTAAGATTTTAATTTTAAGTTTTAATCAAATTATTAAACGCTAAGTTTTATCATGTATTATTCTCTATATTACAATTAGGCCCTAAGGTGTGCACCATGTTAAAGGGATATTCTTTATTTCTTCCTTTTTTTCTATGTTAATTAACATTTCAACATAATTGATTCATGGTAATGGCTAGAGTAACAGGTAGCAAGCATGCTGTTGGTACAAGCAAATTTTGCTCTGTAAATTATTTATTTTTTAAGATTTTGTTTCAGTTCCTTAAAATGTTCTTTTTCAACAAAATATGTTTTCTGTTGATTTTAATGGAAGTGGTGCAATAGACTTTAGTACAGGTACATTCAGAAAGAATATATGTTAAGAAATCTCTAAAAGTACCCTTTCTTTGATGGAAAAGGGGCAAAAATAAGGGGATATTCAAATAGATCTAGGCACAAACAAAACATCCTTGCATATAAAACGCCAAGACTTTTTTTTATTCATTTCAAAATATAAGGCATAATTACTCTTATACGTAAGAGCAAGAGGCACTATTTTTAATTGTCTTGTTTGTTTTATTATAGTGTAGCACACTGCAAGCCCCTTACTTCACACTGACCTCCTCCTCACTAAAAGAACTTGCTCAAGGCACCTGGGAATCATAAACAAACTAAAATCTAAATGTATTATTATGCAAATGAGGCAACTACTTAATTTGGAACTGTTAGACAGCTGCTTTATTCGCCTAGTTATAAAACCGGTCATGTATATAATCTGCCTATGTTTAACCTATTTGTGCAAGATTAAATGGGCAAATGCTGGGAGTGAACAGAACATAGTAAAAGAGACTCTGTCAGCCAATAGAAGTGTGGTTTTTCCAACTAAGTAATGATGGACAAATATTGGAGTGTATTATATATTTTAATCACTGCAGGACCGAGTGGAAGTTGTTTTTTTGCGGATATCCCCACAACACCTCACAGAAATTGTTGAGATTTTAATTAACGTATGAGCTTAATTCATTTAGCCTTTGCAGTGCAAAGAATGCAATCATGCTTCATTGGCATGTCTAGGGAGTACAAGTAATGTGCTAATGGAGTGTTGTTTATATGAGTGTAGGAAATGGGGGGGGGGGGGGGAACAGGGGGACAATACCCCAAGAATTTTTAACTTCAATTAACTATATTACCGCAGATTTTCTTGTTGGCTTCCATATCTATGGTTATAATCAACTGTTTTAAAATATATAGTATTTATATATCTGTTATTAAAATTATCTGTACAAACACGTTTTCATTGAACTGTTTTGAAGATAACATATTATCTGTTTATTTTTTTCAGTGTTCACATTTTTAGAAGAAACTGCAGGATGGGGAAGCAGAACAGTAAATTGCGACCTGAAGTACTTCAGGATCTACGGGAAAACACAGAGTTCACAGACCATGAGCTACAGGAGTGGTATAAAGGCTTTCTGAAGGATTGTCCAACTGGGCATCTAACGGTGGAGGAGTTCAAGAAGATCTATGCAAACTTCTTTCCATACGGAGATGCATCAAAGTTTGCAGAGCATGTATTTCGCACGTTTGACACTAATGGCGATGGGACAATTGACTTTCGGGAATTTATAATCGCGCTCAGTGTCACCTCTAGAGGAAAGCTGGAACAGAAGCTGAAGTGGGCGTTTAGCATGTACGACCTTGATGGAAATGGTTATATTAGTCGTGGGGAGATGTTAGAAATTGTGCAGGTAAGAAAAGGCATTTATGCTTCTACTTTATGTGTTTCTGAATTATATTGTAAGGCTATAAACTGATGTATATGAAAAAATAAAGGCAAAAAGATACCTGTCCTTTAAAAAATAGGAATATGGACAGTTGTTTTATAGGTCCTTTATAATATTAGTTTATCCCATTTTGTGTTTCCGTTAACCCCTGTCAAAATAGCTGTGTGATATTGCTCCATCCATGATCCCTCTCTTTCTTCCCTATCATGTCTCCACTCTTACCAAGCCCAGATTTACTCTGTTTCCAGTGGTTGCATTGATCATGCTGAAGAATGACTCACACATTCATAACTATCAGCGGCTCGTCCTAAATCTCTATTAACCATTTAAATAACACATTTTAAACACAATCTTGTGATATCACCAAAGTGCTTGAATGCAGAAAAAATGGCTCAAAAGCTAAACTGTCAACAGACAAAAATAAAATTTTCACGGTAATAAACTTACAATTTATACTAGAAATCAAGCAAAAGATTCTCAGTATTACCTCAATGTATTCACTAGGTAAAGGTAATTTCTATAAGTAATGCTAGTGTTCATAATATTTTTACATGACACAGAAAAAAAAAAGTGAATCAAACTTAAATTAAATACTTATACCTTCACTTGTCTTCAATGTGTGTATTTACAATCAGGATCGATATATATATGTGTTATAAATATAATATAACTTTTCATAGTTCCAAATAAGATACCTGAAAATATCTAAATATGATGAGTAAAATGTAAAACAAATAACAAACACACAAGGTTCTTCACAAAGTCAAATTGGCTGTCTCAAAAATTAAAAGATAAGTCAGGCATATATCAATCATATGCCATGTTATGAGATGCCAATCAATTGTCTAATCAATAGATGAGCGATTATTCATCATATTAACTGACAAAGTCCTGCAGTACTTTTAGTTATAGTGTGTTTAATTTAGTTTTTCTCTTCCACACTAATATTGTAGAGCTTGGATATGACACTGTTTTAGTCATTCCACCCATTGTGATATACGCTCCACATTGGGAAATTCTAGCACTCCATCTATCAGGATCATATCCAAGAGGCAGTGAAGCTGTAATTCATTCTAGCATCCAATTAAATTGATTTCCACATCTCTGAGACTCATTAGTACACATTTTCATCAACTTATTTATATAGTAGATATATATACTCTAAGAAGAGATTACTTCCAGCTTTTATCATTATTAATTTGAGTGCCTTAATTTCCCCACTCTTATTCCTACCATGCATTATAAATATAAGGATAGATTCTTCACCCTATAACTAGCATTTAGCGAGCTATCAATACAGTCAAAAGATTTAGAATAGTCTATGAAGCAAAGGTCTTTCTTTCTCTATTATACAGCAGACATTGGCTATTTAATGTCGTGTTCCTCTTCCTCGGCCAACACATCTGGTAATACTTGGTCAATACATTTTTGTATACCTTTCTGGCATGTGAAATTAGTTCAATTGTTCGTTAATTGCAGCATGCTTTGGTACGGCCTTTTTTTGAAATTGGGATGTAGATTGAGCTTGTCTACTGAACACTATTGAGTTTTCCAAATGTGTTGCCATAAGACAAGCACCACATTCACAGCATCAACTTGTAGAATTTTGAACAGTTCAACTGGGATTCCATCAACTACTGCAACTTATCAGCAAGACATCCTATGGCCGTTCTCATGTCACTCTCCAAGATGTCTGGCTCCAGCTTATTGGAAAAACTATTGAGTTAATCAATACTGTTAAGATCCTTCCTGTATGGATCTCCTGCGTGTCCCCTCTATTTTTTATCAGATATGCTTCTGATAAGTCCCTACAATTTTGTATCACTCCTACTTTGGCATGGTCGCATAGGGTTAATTCATTATTGTCATTTTTTTCTCATAAAAACTCCATCATCATCATTGGTTTGACGCTTCGGTAGAAAATCGGTGCTATCAAGCTATTAATAGCTTCTGTCTCAACCTCCTTATTTTCCTCTAGTAGAATGTTTTTGGTATTCAGATCCAATAGGTCAGCTATAAACAGCTCATCAACATGCAAGTTTATGAACTCTATAATATCATCTGTCTGGAGGTCCTCAAAGCCTTCACCACCAATCCATCTCCCACGTGCCACCAACTCAGTAATGTGATCCTTGATTTGTACACATCAATCCACTGCTACCATTAATTCATCAGTGATGTGTACTCGTTCAGGCCATACCTTTCTCCTAACAGCATTCATAATGGATGCCTTGATATTCATCCATGCAAAATGAATATTTGTGATTTCTGGAAGTCTTACACTATCATGGATGCCATCACCAAGTGAAATGTCTGGCTCAGGACAAAGCAAGGCAACACAATTCAAATTAGCATTAAAGATTAATTTTAAGTAGAACTTCTTAAACGTTGAAATGAGTTCCTGATCCAAAGGCTGTATCCGGAAAATAGCATTGAGATGTAGAAACATACGTTTGGCATCTTTAACTAGATTCACAATATGTGGCACATGGCTCAGGGCATTGTTAAGCAACAACAGTGTTTTGTATGCAATATTCTGTTGCCTATTGCAGTAGTAGTGGCAAAAGTACTTTAAACATGTCACCTGTCAGCCAGACCCTACGATTATTTTCTAGCACACAGGGAAACTTGTTGATGTGTTTTCATAGCCCGTGGAATCTCAGGCTTATGGAAGCTTACACTTAAACTTACGTTCTACGTTGCTTAAAATAAAGGTCCTAATTTGCCATCTGTTTCAAAAAGAGATCATGTTCAGAGTAGTCGTCTGCATGGGAGACACATTGCAATTCTGCACAGTATTGGTCAGATGCAGATTGATCTGCACTCGCAGCTTCACCACTGAACCTAATGTTATGCTTATTGTAGCACTTGCAAAACCTGTCAAACAAGCCCTTGCTTGCCTCCAGGGCCTTACCAGTGCTTACTTGTAAGTGCTGTATTATCACCATGGCATTTTGCTTGATGACTCCTCCATCAAATGAAAAGCACTTCTGAATATTATCCCCAGTCCATTTCAACACTTTGGATCCATGATACATTGGTGAAAGCTCTGCATGTTTCTGCAGAGCTATGGCTGAATCCTTTCATGCAACATACTGTTTCTGGGCCAGTGAGGGAGAAGGGGTTCAGTGGCACTTTCAAACTTTATCCAGTTATCAAACAAAGGCTCTGACTTCTGTCTTTTCCCTCCTCACCCATCTCACTATCCACTGTTAACTCCAACCATACACCCCCAACATCCAGCTCTCGGGATGTGATGTAACAAACACAAAATGGATTCCTGTACACGTAAACAGAGTCTTGAAAATTTTAAATTTTTCAAAAAAAATGTTTTATGTCCATTGCTTAAAGAGCTGCAAATATTGTTACTTTGGTACATACCTGACAAACAAGTGTTTGTTTGTTTTTTCCAAGAAATAATTTTTATCAATATAATTTTGCTTAATGGTGGACACAGAATCTCTGTTCTAGCGGCACAATAAGTTATTTTATTTTTTATGAAGTGACAAAATAAAAGTTATGTATTATTAACTGGTATACATTTTTTTGCCAAAGAGTGCACTGAGACCTACTTTTCTTTCCTCTTTGTACGCTAGCATTTCTTTATACTCCCTTGGCGTTGGGATTTAAGATATTCCCCCTGCATTCTAATGAGACCATATTTCGTACAAGTAATACGATGTGAGATTTGTTGTATAAACTATATTTTCTATATATTGTACCCGCAAAAAGCTGGAAACTTAATAAAAACTTTGCTATAGCAAAGATAATACTTCTAATTATAAATAATAACACATGGTATCATTTGCCATGTAAGTTCTATTTGCCATGAAATGTTATTTTAATAGAAGTTACAATTTATCTTTCATATAAGGATTATAAATGTATTTATTTATGTCCTCTTATTCCACAAGGGACATAGAACACAATTCTTTTTTTTCCATCCATTTAAAAGACCATGCTTTAAACATTACCAAAGTTGTGTTTTGCATGAAAATATATTAAAGGAATATGTAAGTGAGATGGGTTATGAATGCATCTGATAGAGGATAATTAGTAGTGTATGAAAAAAAAAAATCATGGAAAAATACCAAAATAAGCATTTAAACACTTAGCAAAATATAAGCTAAGTCAGTTGAAACTTAGGGTTAACACCCTCCAAACCCAGGCTAAATTGGTATACAATTCGAAAAAGTGTTTTGGCCAATCAGGAGGAAGAAAAGACTGACACATTTGTATCACAATCTGGCAGTTACTGTCTGTCTTTTTTTTCTCTCTGCCTGTCTCCTTATGGGCAATTTCAGCTGTGACCCCCACCAACCATCATTTCCTTTAGAGGTCACACACTGTACCCTGCAGGGTACACTTTATGTAAGCATCCTAGGGGTGTTCACATCCACATATTAGTATCTAGCATATAAATATGTAAGTACATTCAACTTTTCAATATAACACATATTTTTCTACTAATCAGTAGCTGTTTATTAGGAAACATTTGAAACCTAGGAAACTTACATATCCCTTTAAGTAAAAACTACTTAAACCTCATCGAAACTAAGAGAAAGTGTATAAAGTCTGTAGATTTAATTGGCAGACAAGTATGACTTGTACTTCAGTTAATCATTTGAATCTGATGATTTTCTGCTTTGAAAACATTATTTGAAAAAATAAATTGCATAGTAGTACATTATCAAATACTCTCTTCCAGATGCAACAAATAATGCTTTCCCTCTCCGTTTCCATGTTAGCTATACTTGTGTTGCTTTCATTTTCTTAAAGTAATATTATATTTTCCTGGGGCAAAAGTGTGTAAAATATTATTTTAAATGACTGTTAGAAAGTTTGGGACTCATGCAGCAGATGGGTAGGTTAAAACTGTTATTGTTTTCTTTTTCTGCATGTCTTAATTGCCTTTCAATGACTGTCAAAAACAGTAACAGGAAGCAAGACCTTATGATGCATCTAGTTTGTAAATCTAATTAAATAAAACCCTTTGTCCACATCATTATCCCTGGCCTGTATTTGCTTGCGCAGTGCTGCCATCTGGCTGTATGAAATGGTCATATCCACGATATTTTTTCCAGTTATGGTTTAATATCTGACATTATCCAAATCCTTTAACTTTCCTGCTGCATCCTATCACGGGTAAACAGATCTCCGCTATGTCTTCCTTTGTGTGTTGTATCTACGTAGTGCTGAGATACCTCCTTCAACTACATTCCTCACACGTCAAATCCTGTCACAATCACTCCTTAAATTGGGGATAAACATCACTCCACACTCAACGTCATTCATCCCATTCATTCAGTTATAGAACGGTATTTTGTATTGCTCTTACATATAGAACATCTCAATTAAAACGTATGTTTACACTTTTGCCATACACCACTCCCAACTGGACATCTTATAACCTGAGTATCTACACCCCAATGTACCATAAACACACACCCCGGACTCCTATATCTCAATCGCCACACATCATAGCTTCAACACTGTGTGAGAGTTTAAATTGGCTTCTCTAAGTCTACATTTGAAACAGTGCCATTCCCACAGAATCTATGAAAAAGGAGACATGGAACACAATTCTTTTTTTAAATAATTTAAAAGAGCTTTTTTTTTAAATTACCAAAACTGTATTTTGCATGAAAAATATTGAGCAAACCCCATGTAAACATCTTGAAGCCAACAGGATGTCTGTATATTTAATTGGCAGACAAGTATGAGTCATATGGCTATACGGCTGCCCATTGGCTGATAGGGGCATGCCCCAGATCACTTTAACATTGTAATCATTTATTTCTGCTTTGAGAGCATAATCTCAAAATAGAAAACACACAGTGGTACAATATCAAAAACCCTTTTTCAGGTGTAAGAAATAAATGGACA
Source organism: Discoglossus pictus (assembly GCA_027410445.1). Lineage (NCBI taxonomy): Eukaryota > Metazoa > Chordata > Amphibia > Anura > Alytidae > Discoglossus > Discoglossus pictus. Next base: position 399,917,856 of record CM050165.1, read on the forward strand.
TCAAAAATAAATAAATAAAAGTAAGTATCCTTTTAAATTGTTTTAGTGCACACCCTCTGCCTAGTTTACAATATAGAGAAAACTCAAAAATTAAGACTTAACGTTTATTAATTCAGTATAAAATGTTTGGATATAAAAAACCTAATTCTCTGACATTATAGAAAGATTATGGGAAGTAGTTGAAGGTAACCCTATTGATAAATATCAATATTAATAGCTCATATTATAGGATCCTCTATCTAGTATCTCCATGAAATAAGTGGGATAAATATGATTCAATATAAAGTGACCAGCGAACATAATAAATGACAGTAGATTGTTATAGATTTCATTCTGTAGTTAGAATAAAGTGCTAGGTGCTTATATAGTATCAGGAGGTAAAGAATAATATAAGTGCCAATAATATAAAGTGCCAGATATGGCGATGACAGGGTCCTATAAATAAATTGATAAATGTTTGATAAAATTCAATAAAGGGTTATACTGTTTATAACTACTTCCTCTTTATAAACTGAGCCTTGGTGCATATTTTTCTAGGAGCTATTACTTAGTTCTATTGACTGTATGTCACAAGGTTATATATTAACCTGATGTACAACAATATTCCTCTCACTTAACGCCGCATTTTAAACTTCAACATTATTTGGTTTTATGAATATCTATATTCCAACTAGTTGCCATGGCCTCTAAATAGCCTCTCTGGCCTATCTCCGGTAACCCCTGATGAAATTATTGGAAACGCGCGTCAGGTTGCACGCTACGCTAGTCCGCGACGCCGACCAATGACGTCATACGTAGACGCATAGTCGACCCGGGGCTAGCTAGGAGCCTTGGCGCTCAAACAATATAGGCTTACTACCTATTCACGCTCTATTGCTATCGTGACTCCCAGTATCTAATCTGCTACCTAGCCTCATGTAATCCACACTGGGAATACGAGAAAATGCACCAAGGCTCAGTTTATAAAGAGGAAGTAGTTATAAACAGTATAACCCATTATTGAATTTTATCAAACATTTATCAATATATTTATAGGACCCTGTCATCGCCATATCTATCACTGGCACTTTATATTATTGGCACTTATATTATTCTTTACCTCCTGAGCTAAGCACCTAGCACTTTATTCTAACTACAGAATGAAATCTATAACAATCTACTGTCATTTATTATGTTCGCTGGTCACTTTATATTGAATTAATAATCGTTAAGTCTTAATTTTTGCGTTTTCTCTATATTGTAAACTAGGCAGAGGGTGTGCACTAAAACAATTTAAAAGGATACTTACCGTATTTTTTATTTTTTTTATTTCTATATATACCTATCCTCAGTAGCACCTCTTTTTCACCCAGAATCTTGTTTACACCTTGAGCCACCTTATTTTGTAATTTTTGTAAGAAATAAATGCTTTCATTATCCCTTTAATAGCACACAACAATGAAAATTACTAATATAAAGGGGACTTAGACACCAGTTTATTGTAAAAGGAAGTCTGAGCAATGATCCTCTTTGTAGGTCCTTGTTTCTTATGTAAGTAATATACAGTTCTTAAGAGAGATCAGGTTAAATCCTTAGTGTCCAGGCATAGTCCCATACAGAAATAACAGTAAGAACTTTAAAAAAAAAAAAATACGCACAGAGAGTGCAGACCCTGAGGAAGTTTCATAATGCAACGCGTAGATCGAAAAAGGTTTTTGCTTAAGAAGTACTATTACATATGTTTAATTACCAATGGTATTCTTGTTGACATTACCAACATTTCTTGTGCAAGTGGTGAACTAGATACTCACAGGCCTGAACCTACTGTTTACGCTGGCCCTTTAAAGGAACCCATGTCAATGAAAAATCAAGTATTTTTTTTTATTATTATTATTTTCGAAGGGACATTAACCGTAGACAAATATTTATTGTACTATGCAAATTTTCTAAAATAAACCATTCTTTAGAAACTTACCTGTACATTGTCGGTATACATAGAACTTCAGAATTGACAAAGAATACTTGTGCAAGATGGCAGCTGAAGAACGAGAAGGTCTTTGAGAAGCAGAATATAATTTTTTGTGTGATGTATTTGTTTCCATGAACTTCTCTTGTTTGAAATCTTTTCTTTTTTTTGTTGCCCTTCAGGCAATATACAAGATGGTATCATCTGTGATGAAAATGCCAGAAGACGAATCCACTCCAGAAAAGAGAACAGACAAAATTTTCAAACAGATGGACACAAATAATGACGGTATGGTTCTACTTGTATTCTCATAGACTCAGTTATTAAAGCTTTTAACTTAAATTTGCAGGTCATTCAAAATTAGTGAACACGACAACGAATTTAATAATTGTGTTTTCATTGGGGTCGGGCACAGCTCATTTTAGCCGGTTTAGTAAGTAACAAGCATTTGCTTTTCAAGAGTATATTGGTCGTTTCATGAGAAAATAGTGCATTATTCTACCATATGCTGCTTATCATGGTCTGTTGCATGCATCACAGCTGTAAAGGGACTCTATAACCCAAGAATCAAGTTGTGCGTTTAAACAGACTCTTTAGACAGATTTTTTTAATTTATACATATATATATATATATTTATATAAAAAGTCTCCTAAAAAAAACGTTTCTCACCTTTTGGATCCTCCATCTGTCTTGAAGTTAGCTCTCCTGTAGGGTGCCATGTTTCACAGCTGTGACCTAAAGAAATGTCCACAGAGGAGGGGCTTCACAATATCAGCATCTCATGATGCTCAGACACACAACATATCAGGAAGTACCTCTTGTGAGTGTAATCTTGTGACACCGATATGAAACATGGCTTCCTACTTAGGATAGAGCTGGAAGACAGGGAGGTTCTCCAGAATATTGGTTACTTTAAGGACTTCTTAGACATTAGTGTATATTTTATATAACCATTACATTGAGAAGGATCAAATTAATTAAGTCACCAAGTTAAAACAAAACAAATGCCTAAAGAGCCCCTTTAAGCCATTTTAGGGACCACTGTTACATTTTAGTCTTTTGGAATAACTTTACCCTATAAGGGCAAAATGTTTTTGGAAAGCAAAAAAGAAATAATTAATACAATCTTTGTATTTAATCTATTTGACTTTTATATAAATGTATTATTTACTGCAGGGATCAATTTTCTTATCAAATGTATATCCGCTGCTCTTTCAGGAGGGTGTGTCCCTAAAAACTAATACAATTTCAATTAGTCATACTTAAAGGTAACACAGTAGGTCTTATCTGAATCCGTCCTCCAATTCAGGTTTTTAGTAGTCTTTGGAATCAAGAAAAAAATGTCTGCTGCCTTTCAAAGCAAAATTGAATGAGTAGTTAAAATGAAATACTTTAACCCCTGTACAGCACAAAGGAATATATTAGTGCATTACAAATAAAGGATAATGCTTTATTTATTTCCTATAATAAAAAAAAACATTTTGTACATTATCAAGTGCAATTCTTCATAAGTGCATACTATAAATATGAAACTTAAATAGTCTTTTAAAGGACAGCTGCATACAAAGAAAAACTTCACATGCTTATGGGTAACCCATGGGCATTCCAGCATTTTGAGAGACGCTATTGCCTAAAAGCTGCCATGACATTAACAGTAACAGAGCAGGCTCAAGCAGTGTTTATTTGAGACTGTTTCTTCTGAGCTACTGCAGTGGAAGATGTCACCTTCTAAAAGATTATCTGAATCAACTACCGGGCCAACAAACTACCCCTCCTACTTCTGCTTTTCCACCCCAGAATCACTAATATAATTGTCACGAGCTGGATTGGAAAACGGGAGGGGGGAGGGATATAATTGTTGTAAGTGTGTAACATAGTGCGCGTACATTGTGCGACAGACACGGGGGGAGGAAGACACCGGGGAGAGGAGGGAGGGGATGGGAAAGACACAGGGGAGAGGGGGGCAGAGACACAGGAGAGGGGGGAGACACAGGGGAGGGATAATGGGGGAAAGACACAGAGGCGGGAGTTGGGGAAAACAGGGGAAGGAGTGGGAGGGAAAGAGACACAGGGGAGGGAGATGGGGAGAGAGACACAGGGGAGGGAGATGGGGAGAGAGACACAGGAGAGGGGGAGGGAAAGGAAAGAGACACAGGGGAGGGAGAGGAAAGAGATACAGGAGAGGGGGAGGAAAGAGACATAGGGGAGGGAGATGGGGGGGGAAAATATCCCATAATTTATGGCGGGCAAACATCTAGTATATAATAAAAAGAACAGAACACACCTGTCCGGCTCCAAGCCAGCAGGAAGTGTGGAAGATGCACAAATGACACAAGCAGCGTCTCCTAAAATATAGCAGACCTAAAAATGTTTTTATGCTCATGGTTTACATAGCGGCTAATGTTAGTTATACAACATGTGATGTTTTTCCTAAACTACTTTAAGAGCTGTATTTTACCCTAGTACTACAGCAAACAGTTGAAGGTCAATACAGGTTCAGTAGAATAACTAATATATTTATATGAAGCCATCCCAATGAATGCGTTTGCCCTTCAGACTATTAGTCATGTTCTGGGAGAGCAGGAAGCCACTGTTATGGTTACTTACTAGAGAAAATAGCACTATAATTATAAACCTCTACAGGAGAGCAGTTTTCCTGTAATTATATTTTTTGCTATTTATCCTCTTTTAGATCTCCATAAGCACGTTGCCATAGAAATGGGCTATTATTGTAAGATAATGACATGCCATTTAGGAGAGGGCATGATGCACAGCCACACTTCTATTTTCTAATTTATTATGTTAAGAGCTATAGATAATGAGAGCTGCGCAACTCTTGTTTTTTAGTTTAGTTTTACCGACATGAGTTGCGATGAGTGTTGGAAGGTTCATTTTTACTTTTAGGTTAAAAATAAGAACGAAAAATGTAACCTATGTGAACTATAATAATTTGATCTATTTTGTAAATGTAATACTTTATTAAAACATTAACTGAGAGATCGAGGGATGTATGAGTAGTTATATTCAGTGCTGTAAAGTATCTTCTCTGTGTAAGTATAGGTAAGATATCAGAAGAATGGTTCTCAATAAACTATAAATGGACTCTCTCACCCCAAAAAGTTGAATTTTTTTCACGAAACACTAGGTAGTTGTTATTCTAAAATAAACCATTCCTGAGTTCATCATTCTTTTGCTGTATTCTTATGCAAATTAGCTCATCCCGAATACTAATTAGCTGCTTTGATGTGCTGATTAGAATTACAATATGCTTGTCTGTTTCTGTGGTGTCAAAGCAATGCCCCCCTAAAGTTATCATGCAGTTAGATCCCCTCCACCGCCTTTCACAAGCACTCATATTTAGCATATTGAGTCGGAAATTAGTGTAAATGAGCCACATGTTCACTGCTGAATATCTCATGAATGATATACTGTAGATAACAATTGCTAATACAATGTATTGAAAGTTTTAATGCTCTTTAGGATGGGTTGACAGTATTGCTTTAAAATCTAGAAATCACCATCTATTTTAGCTACCCTTTTGCTGACTTTAGATTAATGGTTTGTTTCTGTCTATGCCTATGAGGCACATGTCTAGGATAGCACATATTCAGGGTGCGCCAGCCTACCCCGAATCTCTATACATTGTAATGGAAAGTGTTTCCATAGACACAGAAATGACTATATACAGTGATATTTCTGTATGTTATTATATCTGTCACATTCTGACATACTGTATATATACATAAGCACACATACACTTGTGTTTTATATAAGTGTGGTAATCGTAGAATATGGACATAGAAATAGGAATGGAGTAGCAGTAAATGGGGCATGGGAGAGCACAAATATGAGTGGACCTAGGGCAGCATAAAACCTACGTCCCATTGGGAACACCTGAATTAAATGCAGTCATCTAGACAACCACAGTATGATACTATAAGGAGCTCTACAAGGAGTACTGAAAGTGTTCGAGAAAACGGCACTAAATTGCCACAGGTTCCAAGAATGTCACTGTTTAGAAGGAGAGTTTGGCCAAAGACAACATGTAGAGTAAGGAGTAATAGTTCCGGCTTTTAACCACTGGAAGATCACGGACCAACATCCCCAAAGAAAGCTTGTAGCATCGTGGGATGATTGAAATCTTCATACCTGGAGATGTAAGATTGCTTTTGTACAAAGAGGAAACTCCCTCTCTCTTATCAAGAAACACTTTTGAAGAGAGCAAGCAATACAATTTAGATTTTAAGAAAAACTGAACTTAAATTTTACATAATTTGGTATATGGTATCTACCTAATTATGCTGTGTATTCAACCTTACAGCCAATTGCCTAAATCAGTATGGACATGCAACGCCCTTGCAATACCTCAGAGACTGATAACAAGTTTCATTAAAGGCATACATATGTTTCCTGGATTATGAATGCATCTGATAGAGAAGAATCAGTAGTGTATGCAAACATTTTATACCAACATAAACATTTAAACACTTATCTTTAAGTTAGCAAAATGTATGGATTTCTGACAGTCGAAAAAAAAGGGTTAACACCCTCTCCAAATGCATGCTAAATTAGCATTAATTTGCTAAATTGTTTTGGCCAATCAGGAGGAAGCAGAGGCTGAAACATTTGGGGTTACTGTCTGTGCTGCAAAGAAGCCTGGGATATGTAGTCAGACTCATAGGAAAATAAATAGTTCTTTCTAACATGTGCCAATCTGTGCAACACATTAACACAACATTACACATGAAGTTTGCATCACTGCTGCTGGTGTGTACATTTCCCACAAGGAGACAGGCAGAGAGAAATAAGCTGTGACCCCAGCAACCATGTGACTGGCAGGACTCCCTCTGGAAGTCACAACCTGTACCCAGATGCTGGGCAACCTGTACCCACTGTTATGTAAGCATCCTAGGGGGTGTGCAAATCCAGATAGCAGTCCCAGCATATAAATATGTAAGTACATTTAATTTTTCAATATAATACATATTTTCTACTAATCAGTGGCTGCTTTTTAGGAAACAATTGAAACCCAGGAAACTTCTATATACCTTTAATAATTAACGTGTTAAAGGTCCTCAAGTCCTGACCATAGAGTAGTAAGTGCAGTGTGAGTTTTACCCCACAAAATTAGTTATAATAAAAAAAGTAATTTTACTTCAAACTGACGTTAATATGTTCTTTTCTCTTTGTATAACTTACTCTTGAACTGCACTCGTTATACAAAATTTAAAAAAATAGGCTCAATAACCAGAAACTCCAAATGCAGATGGCTACATTGCTCCCAAATGTATATGGAAAGTCACTTAAGAAATGCATTTGCCTCAAGTGTTTTTATTAGTTTACTGATAATAGGGGATGCTAAGTTTGACAAATAGCTTTGTGATCAATGATTTATGTCCATTCATGAGCGAAAAACAATGCCCCAAGGAGAAATAAGATTATACATATTTTATATTAAGATTCCATTATTCAAAAGAATTATAATGGACGAGTTTCAAATCTTAAGAGTTTATTGGTGCAGATGTAGAGTAGCGTTCCCTTGTTAGAATGAAAGGCTGTAAATTTAATATTATAGATAAAGTCACTTATAGAATAGATGGTGGAAACTTCTCCACTGTTATTAATGGGATGCAACAAATTTAATTAAAAGTCCACATAAAAAAAAATCAGATTTTTACAAGCATCTAAATTTGTAGTGGAAAGTTGACCTTGAACGTTGCTATTTCTATGAAGTAATTACATTTCAAGGACCTCCTATCTAGCAATGATTAGTAGGAATAAATAATATTGATGAATATTCCATGGCATTTGTGGAAGAAAAACATATCCACAAATCATCATTCTACTCCATAACCCAGTCATGATACCAAAACCGAGACCTCTGATTTTCTTTAGTTTATTTGGACACACGTGGATCAGTCAAGGTCTAGTAGGAATGCTAGGTTCCCAGGGTGTTTACCACCCAAAAATTACTAATGTATATACAAAAAGTGGGAAAAAAATGTAAATAAAGTCTTTATTAATAGGGGGTAACAACGGCGATTACTTTAAAAACAAGGGGTAAAAAATCCCAGGATTGAGACAAAAATTAAAAATAGGCTAATAGATGTGTGGACATAAACCACTAAATGTTGAATATACTCTTAATAGAGGGGTTATTAGGTCCACACCTAACAGTACTGTGGAGGAGAGAGGTGATTGCTAATCCAATTGGAGTAGTCCTGTCTTTATGGTAGATCCTAGGGTTTATAATATATATATATACAGATGTAAAGGTTCTGGATAGCAATAGCTCATCCTATAAAAAGTCCCAAAACAAATTACTGGGAATATTCTGACCTTTGTATATAAATATATATTTTTAACGGTATACCACAGTATGATTATACCATATTTGCTTGCTTATGAGTGAGGGTAAAAGTGTTTTCAGCAAGGCAATAAAATTCTAGGACTATTATATGCAATTAGTGCCTACCCAAGGCTACTTCTCATATAAGAATAGGACTTCTATCTTGCCCATATTGCATCCCAAAGTATAGCATAATAGAGAATAGGCCAATGGATGAGCAGTGCAGAAAAGCCAGCAGGCTAATTATTATTTAAAGCATCGTTATTAAAGTGCCTAATCTCATGCATATCCAGACCACAACATTCACTCATTTGGAAACGGACAGGTAGGGTAAGCATACAACCTCTAAAAATGTTAATGGCTAATACAGTACTGTTAGTAATGAAGACGCCGGCGTGCCCTTAGCTGTGAGGCATGCCACGTCATCAAAGGCCGACTGGCTAATACAGTACTGTTAGTAATGAAGACGCCGGCGTGCCCTTAGCTGTGAGGCATGCCACGTCATCAAAGGCCGACGCGTTTCGACGTCATCAGACGTCTTTGTCAAGGTAAGGTCTGTGAAGCCGTCTGGCCCTCTTTTTAAACGCTGCCGTAACTACGGCAACCAATTGACACTCAGTGAACCTGCGCAATGGAAGCAGGAAGCGTCTGTTGCGCCTGGATACAGTGTAATGCATATGAAAACCAGCCTTATATAAGAAGGGATCTAAGGAGGAAAGTAACATGAAGGGGCGAAATGGCAAATAACCAGCCCAATTAACAACAACAATAGTGACAATGAAATAGTGGAAACCTAAGTGAAAAGTGAATATGATAGGGAGAATAAAAATAAAATTAAAAATAAAAGGGGAAATGTATCTAATTGGAATGGGTGCTACTAGAATGTAAATAGAAAAGTAGGGTAAAAGGTGCACACCAACTAATAGTATGAGAGATGGAACATATAAAGCATCTCTATAGATGTGGTAGGGGAACACCCCAGTATAGTGTAAGTGTAAAGGTGGGGTAAGAAAGAGCAAGAAATATAATGACTGTATAACAGCCATAATAAGTTGATGGCAAATAAAAAATGAGCCATCAATATAGATAGTGCAATGTTATATTGTATGGCATATTAAATGCTAAATATAAAAGATAAAAGTGGTAAAAATCTTGATAAGTGAACTAATAAGAGAACTATAGGGACAAACAATGACTACTTAAAAACAATCCCATAAAAATGCCAGTATATTCAAATGAAGGGTAAAAATGTGAAGCCTTCATTTAAACCTATTGTAAATAGAGCTTGTAATTTGTAAATCCATTTTGCTTCATGTTGAAGACGTTTTTTATCTAAGTCTCCCTGTCTAGGGCCCTGATGGACCTTCTCAAGGGCTGTGAAAGTAAGAACTTCACTTTTGCCACCATGAAAGATCTTAACATGGCGTGCTAGAGGGGTATCTAGATCTTTTCTTATTGAATAGATATGTTCACCAATACGTCTACGTAGTTGACGTCGTGTTTTACCTACGTAAATTTTAGAACATAAACATGTAGCCACATAAACTACACTTGTGGTGCAGCAGTTTGAAAAATCCTTTAAAACATATCTTGCCCCATTTGACGGATGTTCGTAAATTTTGTGGGTTTGATGTATCTACAAAATTTGCAGTTCCCACATTTGAAACATCCCAATGGGGGATTGAGCCATGTCTTGTTATCTTTATTCTCTTTAAAGAAACTATGCACTAGAGTGTCTTTCAAATTTTTACCTTTCCGATACACAATTGGTATTTTTTGTGGAAGTACATCTGCCAAGTCCTCATCACTTTTCAATAGATGCCAGTGTTTAGATATAATATCCTTTATTGAAGCAGATTCATAGCCATAAGTCAAAATACATCTTGGATATGTATTATCTGATGTTTGAGTATTTGTCCTGTGTGATTTATTCAATAGTTCGGTTCTGTTGCAGCTCAATGCATGTTGAAAGGCTTTCTTTAAGCATTTTTTTGAGTATCCTCTTTCTAGGAATCTTTGTTTTAATTTATCAGCCTCAATTTTGAATGTGATATCTGAACTGCAATTCCTCCTGATTCTTAAGTATTGCCCCTTAGGGATACCTTTTTTCAGGGGTGCAAAATGTTGACTGTCCCATAAGAGTAACGTATTTGCTGCTGTCTCCTTTCTAAATGTAGTAGTTGATATGGTTCCTTCATCATCTTTTTGGATGAGTAAATCTAAAAACGATATTTCTTTTCTCTGGATTTCATGTGTGAATTTCAGGCCCATCTTATTTTTGTTCAATGAGTCCATTAGGGTTTCAAATTCTGGTTTAGTTCCATCCCAAATCACAAAGATATCGTCTATATAGCGCCGCCATATCATTGCATGTATAGTAAGATGCTCAATCTCTGGTTCCGAGAAGATTTTCTTCTCCCAGCAGCCTAAAAATAGTTTTGCGTAGCTAGGGGCGCATGGGGTACCCATTGCAGTCCCCTTTATCTGATGGAACCATTTGTCATTAAATAGAAAAAAGTTATATTTCAGGACATACTCTAGTAGTTGGATGATAAAGTTATTAAATTTTCCAAGGTTAGTACTTTTAGTACTCAGGAATTGTCCTACTGCTTCAATGCCAAGGTTATGAGGTATGCTACTATAGAGTGCTTCAACATCTATAGTTGCTAACCATGTGTCTTTTGGCACCGTTAGATGTTCAAGCTGTTTAAGTATATCATTAGTGTCTTGTACGTAAGAGGGCAAATTTTGTACTAAGTCACGTAGGTAGTGATCTACAAAGATACTTGCATTGGAGGAGAGATTTCCTGTTCCAGATACTATAGGCCTACCAGGAATAGGTACCATTTGTTTATGCACTTTTGGTAGTGCATAAAAAGTTGAGATACAAGGGAATTTTGGTAGGAGGAACATGTATGCTTGTTCATCAATAATCTTCTCCATTTTGGCTTTTTCTAATATAGACTTTAAAACTAGTCTATATTCAAGATTTGGATTCTTTGTTAGTATTTCGTAAGTAATTCTATCATCCAAAATCCTATTGCACATCTCTTTGTATTTGTCATTACTTAGTATTACAAGATTGCCTCCCTTATCTGCCTGTTTAATTTGAATATCTTTACAAGACTTAAGTTCATTAAGAGCTTGGTATTCTTTTTTGGTCAGGTTGAAGGATTTTCTTAGTTTAGTAAAATCTAAACTTTCTATATCAATTGTTACCTGCTGAAGGAATACCCAGATGTTAGAATAGTCTTTTAGAAAGGGGGTGAAATTACTTTTGTTTTTCCATCTTTTAGTGTCTTTATATGTATTACCTTCCTCAGCAGAGGCATTCTCTTCTAATAGAGACATTAGGAGTTTGAAGGTATCAATATCTTCTTTGTTCATGCCTAATTTCATATGATCTTTTTCCTCTTTATTTTTAAAGAATTTCTGTAAGGCTAATTTACGTGCAAAAAGGTTAATATCTTTAATGTGGGTAAATTTGTCCGACCTTGATGTTGGCACAAAACTGAGGCCTTTCCTCAGTACTGATTCATGGTTAATATCTAAAGAGAAGTCAGATAAATTGATAATTTTCATACTTTGGTCTTTTGTCAATCTTTCTGTGTTTAGCTTATTCTCAGTGCTTAGGTCTTTTTCCTTTGGTCTCTCCTCTCTGGGCCCTTCACAGGGAACTGGCCTTCCTCTAAAAAACCCTCGTTGTTATAGGTATTAGGCATTCTAGTTTGTGCAAACTTTCTTGTGTTATATGCCTCCCTTCTATAATGCATACCAGGGCGTCTACCTCTTGAGCTATGGATGGAATGTTCATCTATATCTGAGTTATCATAGTCTGAAGAACTTATATCAGAGTTTCTTTGTGATGGTATTGAGGTGGGAAATTTCCTAAATATTCTATTTGTTTGGATTCATACTCTGTGGAACCGCTTTGTTTATTGAACTCTTGCTGACAAAGTACAATCTTAGGTTTTAATAGTTCCAAATTATGTTTTTCTGTTTCAATAATCAGACTGATTAATTCAGATGAACATTTAAGAAGAATATCTTTCCATTTGTTAACAAAGGTTTCATCACTCAGATTTATGGCAGGATTAAGATGTAATCTTAGGCCTCTGGGAACATATTTATTTTTAAGATAGTTTTGAAGGCTACTTATCTCCCATACAGAGCGTACTTGTTTTCTCATTATTTTTAGAAGGTCTCCATATATATGCTTAATGTCTGGGTTGCCTTCAAAAGTGGGCTGAGGATTGCCACTGAAGCTTGCTTCAGCTTCTTTAAGGAGTGAATCAATATCTATATTTTGAATGAGGAAATTGGTCATTTTCAATATAATCTTTATGCAATATCAATTGTTAAACAAATAGGGTTCAGGTACTGAGTGTCAAGGAAGTGGATAGTATGCTAATATGATGATATTATATTTATGCTTCCTTAATGTGGATTGAACCACTGGTTTATAAATCAAGGTCTAGTAGGAATGCTAGGTTCCCAGGGTGTTTACCACCAAAAAATTACTAATGTATATACAAAAAGTGGGAAAAAAATGTAAATAAAGTCTTTATTAATAGGGGGTAACAACGGCGATTACTTTAAAAACAAGGGGTAAAAAATCCCAGGATTGAGACAAAAATTAAAAATAGGCTAATAGATGTGTGGACATAAACCACTAAATGTTGAATATACTCTTAATAGAGGGGTTATTAGGTCCACACCTAACAGTACTGTGGAGGAGAGAGGTGATTGCTAATCCAATTGGTAGATCCTAGGGTTTATAATACATACCCACACGTGGATCAGTAAAAGAAAAACATTCACAATGTCTACTGCTGACTGACAAATATATACAAAAACATAGACTTTTATAGTATTTCCTACATACAGGAAATGTTACATTCCATTATTACCTTCTAAAAATGGTACATTCCACCACCTCCCATCTCTAGACCAGTAAAGTTTTATTTATATATTGCAATCCAATAAAAGATGAAACATGCAGTTAGCACGTGTCAACCATGCCTGATACGTCACAACATCTGCGTACGAAACTCTTACTTTGTTATCTCTACGCATAGGTCAAGTTGTTTTTCATAATTATCCTTGGGCTTTGGTAATTTTGTTTAGACTTGAGAGTTGTTTATGGCTCCTAGTAAACTTGCTAAATCTGGGACATGTAGATTCAGATTTAACTGTTTCAGAGCTTACACCTAGCCAAATACCAAGGGTACTTACAAAGGGAATATATATATATATATATATATATATATATATATATATATATATATATATATATACTAAATAATGTATGTATATTTGTATTTCTCCACAACACATTACATCAAACAGCAACTGCTTCCTGTAAATGTGCTACTTTAGGCTTAAATAAGTGTAACAGAGGCTTTGACATGTATAAGCTTCTTGCTTATCCTGATTCAACAATCTGGACATGCCCTAAACATCCTAAACTCCTGTATTGATTTTTTTTTAAATCAAAACTTCCTGTTCTTTCAAAAGGTCATACCACCTCAGGAAGCTGATCATAAAAAAATTAAATAGTAGATTACACTGCAGAACGATTGTATTTTTTTTATATTCAAATAACATTTTGCCTATATCCAAGTGTATTTCATCAAAAGAGTATAGTGTAAATATATGACTACATTGAGCATTTAAACAACTCTCACTGTGGGAGTGATAAGCATGCCAACCATTTGGGATCAAGTAAAATTACTTTTTATTTAAACATATGACTATTTTATATACAGCAAACAATTATTATATATTAAACCACCGATTATATAAAAAAAAATATACTACTTCATTAAAAGTAAATTACATATTTTCTATTGGAGTGATCAATAAACCATTCTTGGTATCAGAGAAAGGGGAGAGGTGTCAAATCCAGTTCCAATTATGTAATAATCTCCTGAACTAAAATGGCCCCTTAATAATTCCTTTATTTGTGAAAATTATTTTTTAAAGCAAGTATTTTTGTAGCTGAGTTTGATTAAGTATAATTGTGTACCTTAAATTATACATTGATATTACTACTTTATGGCCAGGAATCTACATCATTGACTGTCCCTTGTAAGTGTTATCACTCCATGTGGGTTGTAGGACCACATGCTACTGATTTTAGCAATTGTGAGTCTGAGAACAGCTTAGCAAAGCTTCTGAGACATACATATAAGCGGATATTACAGTGCCTTGCAAAAGTATTCACCTCCTTGACTTTTTACCTATTTTGTTACATTACAGCCTTAAGTTCAATGTTTTGTTAATCTGAATTTTATGTGATGGATCAGAACACAATAGTCTAAGTTGGTGAAGTGAAATGAGAAAAATATATACATAAAACTAGTTTTTAGAAATAAAAAACAGAAAATTGGCATGTGTGTATGTATTTACCCCCTTTGTTATGAAGCCCAAAAAAAGCTCTGGTGCAACCAATTACCTTCAGAAGTCGCATAATTAGGGAAATGATGTCCATCTGTGTGCAATCACATGATCTGTCACTACATATACACACCTTTTTTTGGAAAGGCCCCAGAGGCTGCAACACCTAAGCAAGAGGCACCACTAACCAAATATTGCCATGAAGACCAAGGAACTCTCCAAACAAGTAAGGGAAAATGTTGTTGAGAAGTACAGGGTTAGGTTATAAAAAAAATATCCAGATCTTTGATGATCCCCAGGGGCACGATCAAATCTAGCATAACCAAATGGAAAGAACATGGCACAACAGCAAACCTGCCAAGAGATGACCACCCACCAAAACTCACAGACCGGGCAAGGAGGGCATTAATCAGAGAGGCAGCACAGAGACCTAAGGTAACCCTGGAGAAGCTGCAGAGTTCCACAGCAGAGATTGGAGTATCTGTACATAGGACGACAATAAGTCGTACACTCCATAGAGTTGGGCTTTATGGCAGAGTGGTCAGAAGAAAGCCATTACTTTCAGCAAAAAACAAAATGGCACGTTTTGAGTTTGCGAAAAGGCATGTGGGAGACTCCCAAAATGTATAGAGGAAGGTGCTCTAGTCTGAGGAACTTTTCGGCCATCAAAGAAAACCCTATATCTGGCGCAAACCCATCACATCACCCAAAGAACACCATCCCCACAATGAAAAATGGTGGTGGCGGCATCATGCTGTGGGGATGTTTTTCAGCAGCCGGGATTGGGAAACTGGTCAGTGTTGACGGAAAGACGGATGGTGCTAAATACAGGGATATTCTTGAGCAAAACCTTTAACACTCTGTGTGTGATTTGAGGCTAGGACGGAGGTTCACCTTCCAGCAGGACAATGACCCCAAACACACTGCTAAAGCAACACTTGGTGAAACATGAAGATGTGTTGGAATGGCCTAGTGAAAGCCCAGACCTCAATCCAATAGAAAATCTGTGGTCAGACTTAAATGTTGCTGTTCACAAGCGCAAACCATCCAACTTGAAGGAGCTGGAGCAGTTTTGCAAGGAGGAACGGGCAAAAAAAAACAGTGGTTAGATGTGGCAAGCTCATAGAGACTTATCCAAAGCGACTTGGAGCTGTGATTGCCGCAAAAGGTAGCTGTACAAAGTATTGACTTACGGGGGTGAATAGTTATGCACATTAAATGTTTCTGTTATTTTGTCCTATATGTTGTTTGCTTCACAATAAAAAAAAATAAAAAAAAACATCTTCAAAGTTGTGGGCATGTTCTGTAAATTAAATGATGCAAGTCCTCAAACAACCCATGTTAATTCCAGGTTGTGAGGCAACAAAACACAAAAAATGCCAAGGGGGTGAATACTTTTGCAAGCACTGTATATTAGTGCAATTCTTCTTAAACCTCTATTCAGACAAGTTTCCTGATGAGAGCCAAGATTTGCATAAAATCAATCTTACTTGCCCTTTGTTTATATGAAAATGTAATTTCTCCTGTGATGCTAGAAGTATTCGGTGGGTGATTTAAATGTTTATCTTCCATTTGTTTAAAGAAGGCATTATTAAAAGACCACTGTAAACTTTGTAAACTATTGAGCCTTCCAATAGTCTTGCTGTAAACACTGACAATTGTAGCTGCCACAATTAAATTGAATGTTCTGTTCAAAATGGTAGATTACAATGCAGCATAATTATATATTACACTTCTGCTTAAATTTCAAGCGTAGCTCTTAAAAACAGTATATTTTGATTATTTGACTATAGCCTGTGTGTGTTTCAGCCTTGACCCAGGCCAGGGGCAGCATATTTACTGTGGGCAGCATGCTGTCTAACCATGCAGTACTATGGAATATGCACCAACATTTGTATATGCAGAGACATTTCTGTCTAAGTGTACCTGGCCCTTGCTGACATACTGTATTATTATACTTAATATTGTGTATGTAGTTGTGTGATAAACCTATGATATAAAGAGGAAAGGAGGAGTAAGGTCATTGGGGGGCAAAATCTGAACATGCCTAGGGCAGCATAAAAACTGAATGCACCCCTGGACTACATGAAGCTTTAATTAATTCACAAAGGTTGAGGGTGATATATATATATATATTTTTTATTTATTTTTTTTACAGACTGGTCTATATGACAATCCATTTGCAACACTACTATACCACGCCTTCATGAATTAATATATGCGAAATGCAAATTATTGCTTGTCTCGCCTTTAATGTTTTTTTTTGTTGTCGTCTCAACTGAGCCTAATTGTTTTTCTAATAAGTTATTCTGCCTTTTTTCTTTCTAGGTAAACTATCCCTTGAAGAATTTATAAAAGGTGCCAAGAGTGATCCTTCAATCGTCCGGTTGTTACAATGTGATCCAAGCAGCACGAGCCAGTTCTAATTAATCTCATCTGTATGGACAGTCGCAACAGAAAAACACTGGCTTGTCATTCAAGCATTGCTCGCAAGTGGATGCCTTCTCAGTCATTCCTCTACTATTAGTGGATATAACAACCCTTTGCCAGATTGTTTTCTATGTATTAGAGAGAAAACAGCCTTGCGCCCGTTCCATTACCAATATGAACATTCCTTTCTTATATTCTGCATCCCATGTCATTTAAAGGTATGTTTACATGCAAAGAAGCCCCGGCTCCTGATGAAATGTGGCTGCTCTGGAATAGTCTGGTTATGTCATGACACTATGCGGAACTTGGCAAAACTAAGCAATTAGTTGTCTATTTTACGTTGCACAAAAATCAGCTAAGAGATATGGACTAATGTTGAAAGCACAAGAGCATACTTTTTTCTTTTAAAGCGTACACTTGAATGGAACTCTTAAATAAATGTCTTTACTTTATATAATATATATATATATATATATATATATATATATATATATTTATATATATATATATATATATTTATATATATATATATTTATATATATATATATATATATATATATATATATATATATGTGAGTGTGTCTTATAGAAAAACCTAGAAATCCACTACTACCAGTAAAAGTGAGAAAGGAACAAAAAATTACAGTAACATTTTCTAATATAGTGTAGCCTTGGATGGAAATTGATAGTTTTTACTCAGTTTTTACTATGGGTAGTAGTAAATTTGGGTCTGTATATGTGTAACACTATATATAAATAAATATATAAATAAATATATATATATATATATATATATATATATATATATATATATATTGTGTTCATAGAAAAACCTAGAAATCCACTACTACCTTGGAAGGAAATTGATAGTTTTTACTCTGGGTAGTAGTCGATTTGGGTCTGTATATGTGTATGTGTAACTATATATATATATATATATATATATATATATATATATATATATATTCTATATCTCTCATGATGTGGAATTGTGATATTTAGGTTATATATAACCCCTTCCCTGCCAGAGGAATGATATCTCCTTTGACAATAAAGGGCTTAATATATAGCAGTTAGTTGTAAAGCTTCGAAGCTTCTTTCCCTATACCTGTGATTATTCTTAATAACCCTGATTGGACATTGTTATTGTGATATATATATATATATGTATACATACATACATATATACATTTAGCAAATGTCTGTTTTAACAGGAAACGCATGCCCAGCATTAAATATGGTTGCTTCACACTCTGTTTTAATTATGAATGCAAATATTTGTTGAAAGATCAGTCTTATGTTAATTGTTTCAAAGTTTATTGTGTTCAAAAATATATGATTAAAAAAAGATAAGTTTCATTAGGTATTTCTCGGCAACAATCTTTCTATTTTTTATGCTATATAAATGGCAACTTGGTGAAATAAATGAACTGGATATATTTACACCCCTAATATTACTGTATATACTTTGCTTGGCATCACGGTTTTCTTGCTGTCAAAATTAAAGGAAACAGACTTTTGTGCATTACATTCTTAATTAATATCTGTCTCATGACTAATCTTCTTATGTTTATCTGTTTGAAGTGTACATACTATAATAATCATTTTTATTTATATATATATATATATATATATATATATATATATATATATATATAATCGAAAAGCTTGGATTAAGAGAAATGTGATCAGTCTCTTCTTTGAAATATCTATATTTGGGGCGTCTCTGACTGACCGAGTATGTCGACAGGGGAGATCTTCACACCACCAGTGTCTCATGCTCCTCAAACACACTGTTTGCTTGTTAGCAGCATGAGACACTGGTAATGTGAAGCCCCACCCTTGTGCAGTATGGAGGCCTACATAATCAAGAACAGGAAGACAGGGTCTGTGTAAATGTTATGGACATTACTGCTATTAGACATCAGCCTGGTGATATGAGCTGCAGACAAACACAGAAGAAATCAATCAAACTGCCACAGATTTGACGCACAAAATATAAATGTGTCCAGACCCAGTGTATAGAGTGTTTCCATCTTGTCTGACTTGAACAATTCTTGCTACCTTGGAGCCTGAAGGCACTTTCTTATTTACTGACCAATGGCGGGATATTTAGAGCTTTATATATTTGACACACCTCCCATCCCCATCACATGCTTAGAAACCGGCAGCCTGCAACTATAACTGCAAGTTTTGCCCCTGCAGATATGTAAATGCCCCTCTTAAACATGCAACCAGGCTAAAATTAGTGTGGAGTAAATGTCCATGCAGGTGGCTCATCGCTGCACAATGAAAATAATAGTTTTTGTATGAGAAATGATTGATCTATAGTGTAGAAAAATGACATAACTTTTTTTGGAATATTATTGAAGTGTGGTTTTAGTTTAAAGCATTATGGATGTTTCAACTGCATTATACTGTGCTTTTATTGTTTCCATTGTTTTTATGAAAATAAGATAAGACAACATAATTAACTTAAGTCATTGTTTACACTTAAGTCATTTACTCACCAGTAATATGGATCAAACACATTATTTTTATTTACCTATTATTTTAGTGTTTATTTTTTTCTGGGGAACAAAAATTCTAATGATCTTTTTAATGTGTGACAGAAAGTTTTGGACAGCAGTGGCCATTTAACTTGAAAACAGAATAAACAAAAAAAAATAGTATTATACTGTTACATATAGGCTATTTAAGGAATTTGTCCCCTTTAGTGGGATGTTGCCCTTGTGAGATGTCCCCTTTAAAGTCCAGTTTAGATACAAGTCCTGCAGACCAAATCTATACTATCCTAGCTTCTACATCCGAGTCTTCTCCCTGTTGTGTTCTAAACTATCATTGTGTCTATAAATAATGTTCATGTTGGTTCTCAGTGGAATTATATCCTACAATCAATTTTGTTTTGTAAAGAACCTGCTCTACCCTGTAGCATTGAACATATTCAATTCCCAATGGTCCATCCTTTAAACAACAAGATGGATGTATACCAAAGGTAGTTTATGAACAAAGTGACTGGGTAATTGAAACTTGATGTATAAAATATATGAGCCGATGCAATGGTTCAGCTTTTATGTAGTAAAAATCAATATAAACAATGTTTTCGTTTATTTTGATTAAAAAAAAAAAGGTTGTTCGTTTTTTTGAAAAAACAGTGAAATAGCTACTTTTCCTCTGATATGTAGGCTGGTGCCTCTCCCATTTTTACAAACTGTGGTAGAGTCTGCAGCGCATTCCTTACAACTTCCAACAAAATTGTGCAGCAGTGGGAGCTGCCATTTACTTTCTGTTTGCCAAATCTATGTGAGAGAGCGAGACATTGATACAGACAAGTGGCCAGATGCATCTATTGAAATATAGTAATACTTAGAAGCCCGCATCTTGCGGTATACAGGCCGTATGTCCGCGGGCCGGCTGCGGGCATGCAGTCTGCTACAATTACGGTGCTATTCAATTGAACAAGCCCGCAAGTTACGGCCCGAAAACCGTAAACCATGCACTCGCATGTAGCAGTTCAGGGAGGGAACATGATCAGTAAAGCAAGGCCTTAACTACCGATTTCAAAACAGCCAATAGAAAATGAGACCGTCATCATTATGTCCGTATCAGATGGAGGTTACTTGTCAATCAATTAGCATTTGGAGGTCTTATATGCGATCAGACTCACAAAATCACAAAATAATAAAAATGCTGATACTGTTCTAGTCCATGTGGGGGGTCTGATATGTATTAACTCATTGATTTCCGAGATTAAAATAACCATGAATTAAAACATAAAAAAAAAAAGATTTTTAATTTGCGAGCTTGAGACTTTGGGGAATTAATTCAAATGTATTTCATCACTTTCCTGTCATTTACAGAGCAGTATTGATTTTTTTATTTGCATTTACAGTGCTACAGATATGTCTTTAACCCCTTTGCGGGTCCTCTCTAGTACTCGTAGGATTTTCTTCTACATTTGCCATTTACGGGTGTGAAACCATTTGCGGGCTTGGGGAATTGTAGCAATTGAATAGAGATTTGCGATTTTAGTGATCGTAACTCTTGCGGACAGGAAAGATCAAAGGCTTAAATGAGGCGTAAGTTCTGGTTGTAACAACCGCAAGGATTTGAACCCATAACCCGCAAAATGTTTGCTGCTCTCAAAAAGACGCCAATTGAGTAGCAAATAAGCTTATGGGCTTTATTACGGGCGCCCGTAACTTACAATTGCTCATATGAATGAGGCTCTTAGTGTCTGTGCCATCAATACAAATACTAAAACCGTATACTTTACACTCAAAATCTCATTGTTCTCCAAGACTACTCTCTGCTACCAAAAAAAATAAATAAGGCTGCCCCCAACCCAGGTAAAGAATAACGGGATATATCTATCACAACTTGATAGAGCAGCCAGAATATGCGCCTCATTCAATTGCAAGGCCGTATTTACCTGTAACCCGACATTTTGGCTGCGGGTTAAATTTTTTAGATACATTTAGATGTTTTCAATTATCACTAACCCGTAATTACAGGCTCACAGCCTCCACACGCACACCATGAATCCGTAAGTAGCATATCAGGGCATGATAATGATCAATTAAGCAAGCTCGTAAGTTACATTTTAGATAGAGCAAACAGTAAATGAGACCGTCATCATGACATCAGTAAAACATGGAGTTTAAACTACAATCAACTTGTGTTTCGAAGTCCGATCTGCAATCGGACTTGCCAACATCCGTCCAGTAGATTAGGCAGAAATCGGAAGAGGTCCAATTTCAGCACTGATGTGCAAATTGAAGCGGTTTCTGATGATGAACCCTCATCAGCCTGGGCGCAGTGACCGGCAGTTGCTTTGGAGCCCCATACGCAACAGGTTTGTCTGTACTGTCATTTTAGACACACGTCTGGTAGCCCCTGGTTTGTTTGGACATTAAGTTGTTCAACTGTTGGTTGGCATCAAACACACCTTAGCAGACGACGTTCACCTCTGACATCAATGGCACGTGGTGCTCCGCAGTTTCAACGCCATTTATTCGCAATGGTGCCATTTGTCTGGTCACGGTACACTTTAACCACAGCAACACAGGAACAGTTCCCAAACTGCGCTGTATTTGAAATACTTCCACCCCTGGTCTGAAAGCCAATGATCATCCCCTTTTCAAAGTCTGATAAATTGCACGGTTTACCCATGAAAGCAATGGTTGATATGTTTGCAGAATGTCTGCATGTCATCTTATGTACCCACCAAACCAGCTCCAGACACATGCCGTATTTCATTGGCTGTGAGCTGCTGACATCAAAAGTAAGTGGTCATAATATTGTAACTTGACCTTGTTTATAATGTTGGAACACTTTGAGCCTCATTCAATTGAGCCCTCGTGAGATGTGGGCATCCGTAATGTAGGCTATAAGTTATTTTGATATTCAATTGGCGTCTTTTTGCAGGCTCCGACCGGGTTACGGGCTCCAACCTCAGATTCCTTGCGATAGTTAACATCGCAAGTTAAACCCTGTCCAAGCCTTTGATTTTTCACGGCCCCAAGAGTTACTGTTGCTAAAATTGCAAATAACTATTCAATTGCTCCAATTCCTCCTCGCTAATCAAGCCAACAAGGCCGTAAATGGCAAAAGTCGGACCACAAGTTACGGGTTCCAAGAAGGACTCGCAAAGGATTTAAAAACATGTCCGGAGCACTGTAAATACAATACTGCACTGTAAATGACGGGGAACACAATGTAAGACATTAGAATTAATTGCACAACAGTCCCATAAATCTGC
Source organism: Discoglossus pictus (assembly GCA_027410445.1). Lineage (NCBI taxonomy): Eukaryota > Metazoa > Chordata > Amphibia > Anura > Alytidae > Discoglossus > Discoglossus pictus. Next base: position 399,940,741 of record CM050165.1, read on the forward strand.
AATATAAAATGTTATATTTAATGTGTCATTTCAGGGCTAAATCAATAGCAGGAATCAATGAGTTAATACATATCAGACCACCCACATGGACTATAATATTGGCTTCATTCATTTTTATTAATTAGTACATTGCGGGTTTGCGAGTCCGACCGCATATTGGACCCCAAATCGCTAATTGATTGACATATCACCTCCATGTTTTACTGACTTAATGATGATGGGCTCCTTTTCTATTGGCTGTTTCCAACTCTGGAGTTACGGCCTTGCTTAATTGATCATGATCGGGCCCCAAACTGCTACATACGATGGTATGGTTTACGATTTTTACTATCGGGCCGGACTTGCGGTCTTGTCTAGTTGGATAGCACTGTAAGTCTAGCATGCTGTGGGCCCGCAGACTTACAACCTACATCCCACGAGTTGCGCCCCCCGAATTGAATGAGGCTCTTTAAGTTTGACTAAAAGTATAATTAGGCAGAGAAAAAAAATATGATGCTTTTGGACCTTGGAGTCATTCATAAAATTTGATTGGAAGCTGTATATGAGAGGGATGTTTACATTTCTGAAGATCACTGCTTACATTTATTGGTGCAAGCTGCCTAGTTCTGGACCTCTGTTGGGTCAATTTCACTCTGGTCCAATTATCTATCAAAACATTTTCCCTGTTCACCCTCTCATCCCTCCTTCCACTAACGAAAAACAAACCCTTATGATCAAGCTCTGATTAAATGATGTAACAGAGACAAAATGGATTCATCTCTTCATAAATAGAATATTTCCGTTTCATATACATGGATTACACAGCTGCTACTGTTGTTAGCTTGTTGCATAACAAATGGCTTTTTTTCCTTGAACTACAGCAGTCCTGTAACTGTAATATAAATTTTACTTTCTCACACTATTTTTCAGTTTGTTAGCCTGGTTATGGGCTGAAATTGTTTCTCTTTGGTAGGAATCACATTTTTAATATGCATCTTACTAGCATGTGTTATGGAAAGTACTGGTCACAGACCCTACTAGCGATGAAGGGAATGCTATGGATCATAACATATTGATTTGACTAATGAACAAAATAAAACTTGGTTTGAGTGTTTTACTTTATTTCTACCATTTTTCATTAGTATACATCTACAGAAATACACACACATAGTAAAAAAAAAAAAAAAAAATGATTATCTACACTAAAGATGTCCTCTTGTTGTCTCTCCAGGTTTGTATACAGTTCCACTTAACACATGGTCTCACTTATGTGGAACAGCAACAATTCACTCACACAGATACTTAAAATAGGATAACTATATAACATTGTGTTCCTTAATTATTACTAATGTATAGTATGCACTAAACTAGATCATTTTAGCATAGTAATTGACTGGTGTATCAAAATCTTCCACGCTAAATGTATAGATGTTACAGAATAAAAAATGTATGGTCCTAGTAGCAAAGAGTTCTAGAATTCTAAATTTCTGATCAAGTAGGATAATGAGACATATGGGGTATATTTATCAAAATAGAGATAAATGCAGTGTAAAAAGTCCTAATATTTATTCCCTCTTGGGAAGAGGAGTCTAAGAAGAAATACAATATCAGACATGGTAGATGCATTCAACAGCCCCCTAATCAAGGAAGTTGCCACAATAGGGGTAGCCCAATGGTTCTCGCCACATTTATAGCACTTTCTATATTACAAGCTCTCCAAAAGGCCTTCATTCAAATTTTGCAAGGAGGAATTACTAGAAGAAGGCACATGATAATGGATGACTGGTTATCATTCCTTATTTACCCATCTCTCCACCGTTTAGTAAACCTGCCCTGGGTATAATATGGAATTGAAGAGATGGTAAACAGGTAAATATTAAACCAGAGAAAATTAAATTATAGAAATGTTTTATACAGTAAGTATAATAAATATGAAAATGCTTTTATATATAAATATATCTTTATGAGCCCATGGAACCTTTCCCTAAATAGCAGCCGTCTGCTCACAAATTGAACAGAGGGTAAGTTTTTATTACATTTACACACTATAGTTTTGCTAGTAGTTTAGATTAAATTGTATTTTATGTTGATTTGACAATGACAGATCATTCTTAGAATCTAGCTTAGTTTTCCATGCTTACAATCTGTTCCTGTGCTTTATATGAATGCCATTATCTCAGTGACTCCCAGGAATAGTAATCTCCAGAGACAGAGTGGGTGAAATCTAGAGCTTCTAGAGAGGGCTGTTTGTTTTTATATTTTCTTACTCTGAATATGGAATCCCATTTTGCCAACTAAAAGTGTTTTTTTTGGAGAGCTTGTAATATAGAAAGTGCTATCAATGTGTCGGGGGCCATTGAGCTACCCCTATTGTGGCAACTACCTTGATCAGTGGGCTGTTGAATGCATCTACCATGTCGGATATTGTATTCTTGTGTTAACTACATAGGCCCATGCTTTAAACTTACTTGTGCTATTCTGCACCTACTCCTATACATCACTCATTAAATATTAAAGACACCTGGACCAATGAGACCTACTGGATCAGATTATTATAGGCTGTTCTCTGGTTTAGAGTCATGCTAAGCAATTACAATCAATAGGTGGTTAAACATGTCATGGTGAGATATATCTGCTATATTTATATTTTTAGAGCCTTGTCTTCTAACCCAATAAATAGGAAAAGTCACCATGTAAGAAAATCTCTTCTTTGGTCTCTGAGGGAAAGAAAATAAAATGCATAATGTGCAGTATCGTCTGTGCACTCCTGCTTAGCGGTTATCCTTCCATGTTGTGCTACTCCGTACTTGGTTTAGGCATTACAACCCACATTACAGCTGCATTCCAGAAATAGCAGTCATCACCAACAGTTCTTCTGTCACCACTATTCTGAGATAATGGTGTTCAACATGTTCTCACGTTGGGTCAGTAAGGCAAATAAGAGAACCTAAGACCAATATTTTATATATTGTGGCACAATTCTTTTAATGATTCATGGAGAGAGAGGAATATCTGTGATGGTCAGGAAGCTCTAGCTCATGGAAGTTAATGGGGGTAACCAAGACCGGGCCAGTCCGACTACCAGACAGACGATGGTAATAGAGGCATTGGCTGTGTTAACAATTGTTGAGTGGAGGCTAATTTTAGCTTTGAAGTAATGGCGCCACGGGCTACCTGTACGTGCTACAGAACCCTTAGGGTGAAGTAGTGCAGGTTAGACATTACTGTGACGTACTGCATATATTTAATATATAATTGTATTTTTCAGTATTTAGTAGTTTTATTTTTCAGTAACTTTAATTTGTCAAACTCAGCTACCATTTTTCTGAGCACATACATCTGGCATCTATTAAGGTTGACGAAAGAACAAACACATATTGCTTAGCTCTGTTATTACATTTTAAGCTTTTCAGTATTCTACTATTGTTATCTCTTCTACTCTGGTTACTAAACCCATGGATATAACCTCAATATTATCAGATAATCAGACTGCAGGAACCTGGAAAGGTCAGAACAATAAACACTATTCTATCTTTCCAGGATATTCAAGGCATTAGTATCCTAACAATAACATTTTGGGCAACTGAAATGGAAAATGTCACAGAATGAATGGGCTCTTGCAATAAAAATTGTCAACAATAATTATCTTGTGTGTCAAATATTGTGACCTATACAATGCCAAGCTTAGCCATTACTCTAATTCTCTACAGTAATCAATGGTCAAGGCTTATATCACATCAAAACTGTGTTCTTTAATTTTAGAAAATAATTACATTTAATAAATCTATCTATCTATCTATCTAGATTGTGATGCCTCTCCTAAACACTGGAGGCAGGTTTTAGGAGATTATATATGAGAAGGGTCTTTATATTTCTAGAGAGCAGAACTTGCATCTATGGATCTAAGCTTGACTGCTTCTGTGCATGTGCAGATATTTTTTTTCACAAATTCACTTAGATCCAATTATCTAACAAGTCATCCTAACCTCTCCCTCTTCACTCACCTTCCACATTTTCCAGCTCACTGAAAGAGATGAAATAAAGACAAGATTGATTCTTCAAAAATACTGTTCACTGCTGCTATTAGTCTTAGCTTGTTCCATACTTCACAAACATCTACAATTTGCTCTCGGATCACAGCGTTCTTTTATAGAGAACATTGGTAAAAAGTCTAACTTGAATTCAATATATAAAATGTATAATTGTTCACATATTGGATATTTATAGCATACAGCAATGCTTCCAAGACAAAGTTATGAAAAGTTATATATAAAAAGTAATTTGAGATCACATGTAAGAATCTGTTGGGCCATCTAGTATGTTCATATTCCTATCTACAAGACCTGGCTTAGACTAAATATTGTACTCTCTGGTATGTTTGTGTGCATGTACCTTCTCGTATGATGCCCCTGCTGGCAGGAGGACCATACTGCAATGCAGGGGGTGACTCAATTTGAATGATAGGTTTGCCCTTGTAACATCCTCACTCACTGGTCAATCAAACAGCAATTCTGCATCCACATCAGCAGGGGAAAAGATGAGTTTCACCTAAGGAGGATGTCAGATCCATAATGCTCCTGTATTTTTTAAACCTCATAGCATATAGGTTTTCTTTCTATAGGTTTCTAGTTTATTCAATGGACAACTTTGATCCTAAATTTTAAAAAAATACTAAGAACTTGAAGAAATAAACTTGAAAATACAGGAAATGTTTTTTGAAAAGTAAAAAAATACAATGTCTAATTTATTTAATTTTACATTCAATTATGGTACTGTGGAATATACAGGGCCAGAGCAAGAGGTGCAGCTGTACCAGGTCTGTCGCCTCTAGGTGGCCCCTGGTCCTATCACAACTCTGATGGCCCCTCCTGGCACTCCTGCGGCCCCCATGGCCCACTTCAGTTCTTCCGCGGACCCCTCTGGCCCCCCTAACTGATAATGGACATATGTGGCAACATATGTTGTTCCATGGCCACTTTGGACTCCAGTGACCCTCTGCTGCCCCACCACCTCATTTCTCCTCCTCTCTCTCTCCTATGCTCTATATCTCCCTTTTTACTATTTTCCTTTTCTTTTTTCCCACCTCTTCCTCTCTTCTTTCTCCTCCCCTCCTTTCTCTTTTCATTGCTCTCCCCTCTTCCCTTTCTCCCCTCATCTCTATCTCCCCATCCTTTCCCTTTCTTTTTCTCCGCTCCTTCTCTCTCCCCCTTGTATCTCACCTTGTGCCTCTCCTTCTTCTCTTCCTACCCCCTTTCTCCCTATCTCTCTCCTCCCTTTCCCACTCTCCTCCTCGCTTTTCTCCCCCTATTCTCCCCCTTCACTCATCCATTTTTTCTATCTCTTCTTTCTTCTCATTCTCTATATTTACTCCTTATTTCTCTCCCTTCCGCTTTATCCTTCATCTTCCTCTCCCCGCGTCTCTCTCCCCTTTTGTCTCTCTTTCTCACTCTCTTTGTTCCCACAATCCTCTTTCCCTCTCCATTCGCTTCCACTTGTTTCTCTCTCCCACCTTTTCCCCTTTGTTCTTTCCCATTTGTTACCTCCTTTTCTCTCATCCTTTCTCATTCCCTTTCCCCTTTCTATCCCTTCTATCAGTCCTCCTCGATCTCACCCTCCTCTCTCTAGCTCATCTCTCTCACCTCTGCTCTCTCCAGTTCATATCTCTCTCCTCTTTCGAACCCTCCTACCCTGTCCCTCTCACTCTTTTTTCTGTCTCCATTTTTCTCCCTTTCTCCTTTTCTCCCCTATCGTTGTCTCCCAGTTCTCTCACTCTCTTTTTCCTCTCACGCTTCCACTCTCAGCTCTGCCTATGTTTCCCTTCCCCTCCTATCTCTTCATTCCCTTGTATCACTTCCACTTTCTCCTCTCTTCCCTTTCTATCTCCTCCAGGGATCGATTTAGATTGTATCTGAACTAATGGACAGATAATTTGTCTACAAGGAAGCACTCTCCTGAGAAAGTAATAGCAGAATAAACTTATGGTCCCCCATGGTAACAGATTATTTTAGGTGCCATATTGGTCCACAGGGGCCTCAAAGTAATGGGTTAGAGGCTCCAGAGGGATCCATAGGGTGCCTAATGGGGTCAATGTTACCCACTCCACAGCACAATGGGTGGGGGAAGGGGCCACAATGCATCCCAGGTGTTGAGGGGGCACTGTCTAGAAGTACTATAATCTATTCTATGTTTGTTACATCACTTCCTCAGAGGATGTGTGTTGGCTATTGTTTTATAACTCCCTGATTGCTGTGGCAGGTGGGATCTGTTATTAATCCATCAGTTGAGAAAGGGATTGGAAGGGAGGGAAGAGGATGAGGGAAGGAGAGTTTGTTAGATTATTAGATCCCATTGAATTTTATACCAACTCCTTTTCACATGCTTAGAAGCAAGCAAACTTGCATCAACAGATTCAGTCCTATTCAGAATTGGAAATACCTTGCTCAAACACACACACACTCACTAAAGTATCATGGATGCCTCCAGGAACTAGCAGATTTATTAAATAAATTTTTTTAAAGCTAGCTTTATGACTTTTTTCCTGTGTACTTAAGCCCTTAAAGTTTTCAAACATCTATATTTTTTTCATTGTACTGTGCAGCGAACCTTTAAAGAACACTATAAAGCTCTGTCCATCTTTACCAAATGATGGCAAATCCTAATTTTCCTGCAGCTGCCTATTTACTGCACAACATTGCTGGCTGGCTCTGGGGAGTTGTACTGCATTTCCTGCCACTGTTTAAAAAAGATGGAGGAGCTTCACTTGGCCACTTGGCCACTTGGTTTGTCCTTTTCCTACTAAGGTTAAAGGAATATAGTAGTTTAAGAAAAAGCCACACGTGTGTGAAGTATGTAGCAAACTAACAACGGGTTAGCAGCTGTGTAAACCATGAGAATAAACTAATTTTTACAAAAACATTTATTTTCTTTTTTTTTACAGTTCAATGTTGTATGGCTTTAGGACCTCCTGATAGCAGAGGGAGTGGCTATCTTATGCATCAGAAAATAACAAATGGGGAAGGGGGATTTGTTATATTATTGGGGTTTTTAGCATTTGAGACCAGTCTACGTCCCTGCTGGAAGTTACAGTGAAAAACTGCAGCTTTTGTGGCTAGCAGACGTGCAGAGCTGCAGCTCCGCAGTAAAACGGGTTTATTGTCCAAAATGTGGGGCAAAACCCAACTAAAGCTATTTATATTAATTCAGGAGACAGCAATGAGTAAAAGGACACCTTTAAACACCAGACTGGGTCGATTTTCATCTCCACGTGGTCGAGGCCTACTCCATCTGGCCTCCTGTGGATGTGGCACCCTACGACCCCCACATAGGCAGAATTCCCTGACAGGCAATCAGAGGCTAAAGGCCAAGCATACCAGGCCAGAAGGCAAAATCCTCCGAAGCACGAAATCCACAACATCGAGAGGGGAGGAACAGCAGAAGTGGGAGTAGCGGCCTATAGAGCCACAACGGACAATAAGAGGCACTGCGCAATGCCCCAACAACCCTGAGAAGGGGGACACCTTCCCAGGAAACCTCAAGACAATGGGCCCTACAGGCACAGAGCTGGATTCAGGGGTCTTCCAGGGATCATAAAAGCGGAAGGCGCCAAACAGAAGCATAGGATACAAGAAGATTGCTGTGCGAGTGGAAACCCCGCCAAAGGCGGGAAACTGAGACCCAGGCCTAACAGGCACATAACTCATAACAGTAAACACCACCTAAAAATCCTAAGCTGACCACACATGCAGCTATGACTGAGCCTGGGGAGTCAATTATGTATTTCGGAGGCTTAGGGTTCAGATCTCAGGGAGTAGTCAACAAAGCAACATAAAGACTTGAAAAAAACAAAAACAAGCATAGGGTGAGGTGGGTGACCAGAGTGCTACATACAACAGGGACACAACTGGTGGAAACTGGGGTGCACAGAACACCTGGAGAGAGAACCTGCAGCTACCCACCACTTAGAAATGCATTAAAGAAAGACCCCCTCACCCGCAACAATCTACTGGGAGCACCCACTAAAACCCTTGGATCCAAACTAAGGGTGGTAAAGGGATATGCCAGTCCGCACACACCCAGAGAAAAAGTGCTAAAAATAACCAGATGCTAGATACACAGGACTACATTTTTAGATCTTTAATTCAAGCTAAAGTGGGCCTGGAAATTTACATATATAACTCTTTTGGAGTGAATGACTTTAAGAAACGAATTTTAACCAACAATGGAAAAGCCACTAAGAATATTTCCTAATACTTCCCTACAAAATTTACTTCAGCACTACATCTGAAACTGAAATAAAAGGTCTTGCAAGATCTATCTGGGGAAAAACGGAGAGACTTTCATGTTGGACTATCCTATAGTGCTATCTAGTGGCAGTTCTAAAACAAAAAATGAAAAAAATAAAAAATAAAAGCACTCAACATTTCTTAATTGCCTATAAATCAAGCAAGCTGTCCCTGAGTCTGTCTCACCTTTGCTACCCCTGAACACAGACCAGCAATCCTCTCCCACCCACCCCTGGTTTACTTTAATTTATTGAATCACTCAAATTACTTGCACCTGACCAATCAACCGCATGATAACTATTCCTACTTATTCCTCTTAGATTACTCTCTTGGCCACTATGTTCCCTTTTACTTTCATCTTCATTTGCTCCAAATTATGTCCAACACCATTAACATCTCACCTCCCCTGCTTTCCTCCCACAAGCTCCTCTCCTTTCTTCAATCACTATTTCATTCATGTTCTAAAGACCAAAAGCAGAAATGTTTCTGTAAGTCATACACTCATCTCATCCCTTTGCTTATTTTGCTGCTGGAGTTTTATCTCCTAACCCTCACCCCTCACTCAGTCCCACCTCTAATCTACTCTAGTCAGCAACAAGGCTATTAACTCTGTCCTTAATTCATGTGTTTCAATTGCTCCTCTATGTCTAAAATGTACCCTCCGCCATTCAGCAAACTAACCATTTCCAAGTTCTTACATCACCTAAGCAAACGTTCACACCTCCTTCCTGACCCTGCTACTCCTTACTTTTCTTCCCCAGACTTCTGACTCTTCCATTCCCATTAGATTGTAAGTAGCGAGTTTTCAATCTTGTGGGGTGATTTGGGAAAAAGCACTTTCTACAAAGACTCTAAGCTCAAAACAGGGCCCTCCATTTTTCAGTTGTTAATATTGGATTTTTCCCTGTTCTCTCCCCTTGTGCAGCGCTACAGAATATGTCGGCGCATTACAAATAAACGATAATAATAATAATACATAAACGTGTACTACAATAACCACTATACCCCAGAAACTTAGGCCCTCATTCTATTATCGGACGTAAATCGGCCGCAAAGCTGCGATTCCTTGCGGGGCTCCCATTACCTTGCAATTCAAATAAACGGCGCCGCAAGGATATCCCCTTACGGCCGGCCGTATATCTTGCAACCGGCTGTAAGCACAGAAATCTTTAAATGCAAATATAAATTCAAGACGGCACTGTAAAGCTCTGTAAATGCTAGGGATCATAATGGGGGACATGAGGATTAATAGTAACCCACTCTCAAGCTTGCACATCAGCCCAAACCCGATATTTCATTAACTGTTTATTTTCCGGCCGCAGCGTGGGCAGGTCTGAGGTGCTCCAAGCCCTCTGGACTTTTTCCACGGATATTTGACATAAATTCAAATAAAAATTATTTACGGATTTGAGTGTAGGGGAATGTTGTGCTATGAATGCTAACACCTACAATTACTTTATAGTCTCCTCAGAGTGCAGGATGGCTTTATTATGTGCTTAATTGTGTGCCTGCGGGACCTTTTTGCTGCAAGTAAGCTGCGGCTCGGTTTTAGCCTTGCAGAGAGGGTTCCCGGAGCAATTGAATAGCAACCGGGATTTGCTTGCGGCCGAAACTCTTGCGGACGTTTAAGATCAAAGGCTTTCCTCCGGCGCGTGGGGCCGCAAGGGATAACAAGGCGCCGGCCGCAAGCCTGCCGGAGTCCCTGGCCGGAAGGGAATAGAATAAGCAAATAGCTTGCGGCCGGTCCTTGCGGCCCCGCATCTCCTACGGCCGATAATAGAATGAGGCCCTTAGTATATAAAACTTGACCATAGCTACCGACATCAAGAAACAAAACTTTCACTACCGATAGAGAGACCGAAAAATACCTTCCTTGATTATACTACTAAACTATATTTCTCTTTATCAATAGGCACTTAAACATAGAGTCTTGTAAAACCTCTAAGAGAAAATATTGACAGAAGTAAGCGACAGACTTGCCCATGGTGCCATCTAGTGGCGACTTTGAGGTATCACAGCAATTAATATTCTAGACTTGCACATATGCATATATGGATTGAAATAGCATTGGCAAGACCCAACACATTAAAGAAACTTACTCTAACAACAAAATAAATTTATATTGAAGCACTCTGGATACAAGAAAAAACAATCTGCTCAATTGTTAAGCACAGGAGCTTCCAAAATGGAGAAACTTTGAGAATCTAAAATCTCCCCTTGTATACAAAACCGCAAACAGATATGCTACTCTAAACTCCTCAAAACAAGGGGACTATGAGTTACAGCAACTACAGAATAAAGGCGAAAACTGCAAAAAAAACCTAAGCTACAGAATGCAACAACAATTAAAAAGTAATCTACAAACAAACAAAGCCATATTCTAGTAACGTCACAATATTATTATTATTATTATTATCCTTTATTTATAACGCGCCAACATATTCCGTAGCGCAATACAGGGGTTAGGTACAAGTATAAACGATACCCCACAATGAAAATAATGGAAGACTCTGTTATTGAGCTTTCAATCTGATATACACTGTGCTTTCCCTAAAGCACCTCACAAGATTAAAACTCGCAAACTTACATTCTAAAGGGTATGGGTGAGGTACAGGAGAGTGAGAGATGCATAGTGAATGAAGAGGCTAAAGATGATATGCTTTTTTGAATAGATGTGTTTTTAAAGAGATTTTGAAGGATCTGAGGCAGGCAGATAGTCTGGTGGTGCGAGGTAAAGAGTTCCAAAGAATAGGGGCAGCACGTGAAAAGTCTTGAAGACGGGAGTGAGAGGAGGTGATGAGAGAGGAGAAGAGAAGAAGGTCATTAGCAGAGCGAAGAGGGCGGGTGGGAGTGTATTTTGGGATGAGAGCAGAGATGTAGGAGGGGGCACTATTGTGGAGGGCTTTATATGTTAGGGTCATGATTTTGAATTGTATTCTAGACGCTATGGGAAGCCAGTGGAGTGCATGACAGAGAGGTGCTGCAGACACTGATCGTTTAGTATGGTAGATGAGTCTGGCGGATGCATTCAAAATGGATTGGAGTGGAGACAGACGGGTGATAGGAAGGCCAGCAAGGAGAGAGTTGCAATAATCGAGGCGAGATATGATGAGAGCGTGAATAAGAATTTTAGTTGTGTCTTGTGTGAGGTAGTGGCGTATTTTGGATATGTTTTTTAGGTGAAAGTGACAAGATTTTGTGAGTGATTGGATGTGGGGAATGAAAGAGAGGGAAGGGTCTAGTAGGACCCCAAGACAGCGGGCCTGAGAGGTGGGAGTGATGATGGCATTGTCAACAGTGAGAGATATTTGTGGAGTGAAAGCTGTAGTAGAGGGTGGAAAGATAAGGAGCTCTGTCTTAGACATGTTGAGTTTGAGTTGACGGGCAGACATCCAGGAGGATATGCTCGAGAGGCAATTGGCAACATGAGCTAGCAGAGAGGGGGATAGTTCAGGTGCAGAGATGTAGATTTGGGTGTCATCAGCATATAGATGATACTGAAATCCAAAAGATTGTATAAGGGCACCAAGGGAGGATGTGTAGATGGAGAAAAGGAGGGGGCCTAGGACTGAGCCTTGGGGTACACCGACAGTTAGAGGGCGAGGAGATGAAGAGGTGCCAGAGAAGGAGACACTAAATGTTCGATTTTCTAGATAAGATGTGAACCAAGAGAGAGCAGTGTCACGGATGCCAAGAGAGTGGAGAATTTGGACAAGAAGAGGATGATCAACTGTGTCAAAAGCAGCAGAGAGATCCAGGAGAATTAGGATAGAGAAATGACCCTTTGATTTGGCGTTGAGCAAGTCATTAGTAACTTTTGTGAGAGCTGTCTCTGTAGAGTGTTGGGGCCGGAAGCCAGACTGGAAGGGATCAAGGAGGGAGTTGGAGGAAATGAATTGTGTAAGGCGAGTGTAGACGACACGCTCAAGTAGTTTAGAAGCCAAGGGAAGTAGAGAGATAGGGCGGTAATTAGATGGAGAAGCTGGATCAGATGTGGGTTTCTTAAGAGTATACAATATACTCCTTTCCCTGTTAAAGCACCACTTATATCCTCAAAAATGGGAAAACATAAGAAAAATGTTCTAAGGAAAAATATAGAAGAACTATTTAAATCTTCTGGCTCAAACAGCCCCCAGGCATTGACCAATCAGACGTGTCTAAAGCTGAAGATAATTCAAGCCCTTCTCTTCCACATTTAGAAGTCTCAGACAGATCAATGGCATGATTTAGGTCAGAGGATTCAACTGCTGGAAGAATTTTCTGATCAAATAGTTGAAGCCAAAGACAGGGATAGGAGAGATATTTCATAAAATCCTTCCAAAATCGCAGAGCTGGAAATAAACATGAAGATCTTGAAAACATGTCAAGAAGAAATAATCTGAGGTTTAGAGGCATCCCCAGACAAATAACCGACCTGAAACAATACATTTTATCTGTAATACACTCACTGCTTGACGGATACCCCGGCAAAACCTGAAAGATTGAACGAGCTCATAGAAGGCCCTGATGGCTCAGAGAACCAAATTTATATGGACTTATCACCACTGACTCTTGAAAAGCGAAGAGCGATGCGGCCCATTTTAACGGTTCTTACCAAAAACAAGATCACCTACAGATGGGCCTTTCCTTTTGCCCTGACCTTTCAACTTAATGGGACAATGTATAAAACCCATTCTCCAGAAGAGGGCCACAAACTACTTCTACACCTGCAACTCCTTCACTAAAATGAAAGGAAGCCTATGTCAACATGGATCAAACACCTAGGCCCACCCACTCCTGGTCTGAGGTATCAAAACATAAAGGGCCCACGAAACCACAGCCCAAACAAACTACCTTCACTACTGATTGAATTGAGCATGCCACTAGCTTCTAAACTCCTAGATGGTATTCAAAAACCAACAAAGACAATTTTTCTATCCTAACCATTTAAACGGATCAAAGTCAAAGAGGACAGTAATGTCTCTTAATATTGAAGAAACCTAAGACTGCTGCAATAAATATGATAATAGGCCCATAGTTAGCAGACGTTAAAGATAAAGGCTAAATGTTAAGCTGATAATTGACAATGCACCGACATCTTCTATAGTAATGTTTCCCTCTAGACGTATTCGAAGGAGCTTAAACTTCTTTATTCTGCTAAGTAGTTTTTATATAATTATTTAACACACAGAGTCTCCTCTATATCCATTAAGACATTTTACATTTACTAAATGTGTTTAATGGTTTATAATTTATTTATTTTTTTGTTTCCCTAGTTATAGAGTATTAGTGAAGTCAATGGATTTTTCCAGACAAAAGTTGCAGTTGATTCTCCCCTGGGGAAACTTGAGTGCCTAGTTAAGGCACCCTTCCTCCCAGAATTGACATACACTGTGTGTGGTGTTAGGATAATTCACCATGTAATGATTAATGTTTACAAGTTAATAATATTGTTATGTTTACCCTATTGGCGGGTCCAGTCAAGCATTCAACTCACGTCCGGCTCGTACGAATTCGATGAGGGGGATCCTTCCAGGTCCAAATCGGCTGTACATATTCTCCCTACGAGAAGGTAATCTCTATACTAGTCACAGATTCAACACAAAACTTGATTATGACTGATACAACCTATAACTTTCTAATACACAATGTAAAAGGGTTTAATTCACATTTCAAAAGGAGGAAAGCATTTCTATTCTACAAAAGACATAAACCCTCTGTAATTTTCCTTCGAGACACATCTAACGAATCTCTCATATCTAACCACAAAATACAATCACAAATTTCTAAGGAAATAACGCAATACTTTGACTACAATGATATAGCTGAAACAAAAATTGGTTGGCTATGGTTAGCACATAAAGCCTACATACGAGGATCTATAATCAGAATTGCTTCTTCATACAAAAAAAAAAAATCACTATCTAAAAGAAACTAAACTTCTTAAAAAATTACGTATCCTAAAATTTAAAAATTAAGATTAAAAATTAACAAAATTAAATTAACATCTCCCCTGACACCAAAATTAAGATTGACAAAATTAGACTCAAATTAGATAACTTACTTAACATTAGGACTGAAAAAGCCCTACGCAAAACACAACATAAATTCTTTAGTCAAGCGAATAAACTCTCCCCTATGTCAGCCAAAAGACTAAGGTCCATACAAAGTCAAAATCAAATAAACCAAAACCAAAGAAGGTCAGATCACTTTAAGCCAGATAAAAATACAAGAAACCTTTCTCAATTTATATCAAACCATATATACCTCCAATCCAGACTCAAACACATTCCAAATTAAAAACTTTCTTGACAAACTAGCAGCCTTATTAAATTGCGATTCGGTAAATTTAAAAGGGCTCTATTTAAGCACACAGCATATTTTATTTACAGAAGTTTTTAGTTAGCGAAGACCTTGCTTTTGGATAAATGTTCACTAACTAAAAACTTCTGTAAAAAAAATATGCTGTGTGCCTAAATAGAGCCCTTTTACATTTACCGAATCACAATTTAATAAGGCTGTAGATCTACCATCAATAGCAGAGCGAGATTTAGAAACTCTATATTCCGATACCATGACAGAAGAAATTAGTGATGCCATCAAGAGCCTTAACTTAGGCAAATCTCCAGGGCCGGATGTCTTCTCTAACATTTATTATAAGACTTTCTTTAAACTCTTAATCCCTTATTTAAATACGGTATATAATTCCATTTTAAGAGGGGAACAAATACCATCAGAATTTAATCAAGCAAGTTACATTTTTCCCTAAACCTGGACGAGATCCTCTTGAGGCAAGAATCTTTCGCCCAATCTTGTTGTTAAACAGAGATTTAAAGATACTGGCGAAACTTATGGCCACTAGATTTTTAAGGTACCTACCAAAACTGATACATAAAGACCAGGTGGTCTTTGTACCGTTCAGACAGACAGGGGATAATGTTAGGAGAGTGCTGAATGTATTATATCTTAGCGATATAGCCCTTGGTCTAGAAAAAGCCTTTAAATCCCTAGAGTGGGGGTACTTAAGGGCAGTCCTAAGCAAGATGGGCATTAAGGGAAACTTTGTAAATCTTTTCAACTCAGTTTATAAAAACCCAAAGGCCTTTTTAAAGCTGGAAACAGGCACAAACCAATTTCAGACAGAGGGGAGGTGCAGATAAGGAGGCACATGGGGCCTGTGGGGGGTTGGCCCCAGAGGGCCCTTAAACTACACACAAATGCACAGCCGTGCCCCCCCCCCCCCCCCCCCCCACCCCACCTACTCATAAAGTCCACAACACAGGCTGAGATCCTGTTCCATGCTGAACAGTAAGCTTGAAACAGCTGTACATGGATAGAATTCTTGGCTTGTGTAAAATCCAACCTTGACTTTACATTAAAGCTGTGTAATACAGTAGGCAAAAGCTTAAAGGAAGCCATGGCTATGGATTGAAGAGCGAGGCATTTGTGGGCAAATTTGCATGTCACAACTCAGCTTCCCAGAATGCAGTGTAATAACTGTTTTTCTTGGAATTCTGAGCTGGAAGCAGGTTTTTTAACTTGTTTTAGACATTCAAATGTGAACACAGATGTACTATTTATTTACTATATATATATATAGTGATACCTTTTAATATATATAGATGTTATATATCTATATATATTGTATATCTATGAAGAGTGAGGTAGCCCTGTCCAGTAATCCAGTTGAATAATCAGAGTATTGCAGTGAATAGTGATACCTTTTTTATTGGACAAACGTATTCATAATATAGCGACGAGCTTTCGAGACATAATGCCTCTCTTTATCAAGTCAAAAAGCAATACTGATACAAGTATGAACTAAAAACAGCAAAGAGAAAGAGATGGGGGGAAAAACTGGAAAAATAAGAAAAACACAATTCACTGGGCAGAGTTAAGTGAGAAATATTTTTAAGTATAATATTAATAAGAAAATCCAATAACTGACTCCTCCCGGTGTACATTTGTAATAGGTATTCTTTAGGCAGTTTTAGCGAGGTAACTTAATGTTATCCTCTTCAATGTAATATATTATTTACACTTTACTTACGTCTAAGAAGCCCCAAGAATAACAGGATTTTGACCCTCTGGAGCCTCCATCTTTCTTCCTTTTCTCCCTAATGAGAGCTACCTTGTAGCGCACAGGGAGGGTCTTCACACTACCAATGTCTCATGCTGCTCAGACAAGCAGAATGTCACTGTCTGGTTGATAGCTATATAAGAACCTTGGAATATGAAGTCTATACCCTGTGGAAGTGACTATAGATTACAGATGTGTAACAGGCTCCCTGGTGGTCCAGTGGTTAGGATTTGGTGCTTTCCCTGATGTGGCTTGGGTTCGATTCCAATAAAGGAACCAAGAGGTCACACCACCCTGAAGCCATGCCGGTTTGGGTCTGGTCAGTACGGATGGGAGGCCACCTAGGAATACCAGGAGCTGTATTCTGTGGCCCACTGGAGAAAGAACTAGCAACTGACTCCAGTATCTCTACCAAAGTGGATCAACATGGTATGTTGTGGTCCATGAGGTCACAGAGAGTCGGACACGACTGAGCGACGCAAACACACACAACAGGAAAAAGGGGTTGGTACTTGGAAGTTAGTGAAGTGTATATATTGCTATTATTAGAGGGTAATATTGCCTGAAAAAAATAGTTTAACCTTCGGATCTCTTGGATAAAAGGAATGCTCTCCAGTACTGTAAACATCTATTACTAAAACTGCATTGGTGTTATTTGTGACACCACTTACTATAGAAACAACTGTACAATTTGTTTTTTTTATACTATAATTTGAGGACAGCATGACAAGTACAATACATTATTTATTTTGTTTTACTTTGTATCAGTATTGCAAAACTCAGGTTTTAATTTTTAAAGCTATGTACTGGTAATTATTAATTATACTGACCAAGAGCAAAGCTCTGACTGCTATCTCTATTTCATTTACCAATGTTTATATATGTTAATAGTGGAACTCCATTGACAACTAGTGGCTATAACAAGAAAGCACTCAGAATATTTACATAATGGTGTACTGTTTACTATTGATGCTTCAGTTGCTTCCACAGACCAAGTTATGGAGGTCCAGACTTCATAAGCCTTGGCATTAATCTACTGAGAAAGGGAGAACATAAGATGCAGGAGAGGGAGAGAGAAAGAAAGAGAGCAAGAAAAAGATGCAGGAGAGAAAGCAAGAGAAAAAGATGGAGAGAGAGAAAGAGAAGAGAGGGGAAGGAAAAGAGGGGATGAGAAAAAGAGGGAAAAGGGGAGGTAGGAAGAGAAAGAGGGAGAGGGAAAGAAAGAAGCGGAGGGAAAGGGAGGCAGAGAGGGGAGGGAAAGAGAGGAGGAGAGAGGGAAAGAGAAGGAGTGAGAAAGAGAAGGGGAAAGAAAGAAAGGAAGAGGGAAAGAGAGGTGGAGGGAACGAGAGGGAGGGAGAAAGAGAGATAGAGAGAGAAGGAGAGAGATAATAATTGTAAGTTACATACATTCCTATATGATGTATTTTAAGAAAAAGCAGGTAGCTGTTGAGACGTCATGATCACACACTCACTTAATTTTGCAATGGCGTTCAGTTTTATCATTAAAGGCCAACTGCAATTCAAGAAAAAGACACTTTGTTTGTCAGTTTTATATCAAACTAACAATATTAGCAGTTTAAGCCAGGATATAATATTTTGGAATCCATTTTGTGTTTGTTACATGACAACCTGAGGGCTAGATCAAGAGGTTGTTTTTTGGTGGAGAGAAGGTTGAGGAAGGAGGGAAAGGAAAACGTTTCTTAATTGGATACAATTGAAATTGATACCACACTTCTTCCCCTTCACTGGCCCAGAAGTAGGCTCCTTGTTTCAGGAAATGCAACCACAGGTATAACCCGCTTAACGCTACCCCACTTATCGATGTTTCGCTATAGCAATGTTTTTCACCCTGGAGTAGGAGAAGAGGCTGTCAGTCTGGATAGACGATGAAGTGGAGCGCAAATAACCCTCAGCCAGGCTATTATTTTGGAGAAGGCAGTATCTATAGCCATATCCAGGCCCAAGCAACAGATGAGACGGAGAGCTTCTTAGCCAGTAGGGGTTGGTCCGACTGCTACAAGAAGAGGACCAACCTGTCACAGGGGAAGTGACGCTCGCTGAGACTGAGGTTTCAGAGGCCTTTTTGGCAAAATTGAGGGAAATTGTGGAGAGAAGCAATTACCCTCCTGATTTGGTGTTTAACGTGGATGAGACCGGCCTCTTCTGGAAGAGGATGCCAAGCCGCACCTTCAACTCACTTGAGCAGAGGAGAGCACCAGACTTCAAAGTGGCCAAGGACCGGCTGACCCTTCTTGTGGGAGGAAACACCAGCTGTGACTTAAAATAAAGCCATTACTGGTGTACCACTCCGAGAGCCATGAAGGGTATGGATAAATCCGACTTACCTGTTATTTGGCAATTCATAAGAAAGGCCTGGATCACAATGGATATATTCAAACAGCGGTTCTGTGAGCATTTTTGCCCATCTGTGAATTTCTACTGAAGGCACAAAGGCCTTGAGAAAAGCTCCTCTTAATGGATAATGCTCCTAGCCACCCTGGACTGCTGCATCCCAGTAGAAGAGGTGATTCAGCCGATGGACCAGGGGGTTATTGCCACCTTCAAGGCCTACTATCTCCGCCGCACATTCCTCCAGCTCATTGAACAGGCGGACAACCGGGACAAACAATCGATTTTGAATTTTTGAAAGAAATACATCATGTAGGCGGTCACAAGCATCGATTTGTTCTGGCAGGAGGTGACACAGCAGTGTTTGAAAGCCGTCTGGAAAAAGATCTGGCCAGAGCTGTGTGCGGATCTTCAACCTGAACAGAGAAGATAGTGGACCTGTGACCAATGCTGGACTGGGGTATGAGGAGGCCAAGGACATAGAAGAGTTAGTCCAGGCTTCCAGCGAGAACCTGAACAACGAGGACCTCCAGATGCTGGCTGAACAGGGCATAGAAGAGGTCCAGGACAGCAGCAGTGACTCAGACCTAGACCTATCCAAAGAACTGTCCACAGAGTTCCTGACCAACACTCTGCACACAATGCACCGAATTGTGGATCATATAGTGGCTCATGATCCGGACTCTGTCAGGAGCAGGGACTTGGGACGTGTTGTTGTTGGGGCAATGTCCTGCTACCAACACATTCTTGACGGGCACAGGAAGCAACGACAAATGTCCATAGACCCGGATGTCACAAAGAGAGCCAGGGTGGACGATGAACCTGATGCATCAACCTCTGGCCTTTAAAAAATGTTTTGGATTAAAAATGTTTTGGACAGTACGTACTGCTCCTTTAATTTATTTTATTTTAGTTCAAAAAAAGTTTGTAGATTTTCTGAGTTCACTTACAATTAATATAAAATGAAAGCGTGTTAAACTACCCCGTTTAGAGCTGTTTTGCTTAACACTCATATCAGTTGGAACCTATCTACAGAGTTAAGCGGGGTATTCCTGTATATCTCTATAGAAATGTAACCAACCTCTCACACACATCACTTCTACCTATGCATCATGGACTCCCCAGGATGCTGCAGAGGTAACAAATTGTATATTTTCTAATTACAAACTGGTTGTATGACGTAATGTATTATTCTATTAGTTAGACTCAAAGAGCCTCATTCAATTGAGCAATTTTAAGTAAGTTACAGTAGGCCGTAATGGAGGCCGTAAGTTGTTTTGCTAGTTAATCCTCCTGGCGGTATGATTATGTCAGTATTTAGAATGTTAAAGCGGTACATTCTAAACTACTGACATAATCAGACCGCCTTTAGACACTATTACCCCTTCCCCATCTCCTCCTCCCTTTCCCCTTATCCTCCTCCTCATCCCTTTCCCCCCTCTCCCCTTATCCTCCTCCTCCCTTATCCTCCTCCTCCTCCCCCTTATCCACCCCCCTTTCCCCTCTTATCCTCCTCCTCCCCTCATCCTCCACCCTTTCCCCCTCCCTTTTCCCCTTATCCTTCCCCTTTTCCCCCTAATCCTCCTTTCCCCCTCTTCCTTCTTTCCCACTCATCCTCCTTCCCCCCCTAAAGCCTTCTTTCCCCTGACATCCTCCTTTTTCTCCCTCCTCATCCTCCTCCTTCCCATCCTCCCCCCATCCTCCTCCTCCATCCACCCCATCCTCCATCCTTCCCCCTCTCCAAAAACATCCCTTTCCCCTCCCTCTCTTCTCTCTTACTAGCATCAGATCAGCTCCTGCTGCTGATCCTTCCCTTGCAGCGCGTCTTATGTCTTTTCAATGGAACCGGTATATGCTAATGACGTGACTCGCGTGTGACGTGACGTCATTAGCATATACCGGTTCCGGTGAATTGGATAAGACGCACTGTGGGGGAAGTATCGGCAGCAAGAGGTGATCGGAAGCTGGTAAGAAGACAGAATAGAGGGGAAAGGGATGTTATTGGAGAGGGGGGGAAGAGGGATGGGGAGGACGAGGATCAGAAGGAGGGAAAACAGTATCGGAAGGAGGGAAGAGAGTATCGGAAGGAGGATCAGAAGGAGGAGGAATGTGTCCTGAAGGGCTAAAAGGTGAGTCAGATAGGACATGCAGAAATCCTGATCTACATTTGAGGAGGGCCAGATGTGTCATGGAATGGGCCCAAGTCACAAAGTTATTAGTATTCTTCTTCAGTGATCAATTCCCAGAATAGAAAAAAACAATTTAATCCAAAACTTCTAATTCATGTCTATATATCATATTGTTGTGTTACACTAAGGAGCTCATGGGTTCCCTGGTGGTCCAGTGGTTAGGATTTGGTGCTTTCACCACTGAGACCTGATTCCAGTCAGGGAACCAAGATGTCACACCACCATGAAGCCAAGTAGGGTTGAATAGGAGACCACATAGGAATACTAGGAGCTGTATGCTGTGGTTCACTTGAGAAGGAGTTGGCAACCCACTCGAGTATCTCTGCCTTGAAATCCAAGTGGATCAGCATGGCTATGGACATAAAAGATGTGTGTGGTGTGTTATGGTCACAGAGTTGGAAACAACTAAACAAAGCAAAAAAAATGGGAGCTCACAGAATATTATTTTTATTAACGTTATACTTGTTTTGTAGAGAGCCAGAAGAATAAATAGCTCTAGGATAGAATAAGCACATTGATAAAAAAAAAAGTTTAAACAAATACATTAATTTATAGATATTTAAGATAAAACAGCACATTGTACATTATTAGTATTACAGGAAACTGTGAGTGCCCTGCACTAGTGAACTCTTACAATTTGCGGTAATAGTGAGGTGGAGATGTCTTGTTGGATGGATACATGTTATAACATGATGGAGGGAGATGTGGAGAGAGCCAGGGTAGATAATGTCTTATGAAATTGTGTTGAGGAGGAAGGTGTATGCTTCTCTTAATAGGTGAGTTTGCAGAGAATATTACAATATTTGAAGACTATGAAATAGTCTAATATTGACTGAATAGAGGTGCAAAATAATTTGGGGCCTCCTCACCTCAGCTCTGTCCATAACTGGGAGGTAGAAGATTCTAAAGAACTGGATCGCATGCAAACATGGCCTGGATTATCAGTTTGGGTTGATTTTGTAAATTTAAACAGAACAAGGACCTTCCTCAGTTATAATAATTTTCTTCATCTACCCATTAGTGTAAGTATTACAGAAATGTACAACATTTCCTTTATTAAGACATGAGAATTCACATTTCCCAGCTATACATACTGTATGTATAATACCTGATATCCTGTTTGTCCTCACTGATGAATGCAGAGTTATTTTGTATAATAATAATCTTTTTAAACCTAAAATATATCCTTACAGTTACATGGCCATGGACATAATACATTGTTTTGGGGAAAATCTGAATATTGAAATACTTCTTTATGAGTATAGAAATCTATTCTATGTTTGTTATATCACATACTGAGAGCTGAATCATGATGGCAGAGGTGGAGCTACTGCTGGTGCAAGGCACCGGGGCCCAGCTAAACATGCCATAGCCTGCCCAGTCTTCTCTGAGGCCCTCCACGCAGCCCCACGCTCCCATGGCCCCTGTGTCTTTCCGGTGCCCCCTGCAACCACTGCTACCCTTTTGTGGCCCCTATAAGTGCCAATCTGCAGCCTGTGCCTGTAAGTGCCAAGGTGCAGCCTGTGCCTGTAAGAGCCAATTAGCATTCTGTGTCTTTAAGAGCCAATGTATAGCCTGTGCCTGTAAGAGCCAATGTACAGCCTGTGCCCGAAAGTGCAGATGTGCAGCCTGTGTCTGTATGTGCCAATATGCTGTCTGTGTCTGTAAGAGCCAATGTACATCCTGTGCCTAAATGTGCCAATGTGCAGCCGGTGTCTGTAAGTGTCAATGTACAGCCTGTGCCTATAAGTGCCAATCTGCATACTGTTCTTGTAAGTGCTAATCTGCATGTTGTGCTTGCAAGTGCCAATATGCATCCTGTGCCTGTAAGTGCCAATGTGCAACCTGTGCTTACAAGAACCAAAGTTCCAAGCAATAACCTGTCTCTTCCTCTACATCACCACCATCCCATTGGGCCCTCAAGTCCACCCAGTACAGTCAAAGTGAAGTTAAATTCTAGGTTATCTGACCTCATTTTTTTTTGGCCAACAAGATCATCAGTTCAAACTAAAATGTGAAAAATCTGGGGACCGGAACAAATTATTTCAATTTGTATTGATCCCTATGGGAAATGTTTGTTTGGAACTCATCCTGCCGTCCAGAATAGATTATATACTCACACACACACATATATATATATATATATATATATATATATATATATATACATACCCCACCGCCCCCCTTGACTTTTTACCTATTTTGTTACATTACTGACTTAAGTTCAATGTTTTGTTAATCTGAATTCTATGTGATGGATCAGAACACAATAGTCTAAGTTGGTGAAGTGAAATGAGAAAAATATATATATAAAACTATTTTTTAGAAATAGAAAAGCGAAAATTGGCATGTGCATATGTATTCACCCCCTTTATTATGAAGCCATAAAAAGCTCTGGTGCAACCAATTACCTTCAGAAGTCACATCATTATTAAAATGATGTCCACCTGTGTGCAATCTGAGTGTCACATGATCTGTCATTACATATACACACCTTTTTTCAAAGGCCCCAGAGGCTGCAACACCTAAGCAGAGGCACCACTAACCAAACACTGCCATGAAGACCAAGGAACTCTCCAAACAAGTAAGGGACAATGTTGTTTAGAAGTACAAGTCAGTTTTAGGTTATAAAAAAAATATCCAAATCTTTGATGATCCCCAGGAGCACCATCTAATCTATTATAACCAAATGGAACGAACATGGCACAACAGCAAACCTGCCAAGAGACAGCCGCCCGCCAAAACTCATGGACTGGGCAAGGAGGGCATTAATGAGAGAGGCAGCACAGAGACCTAAGGTAGCCCTGGAGGAGCTGCAGAGTTCCACGACAGAGACTGAAGTATCTGTACATTGGACGACAATAAGCCGTACGCTCCATAGAGTTGAGCTTTATGGCAGAGTGGCCAGAAGAAAGCCATTACTTTCAGCAAAAAACAAAATGGCACGTTTTGACTTTGCGAAAAGGCATGTGGGAGACTCCCAAAATGTATGGAGGAAGGTGCTCTGGTCTGATGAGACTAAAATGTAACTTTTCGGCAGTCAAAGAAAATGATATGTCTGGCGCAAACCCAACACCCAAAGAACACCATCCACACAGTGAAACATGGTGGTGGCAGCATCATGCTGTGGGGTTGTTTTTCAGCAGCCGGGACTGGGAAACTGGTCAGAGTTGAGGGAAAGATGGATGTGCTAAATACAAAGATATTATTGAGCAAAACATGTACCACTCTGTGCGTGATTTGAGGCTAGGATAGAGGTTCACCTTCCAGCAGAACAATAAAATTCAGTATGTATCCCAAGATTGCACGTCACAGTTGAAGCATGTTTTTTTTACTGCAAAGTTGCAAATATATACATAGAGCCAGTTGTAATATCACAATCAAATAACTATAAAAAAAAATTGGTGTGCAGCTGAATCACTCTCCTGTAATAATAAAGAGAAATTTAAAGAAAATAAATCAAAATTAGTTACCCACTTGTTGATCCATCTACACTCAAGATATTCATGAAAATATGGAGAAGACAAGCCTTACAGAGAATTAGAAAATTGGTTTGTCATGACCCAGAGACGAGGGGTCCATGTACCCCTAATTCTCCTGCTTTGGCTTACAGAAACAATCTCTAGGTTGTGACTATATATTCATCTCAGCAGCCAGCATGTCAATTCATATCAGAACATCATTCATAGAGAAGCAGAGAAATAGCAGCTCACACCGTTTCTTAGTTCAGACATAGACCGACTGAAAACTGTATTCTTCTTACATAGATATTTTCCAACAACAGTAATTTAATTTATGGTGGGCAAAAGAACAATAGAAGCCCTCCACCATGCAGTAGCACAGTAAATAAATAGTACATTTGTGTTCATATTTGAATGTCTAAAACAAGTGAACAAGAATTCCAATAAATACAGTGCACTGGCCAGGGACATATATATAGCCTTTGTGGCCACATTTGCATGTCCCTACCAAAGTTCCCAGAATGGTGGAGGGCTTCTATCACTTTTTTGCCCACCATAAATTAAATGATTGTTGTGGTGAAGCACCTCATCATAAAACCTACTACACAAGCTGAGATCCCTCTCCATGCTGATGAGAGGCAGTAACCTTGAAACACCCATCCGTGGGTAGGATTCGTAGCTTGTGTATAATCCATCCTTTGCTTTCACCAAAGCTGTGCAGTAGGCATATGCTTAAAGGAGGCCATGTTTAAAATGCTTATTGATTACAAGAGCAAAGCATTTGTGGCCACATTTGCATGTCCCTGCCAGGTTCCCAGAATACAGTGTAATAACTGTGTTTCTCGGAATTCTGAGCCGGGAACAAGTTTTTTTTTACTTGCTTTAGAAATTCAAATGTGAACAAACATGTTCTATTTATTTTAAAAATAGCACAAACAAATTTGAATCATAAAGGCAATTTCTTTTGTCTTAGATTTTTCTAAGAAAATGTGCAGTAGCCCACTGCAAGGAGCAGGGGAGACAGACCTTCACAGAGATAAAGTCAAAACAGTTTGTCCAAAGTGGCTTGATATAGGGACAATCCCACCAAACATGGAATTGACTGACGCTATATCCACAGCCTCTCCAGCACAATTTATCACTGATATAGTTTTTCTGGTACCAAATACCATTTATTAATCATCTTGATGTATAATTCCCTCTGGGCAGGATTTCTAATGAGCCTATTAGTGTTATTTAGGGCTCTTGCCTAATTTGAGTTTGTTAGGGGGATACCCTTTATCCAATTCTAATGAGATAATATTAAATGCTTTTGATATCGTATGGGTGGAGTCACCGCTTCTTATAATTAATTCAGATCCATTAAGCTTGTCAATCAATTTATGGTCTGGTCTAAGAATATTAATAACATGCCTTAGTTGTTCAAAGGATAACCAATTCTGGGAATGGATTCCTCACTTCCCTCTTATTTGATTAAAAGTTGCTAACTCTCCTTCTATGTAAGGAATTTTATTATATTTAACTATTATATTAACAGGAGTATTGTTACTTAGAGAAGAATAAATAAAATATATAAATTGATTTCCCATCTATGTTAACCAAATGTTCTTAACTATATATATATTTATTTCGCTATGTAGTGAAATGGATAATTATGAACTTAAAGCTCTAAGCTCCTCATCCATAACCAATGATTTCTCTATTTGGTACCATGGGTAATTATCATGGAGATGTAACAATTTTAAAGCGTGAGTTATCATTACTGCATCTTGATATAATCTAAGGACAGGATATGTTATCCCTCCTTGGGGGAATCTTATGTGTTTTCTTGAGTGAATGAATTTGTCTATAATACTCTGAATTTTTGCAACCCAATATATAGTAATTAAAGTTTCAAATCCCTCCATCCTTCCTGCACTTTATGATACATTTTCTTTTATTATAAATATAACAATTAGAGGAGATCATTTTAGTTATTTGTTCATTAAAGATAAAACCTGTATGGTCATTCGGGATCAATTTATCTATCAACTTTTTTATTCTGACAGCCAAAATGTTTGCATATAATTTTAAATCAACGTTCATTAAACAAATGGGTCTATAACTATCACAATGATATAATTCTTGTTTGTTTTTAGGGATCATGATTAAATTTACTTTCAGCATTTCTTCTGGTATTTTACTTTTATCCATAAATTCATTAAACAGTTTCTCAGAATTGGATGAAATACTTTATAAAAGGCGTTGGTGTAGCCATTGTGTATGTTTTTAAATTCTTGATGGCTTCAACAATTTCACTTTCTGTGATCAGCTTATTCAGTTCATCCAAGTCTGAGCAAGATATTCTAGGTATTATTTTAGTTGAAATTTCTCCCAAAAATTATTAACATTGCGAAGTACGAAAGTTGCGGGTTGGATGACGCCTGCAATGATCGGCAAAGCCGCTCACTGCAGGGTTTGGGTTGGGTGCCGAAGGCGCTCATCGTGAGGCCCATAAAGTAGACAGGGGAAACTCGCGATGAGCGCAGAAGGTGCTCATTGCGAAGAATGAAAGTGGTAGGTTGCAGAGACGTGCAACGAGCGGCAAAGCCGCTCATTGTGGTGGTCGCTATGAGTGCCGAAGGCGTTCATTGCGAGGCCTGTAAAGTAGGGTGGAGGCTTGCGATGACCGCCGAAGGTGCTTAGAGGGGTCAGAGCCTCGCATTGTGTGGCAAACAGCATTGCCAACCTTAAAATTTTCTTGCCGTCAAGTATCTAATTTTTTATATATATATATATATATATATATATATATATATATATATATATATATATATATATATATATATATATATATAGTTGTTGTACTGCAAGTTGTTGTCCTGCCGCAAAGCAAGGCGAACTGTTGATGCACGCTGCGGGACTTATGCTGCAACGAGCGCCAAAATTACGGGCTGTATGACTTAGGTCCAGAAGCATGTAGATGGACTGCAAGTACGACTTTAACGGCCGATCCACCAAACTGGAAAAACTTGCAAAAACACACAAATATGCCTCAAATTCACTTACACACTCACACACAGGGGGAGAGCCAGGGAGCCTGTGAGTCTGTGAGTGAGGTTGCAGGTTAATTTGAGGCATATTATGCCTTTTTTCACAATTGAAAATCAACGTAGCAAGAAAAAAATGGCTGCCGAAAAAACATAAACACGATGAAAACGAGGCCGAAGGACATAAATACGAGCCCTAAGCATTAAGACTTAATGCAAACAAGTAACACTTTATACTCAGACCTATCTATTAGAAGTACCGTATTGGTCCGAATATAAGCCGCAAAGTTCGCAAATCGGCAATGATTTTTTTTTACCGTCGCGAATATAAGCCACACCCGTAACTCGCAAGCTCAAAAATGGAAAAAAGGTGCAGCTTATATTCGGACCAATACGGTACTTGTATTAAGTGGTAGCCTAGGTGTAATATATTGAATTACAACAAAATCTTTCAGCCAATATATATGTCAGGGAATTGATTTTCAAAAGGAAAAGATAATATCACTGAATAATAAAAAAAAAATCTGATCAGTTGAGACATGAATATATAAACTAAGGACTTGCTAAATACAATCCTATTAAAAGGAAGAGCACTTTATAGCTATAAGACTTTTAAGAAATAACATCAAAAATAAGAGGATAATAAAAATGAAAGAAGTTCACAGAAAGTCTGTAACTAAGGCGCAATAATATAATATCATGAAAATAAATAGCAATAAATTGCCTAATATATACCGAATTGACTTATAAAGTGAAATCAAAAATAACTAAGAAAATAACTTAGGGTATTTTTATATTTTAAATCGTTCGTATTTAAAAAAAAATAATAATTTTTAACACAGTTTATAATAAAATTAGAGTTTTATCACTATTAGTATGTGGCAATAAATTACATAGTTACATAATTATATGATATAATTAAAGCCATATAAAAGGTGTACTAGTCCACTAGTGACTTCTTTTTGTTCATATTGATCCAGTTTTTGGGTCTATAGAACAATTTTGTTGCAAAACTTAACCCAAGGCAGTAACATTTAACCCAAGGCAGTAGGCCCCTAAACTACACACGCATATAAAGTACACAGAGGGAGAGGCTTACAATGAGCGCCAAAGGTGATCATTGCAAAGCAGGAAAGGTGCGGCTTGGCAAAAATGGCAATAAGCCGTGAAGGCCTGTAAAGTAGAAGGGGAAGAGGCTCGTAATGAGCGCCAAAGGTGTTCCTTGCAAAGCAGGAAAGTTGTGGCTCGCGATGAGCACCTTAGGTGCTCAGAGGGGCCTTGCCCCGCATTTTGTGGTAAACAGCATTGCCAGGCTTCAACGGGCAAGTTGGTTGATTTCCAAGATTTTTGTTTTGGTTGAGACATTAAAAATTCTAAGCGGGCCATTATTTTAATATCTCGAGTGATTAAATTCAGTCCTGCAAATTGTTGGGGGGGGATGTTGGTCATTTTTCTGAAGCACTTATACCCATTTGAAAAGGACTGTCATCTGTATCATATAGCTTTAACAGCTAATGGATTTCATATTGACATATTGCATTTACATCTTATTAGATGTAGCTAGTGTCATTTGTGTGGTGTATCATATTGTACCTGTATGGTGGGCACTCTGACCCAAGCAGAATTTGTTGAATTAGTCGTAAAAACAGAGCTTATTAGTCAGCTGAAGCTCATAAAGACAGACAGCTGTACTTTCAGAACAGTATTTCATTCTAACCAATCAGGTAGCATCCCCTCAGGAACATGCTGAGACATGGTCACCAATAGGCTAGGACACTACACATGTTTTGTGTCTACATACACTGTCGTGGGTAAACTCGTGCAGGCACTATAGAGCGCATACAAATGGTTAATGGGACAGTTAATTCAGCACATGACCAACTCCTAAAAACATAATGAAACCCTTTAAAAGTGCATTTGTCCACATTAATAAAAAAAAATTATATATATATATATATATATATATATATATATATATATATGAAAATCCTCATAGTGTATGGGATTTGCCAGAGCTCAAGCAAACAGCAAGAGCTTTGTGCTCAGAGCAGAAAGAGAGATGTAACCCCTTCTCAAATACATCTGTGCAAAGAACTGCTTCAAACTGTTAGATAGGTGTGGGTTATCCAGAAGCTGAAAGCATCCCAGAACCCAAGAAAAAAAAAAAAAAAAAAAAAATCTTTGTGCAGAGTTTATTGCTCCCCTAACGCTGCATGCCGATTGGTGGGGAGGAATCTGGGGCTCGTGACAGAGTGATTTTCAGGTATTATTAAAATAAAAAGTTCTGAAATGTGCTGCATATATAAAAATTATGACTTTTGCATAAAGAGTGCAATAATGTAATACCTATGAAACTTTGATATGCCTTTAATAAAAATTACATTGACCAAAAATCCATATCCCTTTAAGAGCAGGCAGTGTTTTTATATTCACTACCTGCCCCATTGTATTTGTCCAGTGTAGAGCAGAAGATCACTCATCTGGTATGCCCATTTTATATAGACTGAGCAGATTGTTACTTTAATTTCAGACCATAATAATTGGTGGTGCAAGGTTAGACACTAAATTCTTAAGCAGACAGATTTTAGAGAGGTATACACCTTTAAGGCAACATTGTAATTACCTTAATGCTGTTATCTAACAACCAGAAGGTAGGTCATATAAAAATAAGGTACATTTGAATTGTTTTAGTTAGCATAACTAGGAAGTTTATTTTTTGCTGCGCAGCACTATCACCCCTTGGAATTAATGTTCTTAGCATAATCAGAAAGTCTCTTTATAGCTAGAATTATAAGCAAATGCAGTCCCAGTTCTGTAAACAAGATTAAAGCCAAATACTTGTGTATTTTTTAAAACAATATTTATTTGTAAAATGGGTCAAACATGTAGATAGACTCTTGCCAATGCACAAGCTATAATGCTTGACAGCAGAGCATCTTTAGTATATTTGAAAAACATAAAAGAATGTATATAAAAACAAGTTTCCATAGGAACACAGATAAATGTGACCCCATCTCACAGTCATCCATTTTGTTGCAATAATGCCAACATACGGTCTAGAAATAAGATTAAGTTTAAATAATGGTCCCAGAACTTCATACTAATATTGCTGTTAAGCCAAGTACAGTTATTGCATTAATGATTAGCTGAATCTATACATTAACACTAGTGGAAGGACAATTTGCAGAAATATGCTCGATTCCACTCTCCAAGGCACAGGTGGCATGAAGAGAATTCACTTCTGGCTCTTCAGAAACAATACCATGCTCTTGAATATCCTGCATCAGTTGCCTATAAAGATTAGATAAAAAAAAAAAAAAAAAAAAAAAAAAAAAAAGTTGTATAAGTATTCTCACACAGAGCTAAGAGAGAATTTTCCAATAATTAAATAATATTTACATACCAGTATGGTCTTGACATCACATAATACAGTGTTGGTCTCTGGAACCCATTGAATGTTGAAGATGCAGCCACAGTGTAGGCTCCCATATTTTCAAATAGCATCCAGTCCCCAACCTGCAGTTCAGGTAGGTTAAATCTTTCAACTATACGATCAAGGCCATCACATGTTGGTCCCCAGATGCTGCTGGAGTAGAATGTCTCATCTGGTTTTGGCTTCTAGAGCAACATAACAAAAAGCAGTTATTGCAGGAACATTTGTATGTGTATATATATTTATTTTATCACGAGGGGCAAACATCCCAATTCAGCATCAGTAGCAAACTCAAGCTGTATATATTATAATATGGCTAGTTGTGCTACAACTCAGACAGGGAGTACTCTTGTTCTTAGATTACATTGAGATACTACATTTGCGTAAATCTCAGGAAGAGAGGAAAAAGATAAAAAAAAAAAAAGGAATTACCTTTTGTAAGACTGGCTTGACATGTGCATGATCATACAAGATGCAGTTAAAAGAGCCATATACACCATCATTCACATAGTACATAAGAGTCTTGTCAACAGCACTATCTTCCTCATCTAAAAAACAAAACAAAAAAGTTAAGACACATTACAGAGAGGGATAGACACACACACACACACACACACTATAATATCTTGTTAGGCTTACCATCAGATCCCGTCTGTTCAGTGAACATAACTTTCTTTGCAATAATGTTAACAGCCAGTGTGAATGCTGATGCAACATAGTATCTCCCAGGCTCTGCGATTATCCTTACACCAGAATCTGCTGGGAAGTATTTATCCAGAGCTGGATTGATCACAGAAGTTACCTAGAAAGGAAAAAAAAATATATATAAGATAAAATTGATATAAGTGCAGTTAAAACTTGTCATGTCATTGCAGCCAGATGTCTAGCAGACTTCCTGCACTCAGTTTAGAGAAACAAACCTTTTTAGAATAGTTTGAAAACTGGCTGGACAGGCAACAGATTATATTTAATATTAAGTCTCATTTGCTGTTGGAGCTAGATTTCAAAAAGCTGCTTAATTTAAACAGCATTTACTTGTTATGGAATAGCACATTCATTCAGTGATCTAAAATTGTTCTTGGTCTAGACCAATTTGGAAATGGGGGGGGGGGGGGGGGGGGACCGTCAAAGTATTATACCTCTTCAAATTTCAGCTTCACATCTTCAGACCCAGGGAAGCCACCGCCAATGTCAAGCAGGTGCATGTTGAAGCCAAGCTCAGCCCCCATATCAAAGACACAGCGAGCATCAGAAACGGATTGTACAAAGGTTTGTGGATCAGTACAGCCACTGCCAACATGGAAACTGGAGGAGAAAAGAAAGTTGCAATAAAAATAAATAAATCCACAACCAAATCTAAGTGACATGTGCTTAATGATTTTCACATTTTACTATATATATATATATATATATATATATATATATATATATATATATATATATATATATACAAAAAAAAAAAAAAAGTTGGCTGAAGATAAACTGTTGTCCTTATGGAATGTTATTGTGCAGTGTAACATGTCCATGTGGTAGAAATATTCTTTAAATAATAGATTTATAATAAAAAAATAAAAAAAAACACGACCACTTACCTCACACCAATGATATCTACGTTGAGTTCCTTTGCACGCTCCAGAAGGATGCGACTTGTCTTAAGAGTAGCTCCAAACTTTACACTAAGGCGGCATACTGCTTTAGAGTCATCTGTTGCTATGCGCAAAACCAGCCTTTTAAAATAAAAAAAATACTCTGTATTAAGGGAGGAACTTGTCATCTACTTATTAGTGTTTAATACTTTGGTTTCATTCAAGCTTTGAATTACATTATAGTTCCAGTAACCCATTAATTTGTTTGCATTCAACACACTTCTAGAAAATGACTTACTTTGCATTAGGATGATTCCTTGCCACTTTCATCAGTTCAACTTCACTATCAAAAGTCATCTTTTCTACACCACAACCAGCAGCATATTTAATTTGCGAAACTTGTTTGCATGGGTTTGCATAGATAATCCTCTCTGGTTCCACACCAATGCTCTGCACAAGTTGTATTTCGGTCTAAATTTAGGAGAGGGGAAAAATGCATCATGTGAGTGTTTTAACAGATTGGACACAAGGACATGGTTTGATAGGTCATTGACGTTAGGATACTGACTTATACTGTCAGTTGGTCACAAGAAAAATTTGACTTTGTTGATACCCACCTTGCTGGCACAATCAAATCCTGCCCCCAGAATAGAAAGGGTCTTCACTATAGCCTTGCTATCATTGCATTTAACAGCATAGAATGGAGTTACACGAGGTAGTGCTTTGAACCATCGCAAATGCTTCTTAATTATGTCACCAAGATCAGCAACATAAAATGCATCTTTGTCATCCTAAAATGAAGATTTAAATTTGTATTTAGTATCAGAAAGTAAATTTTGCCATGAAGTCATTACAGATCTTATTGAAACACTTACCGATAAGGACACTTCATTGATTTTTTGCTCCAGAACATCTCTGGCTGTAAAGCCTTCCTCCAGAAAGCTGAAGTCAAAGTCATCATTGCTAAAGCTATTCATCTTTGCAATGTTAAATTCACAACACAAAAATATGCAACAAACTGTAAAAGAGGAAAGAAAAAAAAAATTTAATAAATCAAAGTACACTTTGTGTATATATGCACACACACACATAACAATGAGCTTCAACTTACATGAACAAGTAGGAGATGGGGTTTATAATAAATAGTGCCTCAGCTTTGCAGCCAAGGAGGCGCACCACTGAAATAGGAGTCTGGCAAGTATAAGACAAGACCTACGCCCTCAAAGGAGCCGTTCCTTAATGCTGTGCTGCTGGATTTCTGAAAGAGAAATTTGATATGGTTAGTCCAATACTGTATTTTATAATCAACAGTAAATCGGTAAAACATTGCGAAGAAATTCGATGCAGACAGGGCCAGCCCTACATCGTGAAAGTCTTAGTAGAATCAAAAGCTCAGCCATAAAACAAAACCTGCATAATGACATATCTGTATAGAAATACATTATATAGACCACGCGCTCACCCCCAACGCCCTGTTCCCTTTAAGGACATGATATCATTGCCGCGTGTCACACACCGGCCGGCAAGAAGCTCATCCGGAAGAATGACTCATTCTACCCACGCCCCAGAGACAACCAATCAACGCTCATACCGGCTGTGACGCAGTGCGCCCTGATTGGCCAGTCTCATTTTTTGCACCCGGCTTCTTGTCAGGGAAAGACTTGAAGACAGATAATGCAGCAAATGCTCCCCCACCCAGCAATAAGGCAGATTGAGCTTAGACCAAATGGACGCTATAGTAAAATAGAAGCACCTGCTCCTAGCCTAAGTAGGGAGTCAGACAATAAACGTCATCACAGCCCCCAGACATACATCGCAATGTCATTTAGATACCTTTTAATCCATAGACACCAATAACAACCAACCACAGTGTTAAGGGGGTATAATATATATTAATTCGCTCACCAAATCAAGGAATATATCCAACTTCCAGGTAGACTAGACTCCTAATTGTTTTTTTTACAAATACATAAAGTTTAATTTACGTCACTAGACTAATATGTAGTATACATTTTTTGTACAACACATTGATAGTTAAATATGAAATAGACCAAGAAAACACCAAAACGAAGGACAGATCTAGCCCACTGTGAACCCTCACCTAGTGGACACGTGTACAAGCAACCCAGTCAGTCTCTGGAGGACAGAACCACGAGATTATTCTATCGCTAATATTATATACATACTATAGTTCCACTACATATAAAACGGGATTTAATACGAAACCTAGTGTATTTAACCACACGTTCATATTATGAAAGCATTATCGTTCAGAGATGAAGCTCTTGCTCCGATATCAGTAAAAATAAAACTTACCTTAAAAAGCATTTACGAAATTTGTACCCATCGAGGCACCAAAACCACCAAATGGAAAAATAAAGCGGTCAAGTATAACGTAGGACGGCAGCTTCTAGTAAGATCCGTGCGCTTCCAGAACTGCAAGGCTGAGAATGAGCTGTACTGTCGCTGCTGAGCGGTATTTATACGGCAGCCTCCGTTGCTATGGTGACGCGCCAGCTCAAACCAGCCCTGATCGGTTTGCTCCAGGACTGAATGATTCCGCCTACACCACGTTTCGCGCGCGCCTTTTGGGCCCTTTGCCTTTTTTTTTTTTCTCCTATTGTGACGTCAGCGCCCGCTGGTCTCGTGCATGCAATGTCCGAATCTGAACTTACAGTTTGCGTTTGAAATTAGTGTGTGGAAATGGGGCTTAATACGCCATTAAGATTCAAAGCTGAAGAGAGGGTAACATAAAACAATATGACAGAAATTTATGTCATTTTATTGAAATTGCTCATTAAATATATGGTATTTTTTTCTAATTTGATATGATAGATTATTTTGTAATGACAAAATTAAATGAATGTATCGTAATTATGTGCATTTAGTGCTGTAAAATTACCTCATGGAGACATTTCGATTCATTCTTCCTCCACAGACTTAATGAAATTATAAAATAAAAATCACCTTCTTACATGACAGATACTCGTGTAATACCCTATGGTGACATAATATTAAAATTAAATAAAAGTAAAGTTGTGTGAATTTATTCCTGAAAAATTATAATTATTTCCTCATGGAGACATTTCAATTCATTCTTCCTCTATAACATCTTAAATAGAAGCATAAAATAATACTTAAGTACCATTTTCTTTGTTACACAATCACCTTCATATTGTGTAATACCATATGGTGACATATTAAAATTAAATAAAAGTAAAGTTTTGTGAAATTATTTACAAAAAAATACAACTTTATGACCTCATGAATTTCCATTTCTTCTACATGTTCCGTAAAATCTTTAAATGGAAAGTCGAAAGTTATTTATTTTTTTGCCTAAAAGAAAATTTAGAACAAAATACCACAAAAACCAAAAAAATATCTTGTGGTATCTAAAAGTAAATGGAAACATTATTTTTTCTGAAAAATAACTATTTTCAAAGTTTTCAGAGAATATAGTTATAGAAATATAATTAATATAACAGAAATACCATGTTTTCTCACAAATTAGCATGATAACTGTTCTTTTTTTTTTTTTAACGTCTTCGGTTATATTTTGGTGTAAAAAAGGAAAGTCCTGTAGTACATTTTCCTCTCACTGCATTTTCATTTCATGGTACGTAACATTATCCTTTTTTGTCCAGTACATTTGAAAGAGTTTTTTAGCTCCCCTGCCATTTTGTTTCTCTCTGTAGAAAATGTTCTATTCAGTTTCAGTCTTCTCCATGTTATATTTCAACCACTGAAGAAATACCCTGTCATAAAATGTGGCAACTTCTTTTACGGTCTCTCTATATGTGACAGTGTTAATAACATATCCTGACACTTTCCTCTCATCTCCACTCTAGTAGTATTATATAGTAGCATCCTGTTAATTACGGTATATGGTGTAGCTGAGTACAGAACAACCACAACATTTTGACCTATATTCACCATGAAGAGAGCTCTCTAGTTCTCTATTAAGAAACACCCCCTTTATTTTATTGAACATATTTACTAAAATGTAAACGCTAAGGTATAATACGAGTGTTATGAAAAAAAACTGAAAAATTCTTCTATAAGTGAACATTAAAGTTTGAAATTTTTCAGCCGTCAGCCTTTGTGATTCATACCTTTGTTAATGAAAGATCATTGCCATTAATTACTGTTTCGCACTTGAGGAGTGAACAAGAAAAAGACTAGGCAGGCTCAAACCCATGAAGTAATTTATTTAATCATCTTAGTTACTCAGTTAATTGACATTTATGTTGTTTTATTTTGCCTAAATAAACTAAGCCTTCACAGGGAATGCAATGGCAATTTTCTCAAATAAGCACAGCCATTGCAACTTTTAACATATTGCTAACCGTGGCAAAGCTTAGTGACCCTAGAAGGTTATTTGGACTATACTAAGTAAAGGTGTACCAATATAGGGTTCCCCTTCTGGATCGCTACCGTGTCTTGGTGAAGGGGCTTGTGTACTTCAATGAAGTCATAAGCTATACCGTGACCTCAAGATGGGCAGGTCATTGCAGAGATGCCAGACAAATCACAGTCCACTGAAGAAGGACCTGGCAACCCACACCATTATCTTTGCCAAGGAAGCCTTATGGATAAGCACAACCAGACACCCGATCTGTTCTGTGGTCCATGGGGTCAGACAGACGACTGAACGACTAAACAATATAGGGTTAGATCATATTTTGGCGGATAATTTATGAACTGGTTTCACACAGAGAATGCAAATAAACATTAATTGAGGTTTTAAGAGCAACACTGTTATGAACTATAAATGGCAATGTAATGTTTCTCAACAGATACATATAATGATTTTAATTTCACATTTTGAAATCAATTTTGTCTCCGGAAATGCTGTTTTGTGAGAAAGTCCTTAAACTGTACGTCCTTACTTCTACCCACAAACAAATATCTGTTATGGACAGGAAAAAAATAAAAGACATTTCTAAGCTTAAGTGGAAGTTTCATCAAAACTGTATAAAACAACTTAGTTAAAGAAGATATGTATTATTCTTTATTTTTAACACTCCAACATATTCTGTGGCACTATATATATATGGGGGTTAAGTACAAGGCAAACACAAAACTAACACATTTCAAAAGAATGTTCAAATATATGTTAAAAGGTTATAGTACTTGGCTTTTAAAGCAATACTTCTATATATAAAGCAATGACAGATGCTAAAGAACACATAAATATGAATGTCATAACTTAGAACGTAAGCTTGATTGGTTGCTGAGCTGGCTCCTGAACAGTTGACCCAATTAACTTAAAGAGCTCAGTATCAAGGACAAACAAAAACATTTAAAACTACAGCTTCTGCTCCCAACAAACATTGAGGAGTAAACAACAAACTAGGCAATTACCATAACTTTTAGATAAATAGTTAGTCATCTCTGAGAGTGATCTTTAATACAAAATAAACTTAATCAACTTGGAACTTACCCTTTAAAGTCACACGTTTACACACAAAAAATGCTGAGTCACCCACACTGCAGTTTTCAAGTAACAAATAATAGACAAGTTTTGCCAAGGTTTAGACAAAAGCTAGTTACTACCATTGTCCACAAGTGACATTTTCTTCTCATAAACCTTTAAAGGAACATCAAATTGTTATATTTATAGTTTTCTATTTTTGATAATATTTTAATTATATACGTTAATGTTTAACTCTTGTAGCTTTAATGACGACAGACATTTTCACTTTGTTCCTGACAGGATTAGAAATCTGGGAGTAGTGGGAGGAACTGTAGCGCTACGGAAGATGTTGGAGTGTTACAAATAAAAGATAATTATAATAGATTCAGGTAAGACATCTGTTAGCACACTTGACAACAGAACTCATCATGACAGTAAGCCCCCATATGATAACCCTCCTTCAGTTTAGACGCAGGCTTACTGCCCAAGGTGGGATCCTCATCACAAAAGCAGTCAGCCAGATTTTCTCAAAAATGCTTTTATGCTCCTGTCTTGCAGAGCTGCTGAAGTTGTTATTTTGTTACATCCTTCACAATCATTTGTAAAATGTACTTTTCATCAAAGAACATTTCTTTAAATCCCCTATCTACAAAAGACATGTCAAAAAATGTATTGTTTCACCAAACTATAATACAGGTATTTGTAAAATAACTACCTCTTTAATATTTATTTTAATAGATCAGTGTAGTAACATAGCAGACATAATCTAAAAATCCTTTACAATAAGAACCAATATGCATTTTTATTTTTTTTAAATTAATGTTTTATAGATATTTTTTTAATAAAACTTAAAATAATAATAATTTTACCAATAATATTAAGTTTACATGTACTGCACGGCCGTCATTCAGGGATATGGCAGGTTTTCTGTTTTTAATATTAAAATAAGCTACCTAAGTGTTTATTTGCATATCATTTTATTAACAAGTGAATAAAAGCTCTATTTTTACACACTGAAACCTACAGCGGCGCAGTACTTAGGCAAGCCTCGCAAGCGGCGCACCAGTTGTTCAAGCGCGTAACTATAGAAAAAAATAAAAATAAGAAAATCATGTACAAGACATTTCACCACACTCACACACAGCACAGGGGGAGAGATAGGAAGCCTGGGAGTGAGGTTGCAAACAAATTAGACCCATATTTGGCTTTTTTTTCAATACTCGAAATTCGGCTAAGCAAGAAGAAAAATGGCGGATGAAAAAAGTAAAATTTCTGAAACAGCATAAAAACGAGGCTCAGCAATGCCAGGTTCGCTAAACTTACAAAACACACGAGGCAGAAGACTGAAACACTTAACGAACAACGCCAGTCACGCGGGACTTAGAAAATACACCACAGCAAACACACTAACACTTACATGAACAACGTCAGGACTTTGAAAATAAAACCAACGGCAGTCACTGCGCGCCACGCAAACATTCAGCACACACACAGAGGAGAAAGACACAGGGAAGGAACAGGGGGGAGATGCTGGTAAGAGACACATGGCATTTCCAAGCACTAAACATGCAGGTTAACGAAGGTATGCAGACTTATGCAACCACATTATTTTTCCTTTTTTTTTCTTCCCTCTACCTAAAAGATTTCAGTTTGTTTTTCAATTGAGTTGTACAGTTTATAGGTCACATTAAAGGTGGAAAAAGTTCTGAAATAACGCTATATTTGTGAGAGAAGCATTTACATCTCTGCAAGAGCAGGACTTGTAGTCCACATACTGAGCACGTGGGGGATGGGGTGTGGAATCAAATACTAAAAGTGCCAATGAGGTAACTCCCCCCTCCACTGTGCTAGTTACTTCCTCCCTCTTCCTCAAATTTAATCTTGTTTCTAAATATGCTTTTATGCTTATTGCGCATACATGTGCTAATATTGATTGTTTGCTACGTACTGCACAAACATGTCCTTTAAGTATATGTGATTGAATCAATTCAATTTGACGTGGTGTCTTCCTGTACAGCGAGAGCGTAGCTGTCATACAATTGCTCAGAAAAACGAATGATGTATATCCTTAACACTTTGGAAGTATAGATCAAGATGATTATATGCCTTGCTCTAACCGTTTATAGTACATGTAAAACCTATTGCAAATTACTTGCTCTTCTCTACAATAAATGCGATTCAGAGCCCATCACAATGTGCCTGCCTGCGTTCTATCCTCTGTCAATGGCGGCAGTCCCAGGAAAAACTCAATAACCGTCCTATTTCTGTCAAATTTATATGCAGTTATATGATTTCTTGGAAAAACAATGTAAGCATGTAATTGTCTACTTGTTATGGCAAGCTAGATTAGAGAGTGTGCAATAAATGGATTAGTGCTCGTTTTGATGACGTAATGACCCCTCTTTCTTTTGACTCGGCTTTCATTGTTTGGATTGTGCCTAGCCTTTTTTGTGCAATCCATATATTAAATGTTTCTTCACCATATATCAAATAAGTAGTACACTACACTTTTACTGTCATCTTAAACACATGAAATGAGAACTGACTATAAAATACAGTCATGAATGTTGATATAGTAAATTGACATGTTTCTTGCATAAATATTGGCTACATCTCCTTCCAAGTTTATGCTCCCTACCCTATCCAATATAACAGTTGTATAACTACTTTGTGGCAGGACATCATGTCAGCATATTTTTTTCCGCAAATTAACAACAATTGTTATATATAAGGCAAAAATAATACCCACGTTTTTTTGGTTGTATTTCGTAACACACTCTAATACCATATTTATAATATGCTGTTTGGAGGAACAGTACTAGATAATGAACAAAATGTTTTAGACAGTAATAATGTAAAACCTTTATATTATTCACTTTTATGTGCTGTTCTGCCACAGCATGAGCCACCATATCTGCTTATGCTAATCTGTTTCTACCAGTGGAATGGATGGGAACTTTAAAATAACAAAAAAAGTGAAACTGCATGATCCAATGATGAAGTGACGTTTAATCAAATAATGCCAGAAAGCTAAAATGTAGAGATAAATGACCAGTATATGACCAATGTATAGATAGTTTCCAGTGTTCTTTAAGATTAAACTAATTTTTTGTAGGGATGACAATGTGGAAAATCAGATTAGTTTTGTTTTTTTTATTTCTTCTGTTTTCTACAATTCATACTGTCACAGACCCCTTTCCAGGGCCTGGATCCTGGTGCATTGTGCCACCATAGAAGACATACCGCCCCATTGGTGGGTGGTGGGATGAATAGCCCCAAACCATAGGGCCATAGTGTGTCACCATACTTCATATTATGGCAATATTACTGGGTTCTGTGTTGTTTAAACTGTGACTGAGACATATATAAATTGTATGTCTCTTATTTTGCTCCTGGTGGCTGCAATACTGAACCTATCTCTACCCTGCAAGTAACCTGTCCTGGTCACTACCACAGGAAGGTTACTGAGACTCCTGGAAGTGCTGTTTACTGATGGAGAGACTGATACAGAAGCAATATATTAGGGTACTGGAGCCAAATGGTCCTTGTGGTAGTTAGCCTGTAGTCTATAGCAGGTGGCCCTGGGCAGTAATAGAACCTACCCCTGGATAGTCACACATACCATACTGCATGCTATAAAATAAAGATTTTGTGGTACTACAGAAGGTAAAAATGTAGGTTTTTCTCACATTTCCATACATTCAGTGTGTTTTTTTCTAATAAAGAATCAATTTACTTTATTACATCATTGCTTCTTTCTAAAAAGGCTAAGGGAGTTAACTCTAAGCTTTGCTGATATTATAAAAATGCCAATTATCGATAATGTCCAATGGATTTTATCAGTTGTGCATCTTGGTTTGGAACATGACACTATTTGACTCTTTAATACAAATGGTTATAATACATATATAATACAAATAGAGTTGATATTTGTTCCCTTTCAACATGTTTACACTACGATGGCACTTGCCAGTGGATTCCATTAAATGTTCCCTTGCTCACAAGACAAGTTGTTCAGTTGGCAAATCTGAAATGTGACCTAACACACACAAGCTGTTATTATGTAAAAGGAAAAAAAAAAGATACTTGAAAAATCGGCCACATATATTCTTTAGAAAATGAGGATGAAGCTTGTTACATTTCACTGTTGTCTGAACTGATCCACTGACCTAAAACAAAAGAGAATGAAAGCAGCCAGTTTAGACTTGAATCTTTTATGAAAGAGCCTGTTGCATCATTAGGGCTTTTTTTTATTGGTACAGAGCCTGAGCAATACATCTTAAAAACCCCAACCGTGCTTCAAGAAAAACTACACTTGTTTGTGAAGTATGTAACACATCAACAGCATTAGCAGCTATGTAACCAATGAAAATAAAAACATTTTTAGAGCAAAAACATTTTTGTTTAAGATGCTTTTTAGGAGTAGAGGTATCCATCTTATTTTTGTTGCATTACTTACTGAAAACTGGATCATGAAGAGTGTATTGCTTTATTTATCAGTTTAGTGATGAATTGGGGGAGGGTGAAAGGGAGATATCAGAAGTATTTGTTAGATAAATAGAGCTTACTGAAAAGGACACCCTCTTCCCCATCACAGGCCCTGAAGTAGACCATTTGCAACAACAGTTGCAAGATTTACTCCTCTCTCAAATACAACTTCCACCAAAGTATCATGGATGCCTCCTCGGTCCAGCAGAGACATCAACATTTTTTTCGAATTAAAAACATGTGGTATGATATTTTTTGCTGCTTAATTATGATCTTTGTCAGACTCAACATTTTCAAACTTAAATATTTATTTAATTGTACAGTGTTCCTTTATGGATACAAACAGGCTTAAAGTGACACAGCAACGGTCCCAGTTAGTGCAGAATGAAAATTACACATATAAATAAATATATTTTCAATTTGTTATTATTACCAAATTGAATTTAAGTATTAGATTTTAAGCACAAATTACCTGAAAAGACGCTCTTTGCTGGTATCATTATCTACAATAATTAACTCTCACAGTGGGGATGATAAGCAGGAATAGCACATGCTATTATTATAATAACTTAGCTCCTTAAATGTCAGCTGTCCTCCTTTAAACACATTTGCTGAGAATATAAAAATGCCACGTCATAATACTACAACTTACTTTTACCTATAGCTTTTTTGCAGTGCAGATGGCTGCCATTTTATTTTTTTAAATTCCAGGATTGTAAGGTGCACATCTATCTTAAGTCACTTTACAGCTGCAAATTCCTTTGAAACTCATGGCTGTTTTTGAATTCCCTGACAATAGTGCCCTGGAACTAGATACAGCTGACATATGACCTGTGACATACCATGGCCACCTGACCAGCACAAGAATGCAAGCCCAGCCTTTAGTTGCAAAGAAACTGCTGCTGTCATAAGATGGAGGCGCTTACTGTCCTAGTAAAATGGCAGCCACCTACAAAGGTATAAAGGCAAATAAGTAATTAGTGTAATATTATGGTATCTTAAAGGCCGACTGAAGTGCATATTGATTGGTTTAATAATGTACAAAATGTTTTTACAAAGTTTAAAATAAAAAAATACAGCTTTTAACTTTTATTATTGTATTCGATATTGCTCTAGTGGTACACCTATCTGAAAACATATATACTTCAGAAAAGTCATAATCCTGGACTCTCTCAGATCTTACACAAATAATTCCTATTCAAATTATTCACTCAAACGCAATACATATTTTCAAATGTAACATGAACAATTAGATTATGAGAAAATGTCTCTTAAAGTCCCAAATATATAATATTTTAAAGCAAAGAAAAAGTATAATTTGCCAGTACAGTGACTGCCTCCTGACAAAAGGGAAGACG
Source organism: Discoglossus pictus (assembly GCA_027410445.1). Lineage (NCBI taxonomy): Eukaryota > Metazoa > Chordata > Amphibia > Anura > Alytidae > Discoglossus > Discoglossus pictus. The sequence goes on from CM050165.1 coordinate 399,984,370, forward strand.
TAAGTAATGTGAACAAAATACTTGCTGTTCTTAGAAACAGACTCCAGGATTCATTGTAAAATGTAATATTTATTCACTATAACGTCACACTTTCTGGTGTTGACTGAGGAGGAGAAGTTTGTTTTGCAAACATAAGGCAATAATCCCAAGTTAATAGGTCATAAAGACACAATCTAATAATTAGACTTAGCTGACTAACAAGAAGTGGTAGAAACGAAACATAGACAATATTCTAACTAATTTTAAAGTATTTCACTGTGATATAGATGAAAGGATATTTTATTTGTAATGTAGGACATTCGGGGCACACCAATTATATATTTATATGATAAATATATATTGGGGTTTTACTAAGAGGATGCGCAATGAACTGTCATCTACCATGACTCATCGTGCATCATTGCTACTTAGGTTCCCATGCAATTTACTAAATTGCTGGTAATATAATTAAGTCCGCGATTAGAAGCGCAATAAGATGCATTTCCCTATGCAGCACTGTGTATCTACAGTGGATATAAAAAGTCTACACACCCCTGTTAAAATGTCAGGTTTCTGTGCTGTAAAAAAATGAGACAAAGATAAATCATTTCAGAACTTTTTCCACCTTTAATGTGACCTATAAACTGTACAACTCAAAAACAAAACTGAAAAACAAACTGAAATCTTTTAGGTAGAGGGAAGAAAAAATATAAAAATAAAATAATATGGTTGCATAAGTATGCACACCCTTAAACTAATACTTTGTTGAAGCACCTTTTGATTTTATTACAGCACTCAGTCTTTTTGGGTATGAGTCTATCAGCATGGAACATTTTGACTTGACAAGATTTGCCCACTCTTCTTTGCAAAAACACTCCAAATCTGTCAGATTGCGAGGGCATCTCCTGGGCACAGGCCTCTTCAGATCAACCCACAGATTTTCAATCGGATTCAGGTCTGGGCTCTGGCTGGGCCATTCCAAAACTTTAATCTTCTTCTGGTGAAGCCATTCCTTTGATGATCTGAATGTATGCTTTGGGTCGTTGTCATGCTGAAAGATGAAGTTCCTCTTCATGTTCAGCTTTCTAGCAGAAGCCTGAAGGTTTTGTGCCAATATTGACTGGTATTTGGAACTGTTCATAATTCCCTCTATCTTGACTAAGGCCCCAGTTCCAGTTGAAGAAACACAGCCCCAAAGCATGATGCTGCCACCACCATGCTTCACTGTGGGTATGGTGTTCTTTTGGTGATGTGCAGTGTTGTTTTTGCGCCAAACATATCTTTTGGTAATTATGGCCAAAAAGTTCAACCTTGGTTTCATCAGACCACAACACCTTTTCCCACATGCTTTTGGGAGACTTCAGATGTGTTTTTGCAAAATGTAGCCTGGCTTGGATGTTTTTCTTTGTAAGAAAAGGCTTTCGTCTTGCCACTCTACCCCATAGCCCAGACATATGAAGAATACGGGAGATTGTTATCACATGTACCACACAGCCAGTACTTGCCAGATATTCCTGCAGCTCCTTTAATGTTGCTATAGGCCTCTTGGTAGCCTCCCAAACCAGTATTCTTGTCTTTTCATCAATTTTGGAGGGAGCTCCAGTTCTTGGTAATCTCTGTTGTGCCATATTTTCTCCACTTGATGATGACTACCTTCACTGTGTTCCATGGTATATCTAATGCCTTGGGAATTCTTTTGTACCTTTCTCCTGACTGATACCTTTTAACAATGAGATCCCTCTGATGCTTTGAAAGCTCTCTGTGGAAAATGGCTTTTGCTGTGGGATGAGACTAAGAACATTTCATTAAAGACCAACTAGAGCAGCTGAACTTTATTTGGGGTTAATCAGAGGCACTTTAAATGATGGTAGGTGTATGCTGACTCCTATTTAACACAATTTGGAATGTGATTGCTTAATTGCTACATCCCCAGTTATAAGAGGGTGTGCAGACTTATGCAACCACATTATTTTTCTTTTCTTTTTTTCCTCCACCTAAAAGATTTCAGTTTGTTTTTCAATTGAGTTGTATAGTTTATAGGTCACATTAAAGGTGGAAAAAGTTCTGAAATGATTTATCTTTGTCTCATTTTTTTATAGCACAGAAACCTGACATTTTAACAGGGGTGTGTAGACTTTTTATATGCACTATACCTCCTACCCACCCCTTTACATATTACGATCAGAGTAGTGCATGCATATTATAGGGGTCAGGTATTTGCTGTGCTGTCTGTCATTGAGGTGCCATATTGGTTGACAATTTATAATAAACCCGGCTAAATAATACCATGCCTGTGCATGGTCAGTTGCACTACGTATAAATAAACTATCTAATGTTAACGCACTGCACTAGCCATCAAATACTATGAGCACAGGTATCCACGGTAATCCCTTCAATACCCTGAGGGGCCATTGTGTCCCCCATACCTTGTGCTTTGAGGGAATATTAAGCCCATCGTGGTCACTTTGGTGGTCTCAGTAACCAGTAACCCATTACCATGGGAGTCCCTATGGACCCCATGATAATCTAATCAATAACCATGGGGGACCTTATAGATCACCATGGCCCCTAACATTAACCCCTATGGACAACCATGGTACTATTATAAGGGTGTGCCATTAACTTCTATACCATGGGGGTCCCTATGGACCCCAATGGTATACACCTAAAGCTTGCCCCAGTCCATACCACAACCTACCAATTAAATATATTAAATAATAAAATAAAATACATTTACATAAAAATTAAAAAGTTTTCACAAAAAATATAAATAAAATGAGAAAATATATATAAACAAAATCAAAAGATAATGATCAGCAAAGTAATGGTCACTACTTTTCAGCCCTTGATAAAGCAGGTACATTCATGTGGCGAGAAGACATCAGTCTTCTTCTTTGTTACTTGAAGACCCTTAATCCTCATTTCAAGCCTCTGCCGGATAAAAGATTGATAACTAGGACTAACTGACAACTTAAACTTGCCACTGACACAGTTATAAACAGACTATTGAGCACTGGTCTAATAATGTTTTGGATCTCAAAGGCTGTCCTTGGAAATTTCGGTTTGGTTGACTGCCGGTCCCTGGTTCCATAAAGGTTAAGAACCACTGGCCTAAAACAAAACGTTTAAGGGAGATGGGAGATATGATATAAACCTTCAAATAATCAAAGGATTTCATAAAGCTTAGGAGGGAAGTATCTTCCAGAAATGTGGATTGCAAGCAACAAAGGTCATGATTTGAAGATAGAATAGGGATGTTTTAAGGGTAATGTGGGAAAGTACTACTGTAATTAAATAAAGGGTAGAAGACAAGTAGGACAGACATCCAGTGGAAATGGTAGAATTATTTAAGATGTTTCAATATGACTGTACAATATGGGTCATTTGGTTAGATATGAAAATTATTTTTGCATTACATTTTAAACTGCATATTTTTTTATGTTTTTTTTTTAGAGATATGCAGTTAGTTTCTTTTTAACCACACTGAGATTTTGTTTATTTTCGATATGAAGCATTTGTAATAATATTAGAATGATTTTATCTTTTGATGTGGAAAAAAACAAGCTTGGATTCAGAAATTTTAATCAACTGAAGAAAATAGTTGTTGTTTTTTTTGCATGGACTGAAATGTGGTTAAATAGAATCTTGTATGCAAAGACAGATTTAATTATTTACACAGCAAACATAAACTAATTGAGCACCAAACAGAAAGGCTATCCTTATCCAAACCAACTTACACATCTTTAGTTGTTTAGGGTGGTCATCTAATTACTTGATTTTTTTAAACTGAGTAAGTATCCTATGTACCATGGGCCTCATTCTATTAGCGGCCGTAGGAGATGCAGAGCCGCAAGGACCGGCCGCAAGCTATTCGGCTATTCTATTCCCCTCCGGCCGGGGATTCCGGCAGGCTTGCGGCCGGCGCCTTGCTATCCCTTGCGGCCGCTCACTCCGGAGAAAAGCCTTTGATCTAAAACGGCCGCAAGAGAATCGGCCGCAAGAAAATCCTATTTGCAATTCAATTGCTCCGGGAACCCTCTCTGCAAGGCTAAAACCTAGCCGCAGCTTACTTGCAGGAAAAAGGTCCTGCTAGCACCAATTAAGCACAAAATATAGCCCAAATAAAGCCATCATGCACTCTGAGGAGACTATAAAGTGATTTTAGGTGTTAGCAAAAATAGCACAACATTCCCCTATACTTAAATCCGTAAATAAATTATTTTTTAATATATGTCAAATATCAATGTAAAAAGTCCAGAGTGCTTGGAGCACCTCAGACCCGCCCACGCTGCGGCCGGAAAATAAAGAGTTAATGTCAACTCAGGTTTGGGCTGATGTGCAAGCTTGAGAGGGGGTTACTATTAATCCTCATGTCCCCCAATATGATCCCTAGCATTTACAAAGATTTACAGTGCAGTCTTCAATTTATATTTGACTTTAAAGATTTTGGAGCTTACGGCCGGTTCCAAGATATGCGGCCGGCCGTAAGGGGAGATCCTTGCGGGGCCGTATAATAGAATTGCGAGGTAACAGAACCCCCGCAAGGAATCACAGCCTTACGGACGATTTACTGCCGATAATAGAATGAGGCCCCATGTGTCTATCCATCTATTTATATACCTTAAGATATGGGTTGATCTGCCTTTTAAGATCAATAATATTTGAACCTTCTCATATTTTAGATAAGATTGGGCTATTGGCCAGGAAGAGATAAGTTGAAAGGCAAAATCAACATAAAGCTTAGGTCTTGAAAATGACATACATGAACTTTATGCTCATAATGTGTGTTGGTCCCTGGACTCCTAGTTGCCATTGTTTTGGAATTAGGGGAGCTAAAATATTTCACATGCCCCAATCCATTTGCTATAACAGGGTACGCAAATGGCCAAAAATGAAAGCAATTTAAAGAATATATGAAAAAAGAGATATTATGATTGGATGTCATTCTGTGACAAATGAAGGGTAAAACCTTGTCAGGTACTGTTTTCTGTACTTGTTTATCCTTAAACACATTACAGAGAACAAAGGAATGGAGGAAGCAAAGTAATTTTGTTAATCAACCAACATTAGTATGACTGCTTAATGGCAGTTAATTGAATTATGCTGCCTTAAGGATGCTAATTGTTTTATCGTAGGATTGATGATTTACTGAATAATTTTCACCACTGTACCACAACTAGAAATTAGTTGTTAAAAGCTTTGGGCCACATTCAATTGCAAGCCCGCAACTTATGGTATACAGGCCGTATGTCTTCAGGCTTGAGATTTGCTACAATTACCAAGCAATTCAATTCAACAAGGACGCAACTTATGGGCTGAAAGCCGAAACCGTAAACCATGCAATCATTTGTAGCATTTCAGAGCGTGATCCAGATAAATTAAGCAAGGCCGTAACTCACGATTTGAAAACAGCAAATAGAAAATAAAACCATCATCATTATGTCAGTAAAACATGGAGGTTACGTGTCGTTCAATTAGCGTTTATGGGTCCAATATGCGATTAGACTCGCAATCCTGCAATGTACAAAATATAAAAAATCAATGAAGGAAATGTTCTAGTCCATGTGGGTGGCCTGATATGTATTAACTCATTGATTCCCAAGACTGATATAACACGGAAATTACACATAAAAAAAAAAAAATTGATTGCAGATTTACAAGCTTCAGGCAATAAATTATAATGCCTTTCATCACCTTCCCTGTCTTTAAAAGTACAATATTGCTTATTTATTTGCGTTTACAATGCTACGAACAGGTTTTTATCCCATTGCAAGTCCTAACTGGTACCCGTAAGATTTTGTCCTACATTTTTTACGAGTGTGAAAATATTTGCGGGCTTGATGAATTGTAGCAATTGAATAGCGATTTGCGTGCTTGAAAGATCAAAGGCTTAGATGGGTTGTAAGTTATGGTTGTAACAACTGCAGTGATTTGCAGCCTTTAACGCGTAGATCATTAGCGGATCGCAAAAAGACGCCAATTGAATAGCAAATTTGTTTACGGGCTACATTACCAGGCTCCCATAAGCTACAATTTCTCCATTGAATGAGGCCCTTTGTCTAACTAAGGACATAGTTGAGCAGGAAAAATGTCATAAAGAATGTTTTTACTTAGAAAAATTAATACATTGTAATGCCTCTGCTTAAACCTGGATGTAGCCATGATATATTTGGGGTAATTGTCTGTGTACGATGGTGTTTACATTTCTGGAGAGCTGTAGCTGCATTTCCATAACCTGAGCATGTTCGACCTGGGACAAGCAGCTGAGTCAAAATAGGATACATGCCACCAATGCTGGTGAATAACACTGCCATAGCTTTTATTGAGACAAGCAAAGGAGGAGGTGTTGGCAGCCCCACACCCTTGCCCCGTACCTTCATTTGGGGACTGCAAGGAAACTAACAACAAAAATAAAACCAAAATTGCCTCCAGCATGTAACAAAAGAATGGATGTGGGGCCAAAATGGAGGGCAAACCTAACCATGTGCTGATAAACTTGAGGCAACTGCAGGCAGCAGAATCCCAGCCTTCACACTTCAAGCATTTTAGGAGGGAATTTGAGGTGTCTCCCATCTGGCGCAACAGAAGCAAACCAACGTGCCCAGTACACAAAAGAGTGTCCAATAATTTGGATAGCTGTCCCTGAGAGACAAAATCACCAAACATGAGGGTGAAGCTCAGTAACCAATGGGGCTGTATGTACCATCTGAAATTATCCGATTCCAGTTTCGAATTCTCTTGGAGACTTTGTCAGCTAACCCCAACCAGCCGCCTCTGTTGCCGCTGGAGGAATATGTTCTAAACTCTGAGGCAACAAGTCATCCCAATATAATAGAATGTTCTTCCTTTAGCCCAATTGTGCCGTTTTTGACCAATAGAAGAGAATAGACAAATCATCCGAGTATACCCACACAACGCTCAAGACCCCAAACTGAATGCATATTAGGAGCTACCAATTCTCCCGGATTAAAGGCCTCAAGTAAAGGTAATGAAAACAGCTGTCTGAAACAATCATGCTTTAGAGGAAACCGATAAAATACTGCCAGCAAGGAGAAAATAGACAAAAATATGGGAAAAGAGATGACTGTCACTGTATTTTTTAGACGTTTTAAGCCCTTAGCTGCTTCTGTACAATATAATCCTCAGTGACAACCCAGCTAGTTTAAATTAGAAAGCAAGGACCGCCAACTGCTTATCCAGAGACCAATTGTTCTGGTGACACCATAGCAGAAACCATAACATAACCACCAAGCATTGATCATCCAAGCTTGCACCACCTGCTCCGGGGACTATTCTATCCCAGGCCCACCACAGTCTGCTATAGGTCCATCATGTTGTGGCATATGAGGGCAACTATCTGACAACCTCCAACTTCCACATGCTATTGGAAAGCTGTACCATCTGCATCTGCTAATAGTGAGAGAGAGACTCATCAACGCCATTGCTAACCCCCAAGAGGTGTCCAGCCCATAGGCAAAGGTGAATCATAAGACACATCAACACTAATTGTCAATACAAGAGAACAACAGGGAGAGAGGAGGTGGACTCCTGGTTTATAGCATGCATCATACCCATATTAACCATTAGGTAAATGATGTGCTTGTCCTGAAGATCTGACCCACACTAAAACAAAAAAAAAAACAATGAAGTACAGTTAAAGGAAACCACATTCTTAGTAAGATCAACAGCCGCCCACCAATAAGTCCACACCACCTATCCTGAAAATATCCTGAATCCGGTCAATCCTGCTGCAACAGAAGAAAGTTGAATGTCTTTGTCAGTATTTAATCCCTTAGATTGCAAGTTTGGGAGTTTTCAGTCTTGTAAGGTGCTATGGGAACAAGCACTATGTATTATTGATATTAAGCTCAAAGTAGGGTCCCTCAATTATTTTGTTATGTGTTAAAATGGCCAAAACCAGGTTGTAAATCAAGTAAAATGAGTTTCCACCATTGTAAACACAAAACAGTACCATAAATCAAATATTTTTGGGATAGACATATAGCTGGCTGTTGTATATTCTGGGTTATGTCTGAACCAGAACTCCCACTAAAAGGAGGGCTATATTTTGGAAGACACTAGAAAAGACCATATCACAGTAGATTAAGGTGAAGCTTTTTGTTCTTCTTAAAGGGGAATTTTTTACTTAAACATACATTGCTCTTAAATGAAACGGTACACTTACAGAACTTAAAATATATGTGTAAAAGTTAGATTGTGTGTGTGTGTGTTTGTGTCATTCAGTTGTGTCTGACTCTCCGTAGCCTCATGGACCATAACACACCTTGCTGATCCAATGGGTATTCATGGCAGAGATACTGGAGTGGGTTGTCAGTTCCTTATCCAGTGGGTCACATCATACAGCTCTTGGTATTCCTAGGGGATCTCCCATCCAAGTACTGACCAGGCTCAACCCTGCTTGGCTTCAGGGTGATGTGACTGGACTGGAATCAATACATGGTTGCAACGGTGAAAGGACCAAATCCCAACCACCAGGGATTGTCTTGAATTACTACAAGACCTCTGTATGTTATGTGATGTTACATAGTTACTTAGTAATTCAGGTTGAAAAAAGACTTTTAGTTAATCAAGTTCAACCTTTTTAGATCTCCTCTGATCTGCAATATGCAGATTAATTGTTAATTATTAATTGATCCAGAGGGAGGCAAACAGGCAATTGAAACTTTGCCAATTGTCTTAAACGGGTAAAAAAATAAAATTCCTTCCTGACCCCAGATACTGGCGATCGGACTCCTCGCTGGATCAATGCTCCCTCACTAATTATCCAGGATAACCCTGAATGCCCTTTTTATTTAGAAATATATCCAACTCATTTTTAAAGTTATCTATCAAATCCGCTGTCACCACCTCCTTTGATAGAGAATTACACAGTATAACCAACCTTATTGTGAAGAACCCTTTTCTTTCTTTAAGGTAAAAAATGTTTACTTCTAATCTCGAAGGATGTCTTCTTGTCAGTTGAAAACCTCTTGGCACAAAAAGTTCACTTGACAAATTTTTATACTGACCCTGGATAGATTTACAGTATACTAGCGACTTGCCCGTCCAAAAATGACGGCCAATAAAATTTGATTTTTTTTTTGAAGCCATGGGAATTCTGTTTGACACACAATGTAAACCTTCTTGTACTGTGAGGACCTTCGGCGCTCATGGCGAGCCTCTTGTCTCATCTATTTTTGCTCCTCTGAGCACCTTCAGCACTCATTATAAAGAGATATATTTATTCATCTATATTTACTTAATCAATTCATTATTTCTTGAATACATTAATATACTTTACCTATTTGTAATTAATATATTCAGCAATTAATAGTCTGAAGAGCTAACAATCTGTTTATATTTTCCGGCACCATACAATGTACAGTGAATGTTGGTGCTCTGATAATATAGTGTAATGAATGTCCCAACTGTCCATTCTTAATGGTTTGTGTGCGCAAGGGAAATCCGTTGGTGTATTTGTGTAAATCGCCATTGTAGATTGGTAATGTTATTAGTGTGTTACGCGTCTCGCATGTATTTTCCGTATTTTGTAATAGTGTATTTTGTATTTTATTTTTTGCTGTGTGAAAGTGTTTGGCAGTGTTTTGCGTGGTCCGTGGATCTTGTAGCCTTGTTTGAATTTTTTTCAGCGGCCATTTTTTTTTCCGCTTAGGCGACTTATGTGTGGTGAAAGTCGTCAAAATTGCATTTAAATAGCTTTACACCTTACTACCAAACGTCCTGGCTGTGCCCCTGTGCTGTGAGTGATGTTTTTGTTGTATTTATTTTTATTTTTTGTGTGTTTTTATTGTTTTTTTAGTTGTTTGCGGTTCGTCCGTAAACCTCGTATTTTTGCTCTGTCAAAAAAATTTTCCTAAGTCCCGCGTCTCGTAAAGCTCCATGGTAAAGCTCTACGCGTTTGGCACTGTTTTGCGCGGTCCAGGGTCGTGTAGCCTCGTTTCGCTTTTATTCGGTGGTAATTTAGTTTCTTCCTTAGATGATTTTCGTGTGGTGAAAGCCGCTGAAATTGTCTTAAATTCACGTTGCACTTCACTCACAGATGTCCTGCCTATTCCCTCCGTGCACTGGGTGATATTTTTGTCGTATTTATTTGTATTTTCTTTGTGTTTTTTGTGTTTGTTGGATGTTCGCGGTTCGGGACATAACCTCGTATTTTTGCTATCTCGTATTTTTTTTTTCTAAGTCCTGCGTCTCATATTTTTTTTCTAAGTCCCACATTTGTGAACTACTTTCAGCCTAAGGCGAAGCCACATTTTGCAGTGTTAGGCTAAGTCCCGCGTGATTCATTCCCTCCTCTGCTCGCCTCGCAGGCAATGAGCGCCTTTGGCGCTCATCGCCTAAGTGCTCTGAGTTTAACCGCTAGCCTTGCTATGCGAGGCGAGCCGGCGATGAGCGCCTTTGGCGCTCATCGCTTAAGTGCTCTGAGTTTAACGGCTCGCCTCGCTCCACGCCTGTGGCGCTCATTGCTAAGTCATGGCACCACGCAAAGCGTGATGACGTCTCATCGTCAGACAATTATAATATGTGTTAATGTAATCATATCTCCTCTTAGATGCCTTTTTTCTAGAGAAAATAAGTCTAATTTGGTAATCTTTCTTCATAACTTAGCCCCTCCATTCCCCTTATTAGTTTTGTTGTCCTTCTCCGTACTTTTTCCAGCTCTAAAATGTCATTTTTATGAAGTGGTGCCCAAAATTATACTCCATATTCCAAATGTGAGCTGCACACATTAACCTTATACTGCAGGGGTCCTATCAGGACCCCTGCAGGGTGTACACATTAACCCTATAATGCAGGGATCCCCATTGGGACCCCTGCAATGTGCACAGATTAACCCTTGCTGCAGGGGTCCAATCGGGATCCCTGCAGGCTCCACGCATTAACTCTTTCCCTTGGTGCAGAGGGTCCTGATCATGACCCTCGCAGCATCTATGCGATTTCAAATTTCCCACTGTTGGCTTGAATTCAAAATTCAATCCCAGTGAATTGCAGGGTTTGAATTTCCTGCCGCGAGTCTTTAAAGGGCCCGCGGCAAACTAAAGGTTATGCCCAAGCCGCTGTGTACTATAAGTCCCCCCCCCCCCCGGGCACCTAAAATTAATACCAGCCCTCATGGGGGTCAATATACACCCCCATGAGACTAAAATTAACCCCCTCAGTCCAATAGGGGTCTACATAGAACCCTAATGGACACTATTAACCTTTAGGTTAACCCTACAAATGCCATGAGGGTCATCCAGGACCCTCACAAAAACGTCTAAACACTACACTTCACTATTAACCCTAAATATACTCCATTAACCCCTTAACCCTAACTATACCCTGTTTAACCCTAACTGTAACTATCTAATCTAACTGGGCCTATCTAACCCTAACCTGGCCTATTTAACCCCTTCAAATCCTATTTAACCCCATCACTTATGGGGGTCTGTAAAGACCGACAATAAGCCTCCATCTAACCACATCACTTATGGGGGTCTATACAGACCCCCATAATCCTCCATCTAACCCATCACTTATGGGGGTCTATACAGATGCCCATAAGCCTCCATCTAAGCTCATCACTTATGGGGGTCTATACAGACCCCCATAAGCCTCCATCTAAGCCCATCACTTATGAGGGTCCATACAGACCTCAGTAAGATTCTATTTAACCCAATCAGTACCATAAGGGTCTATGAAGACCCTCATAGGACAATGAGAATCCTATAATTAACCCCATAAGTGCCATGAGAGTCCTCCAGGACCCTCATGACACTAAGTACAAACACTACACTACGCTATTCCCCCCACCAATAAACCACTAAATCTAAACTACCCGCCTCTACCCATACCTATTAACCCCTTTTACGCCCCTTAGTTTAGAACTGCAGCTGTAGATTGATTGGCTCTTGAATTGGACCTGGAACTTTTAATGACTGTTGATCCTTTATACAAACATGGAGCAATTGCTGGCATACTGGGAACGTTTTATAACTTTTACACAGTTCATTTTCTCTAAGAGTGTTCTTTAATACAAAAAAAAAAATGTATACAAATGCCTAGTACGCAAACAGAAAAAAGTGGTGCCATAAATTGTACTTCATATACCTTTTTTCTGTTTGACTTCCTCTGGATCACATATATAGTTCTCAGCAGCGCGACCTTGCCAAAATCCGTTGGTAATGCAACGTTAAAACTGCGGCTCAGCAAGAAGCGCCAAAGGCGCTCCTTCCGCGGGTGGAGTTGATTCCCGTAAGCGCTCATCCCTACGACCCCGCACGCCTTGCACATCATACCTACAAACCGCGGAACTACACATCAACACAAAACTCAAATACACCATTCAAAGTGCGAGACCCGTAGCACTTTGAAAAAATCAACTATACAAAATACGGGCCGTAACACTTAGAAAATAAAACCGCCACTAAGGAAAAATAAATACACCTGCAAAAAAATACGAACGTAACCGCCGCAACACGCACACTGAAAAACATGAAAAACACACAAAATACAAAATAAAATAAAACAAAAAATACACACACAGCAAGGGGGGGCAGCCACGACCTATGGGAATGAGGTTACACGCCAATTTAAATACAATTTAAAGATTTTCGCCACTCGAACATCTCCTAAGCGAGAGAAAAAATGGCAGCCGAAAAAAACAAAAACGAGGCTACACGACCCCTAAGCACGCAAAACACCGCCAAGCACATACACCTTTTCCACAGACCCGTACAACCTAATAAATACACTATTAGGAAGGATGCTAAATGCTCAACACCCGCCTAACACATATACACTCGCAGCCATTTTACAACAATCACTCAGTACACAGCTAAACAAACGGTTTAACCTCGTGCACACAGTCTATTTACACTACACACTGCACACATTGCTGACACTTACACCTTAGCTCACCAACAGTGCAAATCTACATTGTATGCTGCAGGAACATCAAAACAGATTGTTAGCTCTTCAGCATATTGTTTATTGAATATATTAATTACAAATAGGTCAAATATATTACTTTATAACTTTACTAATTAATTATTTAACATGACAAAATACATACACATAAAAAAAAAACAATAAACGCTAAAGGCGCTCAGCGCGCGCTTCACAAAGAACGCCAACAGTATTTACAGGGCCACAACTACACTAGGGAAGAGGCTCACAATGCGAGCCAAAAGCCCATCAGCGCAAAACTTGCACAAAAAAAAGGCTCGCAATGAGCGCCGAAGGTACTGACACAAAAAAAAATACTTACTTTGTGTACCAAACAGCATTACCTGCCTTACAATTCTATTGCTGTCATTTTTTGACGGGCAAGTCGTTAGTCAGTTAATAATGAACAATTAATCATCATATTACAAAGAACAGAGGAGATTTAAAAAGGACTAAAAGTATTTTTTCAACCTCAATTACTATGTAACTATGTAAATAAACATAACTATTTAATTGCAATTGGTTGTACAGTAGATAAAAAAGTGTTAGTGCCTTAAAATTGATACAGAAGTTAGATTTATTTTGTGTAAATTATCTAAAAAATTATCTAAAAGATTCACCCTCTGGGGTAATGACCTTATAAACCACAATTAATTTAGTTTAGCAGTGGGGCCTTGTAAAAAAAAGAACTGCATGCCCAGTTGGAAAAACAGTAGTGACAGAGACGTTTAATAAAGAAACAAATTCAAGTTTAGATGGAATATCCCTTCTGGATAATGGTTGTATTATACCTTTTTTCTAATGTAAATGATATTTGGAATGTATACCATTGTCTGGGCAACCTTAGTATGTCAATATACGGATTTGATGTGTTAATTTGTGACAGTGCTTGTTTCTTTCCGTGGTTTCAGATTGATGTATTTCAGTCTTATTAGACAGTTATATACTGTATACTCTGCTACACTAATTAAGCATGCTGTGCTACAAATTAACATAACAAAAACACACATTAAAATATAGCATAACAGATTTTATTGTGTTTTGCATTTTTTGTGCTCTCTAACAAGAACTAAACTTTTTGTTTAGGTGACAGTAAATAAACCTTTTGAACTTGAATGATATCAGATTTTCCAATAACTCTTTCACTAGAAATAGAGACAGAAATGGCCTATAAAAATCAATCTCAATACCCCATGTAGTCTGTTCATTTTATCTACCAATACAGCTTGGCAGAATTAAGCTTGAGGTATTCCCAGACAGGAATTAATTCCTGAACTGTGTTTGACCCTACCACTTCCACAGGAGGGCTGTTCCATCTATCTACTACCCTTTCTCTAATGGCTTCCTAATGAACACCCTAAATCTTCAAACTGCAGACCATGACTTATTGTTCTTGTATTTCTCTATTTCTAGATGATACTTCCTTCCTGAGCTGTATTAAACCTTTGCAATATTTGAAGGTTCCTATCATTTTGCCCTCTCTTAATATTCTCTATGCCAGTGGTTCTCAATAGACACTCTTAGGACAGCTGCTTGTTCCTCAGACCTTATCTGCTAGACCTCAGGAACAGAGGGATGAGGAGTGATTCACTACCATTAGTCGCAGTTATCGATCAGAATTGCAGAGCATCACGTACCATTGATGTCGGAGGTGAACATCAGCTGCGTAGATGCGTGAGGGCCAACTGACAAGCTACAGTTGAGCAACTCAACGTCCAGAGGAATCAGGGAGCTACCAGACGTGTGTTTAAAATATGCAGTGAACCCAGTTGCGTATGGGACCCCGAAGCAAACGGCTGGTCATTGCCTATGCTGATGAGGGTTCATCTTCAGAAACAGCTTCAATTTGCATGACAGTACCAAAATCAGATGTCTTCTAAATGGCAAAGGGTTGCCTTCTCTGATGAGTCACATTCAGGTGCGAAACCTCCGAGAACAAACACTCTGCAGCCATTGTTAGAAGAACACAATCTAGTGGCAGCAGCATTATAGTCTGGGGAATGTTTTCTTGGCATTGTCTTGGTCCACTCATAGCTCTGGAAGGCACTCTCAACCAATTGGGTTATCTATCCATTCTGGCAGATCAAGTGCACCCATAAATGTTAACTGTCTTCATTGGAGTGGATGGGA
Source organism: Discoglossus pictus (assembly GCA_027410445.1). Lineage (NCBI taxonomy): Eukaryota > Metazoa > Chordata > Amphibia > Anura > Alytidae > Discoglossus > Discoglossus pictus. The sequence goes on from CM050165.1 coordinate 399,999,427, forward strand.
TCTTCCAGCAGGACAATGCAACATGTCATATGGCCAGAATTGTCCATGAGTGCTTGGAGGAGCACAACGAAGACTTTCAAGCACTTCCCTGGCTTCGAAATTCCCCAGAGTTAAAGCCCCTTGGGCACCTTTGGTACGCCCTTGATCGCTATGTTCACCATTCGGATCCTCCACCATGTACTCTTCAGCAGCTGTCGGATGCCATGGAGTGTGCATGGCTCCAGATATCCATGCAAACGTTTCAGCATTTTATTAACTCACTACGATGCCCTATAGCTGCTGTCTCTGCTTCATACAGCTGTTCTTCAGCATATTAGCTCACATAATAATGTGACTTGACTGTATTATCACACTTTTAAAATGTATCTAGATCTCAAAGATGGTCCCCATGATCTTTGGAAGGTTACAGCTCTCCCGGGATCAAAACATTTGAGAGCCCCTTTCTAAGCTATAGATAAAAGATCATGAAGTCTTTCCTTATACATTTTATCTTTGAGATCATGCACCATTTTATTGTCTCCAATGCTTTTAAATAACAATTAAATAAATAAACTGTCACTTCATATTGAGAAATATCTCACTTTAATATATGTAAGCTTTGATTTTTAACTTCAAATATAAAGAAACCACTTTAAATTAAACCAAATCTTTGTTTGAGAATCTCCATTGCCAATAGTGGTGATTTCCATCTGAAGCTGTGAATTCCAGAAGATTCCAGTTGAAGACAATTTGATTCTTCCAGTATATACATATGAAGCTCTGTCTATTTACAATGAATATTTACGTTTTTTACTGGCCCCTATGGAATTAAAACCAGCTTGTTTACAACAACAAAACCTTTCTAACTCTTCATGTCGGAGCCTTTGTTCCTTTGAGTTGTCCAATACCCTTAAGCGTTATGAAAAATAGATGTGTTTTCTCTTGGCTCTGTCTTTTCGAACTGTCACCTGCCTCTGCCACACACAAAAGACAGTTACAAAGAAAGAATATGCCTGACTTCCTGTAATTAGCATTTTAGCACATCTAAATGGACAGGACAGCAGGGATTTAAAAGCCACAAAAACAAAAGTAATTGAGCATTTGAGTCACACAGTTCTCAAGAAAGTTCAACAGTAGCTTCCGTTGCAATATTTACATAACTGTCCCCTTGAAGCTAGTGGAAACAAGTATCGAAATGTAGATATAAAGGTCATATGTTTGCTAGTTTTTACCCTACAAAATATTTTCAAGATAAGATGTTGAAGGTCTTAGTGTGAACAAAATATTTAAAGGACCAATGGAAAAAAGAAACGTTTATGTGTTTGTGAAGTAACAAACAAACTAACAACAGTACCAGCTGTGTAAGTCATAAACACACAAGCATTTGTAGGTCAGATAGCTTCTGTGGCTGAAAGATTCTACATTTGTATTTATCACGTTCCCCTTTGGCTTGGAGTGCTCTGCTGATGTTTATTTTATAATACACTTTTTTCGATACACTTTTAGCATTGGAAATCTCCCTTCCTTCCAGACATGCTTAGTAGAGAGCAACTGGCAAATACATGTGCAAGTCCTGCATGGTCAGCTATGTACCCACAATGGGCCTCATTCAATTGTGATTTGGCCAATTGAATAGGGCTCTAAATAAGCACATAGCATTTTTTTTTTAAAGACATTTTTAGTTAGTGAAAACCTTGTTTTTGGGTATATGTTTACTTACTAAAAACTTCTTTAATAAAATATGTTATGTGCTTATTTAGAGCCCTATTCAATTGGCCAAACTGCAATTGAATAAGGGCCATGTCGGGCCTTGAAAATAAAATATTACTGCCATGGCAGCCTCTATATACTAGCAGAGTCGAGTAAAATAAACATTTTCTCTGATATTGCTGTCATGCAAATAACTTAAACAGCTGCTAATGTTGTTAGTTAGCTGTATACATCACAAACATATGAAGTGCTTCCCAATCTATGGTAATCTTTAACATATTTAGCAAACTTCTGTATGTTCATAATAATTTATTCAATATTTGATCCATGTGATAATGGTTTCAGTTTTTAGATTTTTATTCTCTTTTTCTGCCTGACAAGGCTGATATGAATAAGTTCTGGTAATTTCCTGTTATGAGTGCGCCGGTGGGCTGCCAGCACAGGTGGTGAGCATCCGCTAGATGTCACTGCCAACATTTTGTTGCCAATATCATAGCTTTAGGGTTAGGGGGTTAGGGTAAGGGTAAAGGTTTAAGCTTGGAAATAGTATGTGATCTGAGCAGCGCTTGCAATCTGTGCAAAATTTCAGCAGCGCCATCTAGCAGCTCCTTGCTGCCACTGTCGGCGCTCTCATAACTTAATGATCATCAGTTATTTTAAATTAACTGAGAAGTGTATGCAGGATTGTATTTTATATTGTTTTTATAACTTGATATTTTTTACATGACACTGAACAAGAAGTAGGGAGGAAAACCCTGACATGTGTATCAGATACAGCTAAGGACTCCACTTAGATAGTATGCTCTCTGGCTCTTCAGCTTCATCTGTAGTCCAGTATTTAAAATATCCACTTGAAAATAGGTAAAATGTGTTTTGAAAATACAAAAAATAAGAAAGCATTTAATTGATTAACTTTTAAACTAAATTATACTGCCATTTTGGTTTCTGCTGATTTACTTCCTGAATATAGAGGAGACTTTAAACGCAGAGAGGAGGCTTATACCTTATACAAATTAAATATTTAAAGGTAGTGTTTATTTTTTTTCTTTCAAACACATTTTACCCATTTCCAAGTGTAGTGATTCAAAATGCCATGTAGAAAAATGTGACTACAGTGGTCCTTCAAACTTCACTTTAAAATGTTAGTTTAAGTGGGCGAAACATTGACTGAATCATTTTGATTCTTTCAATGTGCTCAAAGAGAAAAATCCTGAAATTCTAGACTTACACAATAATCAAGGATTGAAAATGGACAACCCTGAATTAACCATCTTCAATATATAGGTAATTTAGTAGCTTTAGTAATGAGGGGGAAGGATGAGGATGGGGGGTTGAGGGGGGAGGATGAGGATGGGGGGGTTGAGGGAGGATGAGGAGGGGGTTGAGGAGGAGGAGGGAGGAGGAGGAGGGAGGTTGAGGAGGGGGTTGAGGATGAGGAGGGAGGTTGAGGTTATGGAGGGGGGTTGAGGTTATGGAGGGGGGTTGAGGTTGAGGAGGGGGTTGAGGATGAGGAGGTTGAGGATGAGGAGGGAGGTTGAGGATGAGGAGTGGGGTTGAGGAGGGAGGTTGAGAATGAGGAGGTTGATAAGGGAGGGGGGAAGAGACACAGGGAAGGGAGAGGGGAGAAGAGACACGGGAGAGAGAGGGGGACACAGGGGGCAGCACATTTCCCACCCTCGGCTTATACTCAAGTCACTAATTTTACCCAGTATTTTGTGGTAAAATAGGTGCCTCGGCTTATACTCGGGCCGGCTTATACTCGAGTATTTACGATACCCCACTTTTTGTGAATCCCAAATGTGGGGGTGTGGCAAGTCAGTAACAGACTAAATAAAGCTTGATGAAGCAGTGGCTTTCGCCTACCTAGATGGGCAAGAAACATTAAGCCTACTAATTAGCCTATTGCTTTTTTGACAGATTTTTTGACAGATATGTTTATTCTAATCAGTGAAAGTTTATAGAATTTCTTCTTTGAATACCTAATTGGGCCCCCACTCAAATTCTCTTTACATATACTATGTGTAGAGAATTAAATAAATAAATAAATATTAAATACATAAATAATCATTATTCTATTGCTTCCCATCTTCCACAATGGATTAAGTGTCTCCATTTACACCATATTGCTAATTTGTGGGCTTCAATGCTCTGCACCTGCTGCACCAGCAGTGGACACGTCATCAATGTCATGTTTCATGAGAATCTTTATATGTTATTATTATTATTTTTTTAAATTGTAGGTGCCTCTAACATTACTATCTACTTGACTGTCGAAAATGATGGCTGTTGCCACCCAATGTGAGCACCTTCGGCGTTCATCATCAAAACCCGGGAAGGATCCCCAGTGCCTCCTGCCACTGTAGCCGGGCACCTCTGTATGTCACCGGGGGTGGCCTGGTGGCTGGAGGAGATAGAGAGTGGCAAGGAGAGAGAATGCTGAGGATAGACAGGCAGCAGGGTCTGTTGGTCAGAGCCCTCGGAGCTTGGCGCTGGAGCCGCCATGGTGGACGGGGGAGTGGCGGCAGGCTGGGTGCTGGAGGAGAGAGAGAGTGGCGAGGAGAGAGAGTTCTGAGGAGAGACAGCCAGCAGGGTCTGACGGTCAGAGCCCTTGGAGCCTGGCGCTGGAGCCGCTGCTGTGGCCGGGGAAGAGGCGGCAGGCTGGGAGCTGGAGGAGAGAGAGAGTGATGAGGAGAGAGAGAATGCTGAGGAGAGATAGCCAGCAGGGTCTGGCGGTAAGAGCCTTTGGAGGATGGCTCTGTAGCTGCCACGGTGGCCGGGGAGAGGAGCGAGCCTTGCAATGTGCTGTAAAAGTGGAGTGGAAAAAGCGCACAATCACTTCAGTAGTCCCAATGTTATGGGGTAATGTTTGGTCTGAAGCTCTCAATGTTGGTCTCTCCTATGTAGAAATGTTATATATATATATATATATATATACACGGTACTGATGGCGGACAGATAGATAGATGCTATGTATCTATCAATTGGCTGGTTGTCATTCAGATGTGTTCTCACAGTGCAAAGATCCCGGTGGCAGTGAGGTAGACTAGTACTGTGGATATGGCCACCTGTTGATGTCGCGATTTTGCTGTAATGATAGTGTCTGAACAGCCATGGATCCTTCAAACGCACCCCAAATCAATGAGATGAAAATCAGGGTTGATAAACAGGTTTTATTCATAGAATGCCGCAGATAAAATATACACAGTAGTCCGTCTTTGGTGTATGTCATATACAACGGATAAAACTGTAGACTGTGCCTTGTTCTCCTGGGTGTTCCCTTGATAGTATGCCCTGTATGCAATGTGCTGTGCTGTGAGGCTGGAGCAGTGCCGGGGGGAAGGAAGGCCCTAGGGGCCACGAGATGAGCGCCTTTGGCGCTCATTGAGGGCCCTACAATGAGCGGCTTCGCATGACCACCATTTCTGCGATCCACAACTATTATAGTTGATCCTCCTCCTTTAGGATATTTAGTTGAGTACTGGTAGATTAATTAGTGGTTCAGTCATTTGTATTATTTACTTGTGCTGACAAAGAGATATCATGATAATATGGCTGAGATCCAGCCCCCACATGTTGGACAAAAATGTTTTGGCACATATGAAAGTGACCACAAATTTGAGTAAAAAATATTAAGAAGCCTTAGAATATTTATGTTGCTTACGGTAAACATCTAGTGGACACTTGACGCCACTTCAGCTGTCACTGAAAGCAAGTTTAGAAAGGGAAAGACCCTTAAACTGTCTATATGAGCAACATGGACAAACATGTGACTCCTCTTCTTGACGTGTCAGAGCACTGCTGATGTCAAAACCATCATTCCTAATTGTTCCAACCAGGAGCACATCCCGAAATCTTTATTACAATCTTTTCCCATCTGAAGGAAAATGCCTCACAAAAAGATTGGAAAATATCATCTGAGCACCCAACGAACCAAAATGATGGAAACTGGTGCTCAGTATAAATAAATGTAAAATATTAAATAAAGCTAAAAAAATGAAGTGTAAGAATATAGTAATTTTTTTCCATTTGCAAAAATATCTTTCAATTTTCAATATCTTTTTTTTCAACATTGTTTTGATTGAAGTTTATCATAATTACATTGTTCAAGCGTTGAATAGAAAGAAAGAATAATGGAATGAAATATCGCATTCACAGTATACTGTAGATATCAGATGGAATACTATATATGTCAGTAATACAATACAGTTATATTATGGGATGAACACAAAATCAGACTGAATTTCACTCAGAAATCACTACCGAGCAATCACGACACACTCTTAAATATAGCTTCAGAGAAATGCCATCCAAATGTTCGTAAAGTGACTCCTGGTGGACAAAGTGGACATAAGGTGACATGACCAGCCCCTGGAGTGGGAAGGACTGTAGGAAGAATGTGGGAAGAGTGTTTGAAAGCATTTAAAGCATTAGAGGCGCTCCTTGGGCCATTATTGCCCAGTTACTACATAAGCATGTCATCCCCCCTCTTTGGTCAGTCTGTTTTCTGCTGGATAGACCTCTCTGCATTGGTTGAGCTTCTAAAGCAGAAAGCTGCAGTAAGAGGAGTACATTAGGTGCATGCCTGGCTGCTTTACAGCCCCTTAATTGCAGTGGATGAGGGATCTGTCTACGTTTCAGTTTATCACGGTGTTAAGACATTGCATATATGAGTTGGGATTGAAACCTGGAGGTTTTGGGTCTCATTTTTTTCAGATTTGAAGCCACTAGGCTGGGCCTTCCTGTGGAGGTAATACAAATGATTGGTAGATAGGAGTTTAGGGAGTTCACTTTGTATGTTTGCATGCAATGGGTGGCCAATGTTTAACTGTTTGTTTTACAGGTAAAAAGCTTGTCTTTGGTCACTGGGCCAGAGGTTGACTTTGGAGCGAGCACAATAGAGTTGATTGGGTTTAGATCCAGCATTGTATGAAGTGCATTTTTTAGGAATTTAAGGCTTACGTTGGCAGGATCTTTGGATCACAATTTTTAATTATGTGAACCAGTTTGGGAATCCGGATGTATTTGTTTTTAATTTGGGTGGCAATGATTTTCGGGCATTACCCATGAAGGTTCTGTTGAAAAGGATGAAGGATCTCTATAAAGTTCTGATCAGAGACCCCAATACAAAAGTAGTGTGATCAGAGATGGTAAAGAGGACACATTGGTGGGTTGCAAGGGAATGCCAAAAAAGTTAAAGTTTTGCAAGGAAAAAGTTAACAGGGCTCTGGAACCTATTGTGTGAAAGTTGGGAGGCATGTCTATGCACCACACTGTGTTAACATTAACAACCAGCTAATTGAGATAACATAATAGATTTGCTAACATACATTTTAAATAATCATATGAATAAATACTGAAAGTCGGATGACTAACAGTCAGAGACACAGTAGGCCTTAAGGAGCAGGGTCGTGATGTGAAAGCTTTCCAGAACTAAGGTGTGAAGAACAGACTCTTGGGACCAATTTATATTACAAAAATTGACAATGTGTTATGTATTTAAACTCTATATTACATTTCAGTTCTAGCCAGTTCATAAATAGTTAACTAATTTAGAATGTTGTGAGCTAATCTGTAATTGATGTTGAGAGGCAGTTATTAAACAGTTTTGCTTTGGCTAGAGGAGACATAACACAAGGTGTTTCTGTCTATTTATTATTTTGCCAAGGCTGCTGTTTGCCTGCTCTGCCCTGATAGATCTCACATTAAAGGGATTTACTGTATATATGCAAGTAGAGTGCAAGCCTATACTCTCCAAGAACCATTGGTCTATCTTCTGCTAACAGAGATGGTAAGGACCGTACTATGCGGCTGGGTAAGCTTGAACTAGGTTCTTGCTAAGCCAATAAAGTAGGCGATCATAACAACTGGTGGCAGCGGGGGAGATCTCTGTGACTACAGCAGAATGAAAAGTTACAAGGAGATGTTGTTGGTGGAACTGTAAGAGATATTCAGACCTAAGAGCTTGGTCAGGACGACAAGTATGATCAAGGCAGACATGATCAAAGAGAAGACAAGGGAGGTGGAACATCCTCAAGGTGGGAAGGCAGTGGATCGAGGTGATGAGCCAGTACAGGTCAACTCCGCTCCAATACCTGCCCAACAGCTGTCAGCTGCAGAAGAAGAAGAGGTATTTCGGAGGTCCAGCGGTGGCAGGCATTGATGCCACAGGAGCTCACCAACGAACAGGTGCTGATGCTCAGGGCACAGCTGAGTAAGGAGGTTCAGCCCAGTGGAGGGGACCTCCTGTGCAGACGGGCATGGAACCAAGGGAAACCAACCGAGCATGACCCTCTTGTTAAAGATGGCTTATGCCAGTTTCAAGCAATTTGTGGAGGATAGGGATGACATTGACGATTACACCAAAGTGAGTTGCATCAAATCCCTTAGGAGTGGATCAAGTTGCTGGTGAGCAAGCTTACTGGATGTGCCAGTGAGGTGTTTCGGGCTATGCCCTGGGAACAAGCAAAAGACTATCAGAAAGTGAAGCAAGCACTCTTGGCCAGATATGCCATTACCCCAGAGGCATATTTGAAAAAGTTCAGGGCAGAAGAGAAGGGTCCAGGAGATACTTATGCAGAGGTGTTGTGTCGCATGAAACATGTGTGTTGCAGCTTGTGGAAGGCAAAAGGAGCCACCACTGTGAAAGAAGTTCTAGACCTAATCCTGCTAGAACAATTGTATAGGATTTATCGGGATGGACTGAGGGTTTTGGTGCAGGACCAGAAATCCACTACAGCTGACAATGGTGCTAAGCTGGCTCATCATTTTATTGAAACCCGTGGAGACCGATGGAATAGAGGGGCCGTCTCACCTGGGAAGATCACTGGGGTCCCTAATGCGCCTTTATGCACAACAGCCCCTCCTTTTCTTCCTAGTGCTCAGGGTGTCCTACTGTGCTCTGGGGGTCATAATGGAGTAAGGCCTTCTCCAATGGGAACTACAAGCTCACGACCAATGGGAAGGAGCCAGAGCGTCAAGTGTTTTGTGTGCCATCAGGAGAGACTGTCATAATTTGCCAAAGAGAATCCAGGATCCAGCTACCAGACCAGTTCACTTCTTGGGAGTGTGGGACCTAGAGCCAAGTAACGCTACAGCAGCCCCATATGGCCCAGAAGAAGATAACCCTTACTCGCCATTGTTTATTTTGCAGGCACAGAAAAAGGATAATCGCCAGTCCACCTTCAACCTGTTTGGGTGCAGGGCAAGCAAGTTTTGGGTTTAGGGACACTGGTGCCGCTGTCACCGTTGTCCACACTGACTTGGCATCTAACTCTACTCTGTTGCCCAAACAATTGATGGTCATGGTGGCCAGAGGGGCCACATTTTCAATTCCAGTCGCCCGCTTGCACCTGGATTGGGGCACTGGTAAAGGGATTTGACTGGATTGCCTGCTGATGTACTGTTAGGGAATGATTTTGGGCCCATGGAGAGTCAATACCTTCACCCCATCACTAGAGCTCAAGATGCCAGGAAGTCTCAGGGAGAAGAGGAACAAATGGGTTACCCTGAGCCTACGGTGAGTCCATTACCTGCTAGGAAAATAGGTGAGAGCTGGGGTATTGTAGAGGATCTCAAAATAGCACTTCTTAGTGATGGAACTCTGGCTGGAGCTATGCGAAGGGCTGAACAGCAAGAAAAGGGTCCGGAGGGATATTATTATGTCTGGGAGAAAAAGTTGATATACAGAATTCCTGTAGTTGCCAAAGGGGAAGAGGGGAAAAAGAAAACTAGACAGTTATTGATACCTCAGGGGTTTCGGGGAAAATTGTTGGCCTTAGCTAATGAGGGCCCTTTGGCTGGTCATTTGGGCATTAAGAAAACTCGCCATTGTTTAACTAGGGTGTTCTATTGGCCTGGAGTGAATCGGGATGTGATTACCTATTGCACTTCCTGTGACACATGCCAACACCAGGGACTCCCAGGGAAAGGTTTGCAGCCCCTCCCTGTGATAGAAGTTCCTTTTCAAAGGGTGGCCATAGATATTGTGGGACCTTTGGCTAGAACCAGTAGGTCAGGCAAGCAGTTCATTCTCCCTGTAGTTGGCTATGCTACCAGTTATCCTGAGGCAGTCCTCTTAAAAAAGATCACAGCTCCAAAGATAGCTGAAGCTATGATTGGGATGTTTTCCCGCATGGGTTTTCCCCAGGAAATTATGTCAGACAGGGGCCCACAATTTATGGCTAGTGCAGTACAACAGTTATGGAAGTTGTGTGGGATTAAACACCTGACCTCCTCTCATTATTATCCTCAAACTAATGTCCTATGTGAGCACTTCAATGGAACCCTAAAAGGCACATTGTGCGCTTTTACGCAACAGAAAAAATATTGCTCCCTTGCTTGCTCTTTGCTTACAGGGAGGTGCCACAAGAGTCCACTGGGTTCTCCCCCTTTTAACTCTTATATGGCTGCCAAGTTCAGGGTCCATTGAATGTGATCAGGGAGGCCTGAAAGGGTGATTATAGTAAACATCCAGTATCAGCTGGCCAGGTTAACTGGACTGGTCAGGGAGCATGTGCAGGCAGCTCAAGGTAAAGCTAAGAAGTATTATGATATAGGCACCCGAGAAAGAGAATTAAACATGGGTCAGGAAGTATTAATGCTAGTGCCTAACCCACAGAACAAATTACAAGCTAAATGGGAGGGACCATATATAATCAGCAAGAAACTGAACCCTCACACATATATAGTGATAGTGGAAACTTGCAGAAATGTGACTAGGGTGGCCCACATTAATAGATTAAAGAGTTATCAGAAATGTCCCCCACATCTATTGGCCATTTGTTTACCTACAGGGAGTGACCGAGAGTATTACCTGACAAAACAGCTTCATCTAAGCAGGGACCTATGGACGCTGGCATAGAACAAAACCATAGTTTAACTAACCCACAGAAGCAGCAGTTAATGGATACTTTGGCTCCTTATCATCCCCTGTTTTCAACTACCCCAGGGTGTACTCTTTTAGCCACTCATCAGGTTCTTACAGATCGGTGTGCCCCCTTAAAACAAGCTTCATATAGGGTTACTGAGGTGGTGAGAGCTAGTATGTGGCAGGAAATACGAGCTATGCTACAATTCGGAGTAATTGAGTCATCCAGTAGCCCCTGGGCCTCACCTGTGGTGCAGGTGCCTAAGAAGGATGGAACCATTTGGTTCTGTGTGGATTATAAGAGGAGTTGTTGGATAGCTAAGTACTTGACCACTCTTGACCTCTCCAAAGGGTATTGGCAAATTCCCCTTGAGGAGACTGCCAGGGAGAAGTCAGCATTTATCATTCCTTTTGGACTGTACCAGTTTAAAGTGATGCCTTTTGGGATGAAAATTGCTCACTTAACCTTCCAAAGATTGGTGGATAAGTTGTTGCAAGGGCACCAGGGTTTTGAGCAGGCCTACCTGGATGATATCTCTATTTTTAGCAAAACATGGGAGGAACACCTACACCACATTAGCCAAATTTAGTGCACAATTGAACTGGCAGGGCTTACCATCAGACCAGATAAATGTCAATGGGCTAAGGCTGAAGTGCAGTATTTGGGTCACTGGGTAGGCAGTGGGCAGCTCAGACCAGAACCAGCCAAGATAGAAGGAATAGTGGCTTGGCCTATACCCCAAACCAAAAAGCAGGTAATGGCTTTCCTAGGTACCACACGGTATTACCGAAAGTTTATTTCTCATTTCGACACCCTAGCCAAGCTATTTACGGACCTCAAACAGAAGAAGATGCCTTTTCTGATACAGTGGACCCCTGCGTGTGACGTGGCATTTCAGGCCCTCAAGGATGCCATTACCTGCTCTCCTATTTTGGCTTCTCCATATTTTAATCGCCCCTTTGTAGTACAGACAGACGCTTCCACTTTTGCACTAGGGGCTGTGCTGAGCCAAAAGGACGAGCTGGGGATAGAACATCCCATTGCTTATATCAGCCGAAAGTTGCTGCCTAGGGAGGTTGCCTATGCAGTGATCGTGAAGGAGTGCTTGGCTATAGTCTGGGCCCTAAATAAATGTCAGCATTATCTTTATGGGCATTTGCGGAGGTGGAGGCTCTACGGCGCCTCACAAGTGGTTACTAACATCCACAGAAGCGGGACTTTGTCAAAATACATCTAACACGCAATGACTAAATACGGAGCCGCGGGACTAAAGCTTCAAAACACCACCAAGCACATACGGCTTTTCCAAAAAGCCGTACGAGGTACAAGATACACTATTAGCAAGGATGCTAAATCATCCACACCCGCGTACCACACACACATTCGCCTCCATTTTACAACACTAACTTACAGAATGCAGAAATACACAGCTACACTAACGGCTTTCCCTCATGCACGCAGCCTATTTACAATACACAGTGCACACATTGCTGACACTTACACCTCAGCTCCACCACATTGCAAACCTACATTGAATGCTGCAGGAACATCAAAACAGATCATCAGCTCTTCAGCACAATGCTTCCTGCATATATTAATTACAAATAGGTAAAGTATATTAATTTATTCATTATTTAATTAGCATACAAAAATACATATACACGAAAAGAAAAAAAAATACTAGCGCAATAAACACAAAAGCCATTCACTGCGCGCCTCACAATGAGCGCCAACGCTGCTCATAGTACCCAAACTACACCGGGGGACAGACTTGCAATAAGCGCAAAAAGCAGATCAGTGCCGACCTTACAATGACAGCAAAAGCGCCTCTGCTAAAAAAATACAACAACCAAGAGCCTCACAATGAGCGGCGAAGGATCTCAGACCACCAAAAGATGTATGTCTGTGGCAAACAGCATTACCTGCCTTACACTTTTATTGCCCAGTAATTTTTGACGGGCAAGTCGCTAGTGATATAATATTACCGACTTGCGCGTCAAAAAATGACGGCAATAAAATTGTAAGGCAGGTAATGCTGTTTGCCACACAAAGTAAGGCTTTTAGTCCTCATCGCGTGGCTAGCAATGAGTGCCGAAGGCGCTCATTGCGAGCCTCTCCCCTTGTGTACTTTTGCTCCTCTGAGCACCCTCTGCACTCATTGTGAGCCCCATGCTGAGCACCTCTCTCCCCTGCTCTTTTTATTTTATATAAATATATATTTTTATAATAATTAATTAATTAATTAAATAATAAATTAATATACTTTACCTATTTGTAATTAATATATCCAGCAATCAATATGTTGAAGAGCTAACAATCACTTTTGTTTTTCCTGCAGCATACAATGCACATTTGGACTGTTGGTGACCTGAAGTGTAAGTGTCAGCAATGTGGCAAGTGTGCAGTGTAAATAGGCTGCGTGCGCGAGGCTAAAACGTTTGTTTAGTTGTGTAAAGCGGCATTTTAGAATGGTAATGTTATTAGTTTTAAGTTAGTGTTGAAAAATGGCGGCGATTGTCTATGTGTTACGCGGTCTTGAGCATTTTTGCGTCCTTCCTAATAGTGTATTTTGTGCCTTGTACGTTCCTGGGTAAAAGTCGTATGTGCCTGGCGGTGTTTTGTGTGCTTTGGGGTCGTGTACCCTTGTTTTTCTCGGGTAGGCGATTTTTGAGTGGTGAAACTCTGCAAATTTGACTTAAATTTGTGTGCAACCTCACTCCCAGACGCCCTGGCTGTCCCCCCGTGCTGTGTGTGTAACTTTTTTTTGTGGGTCGTATCTTTTGGCGGTTGATTTCCTTTTCAAAGTGTTACGGGCCGTCATTTTTGCAGGGGATTTTTTCAAAGTGCTACAGTTTGTGTATTTGAGTTTTCTGTTGATCTGTAGTCCCGCGGCTCGTAGGTATGATGCTTAAGTCGTGCGGGGTCATAAGGATGAGCAGAAAAGAAAAAAATGTCCTGTGGGTGATGTTGACACCCCCAGCAACTGAGATTTTTCATATTGGATATTTCATTTTTAATGAGATATCCAATATGCAGCACATGCGCATGCTGATTGGCTAAAGGAAAGGAAAGTCTCTGAAATCATGTGACTTCCCACAGTAGGGCAGACTACAAGTGCTAACTCAGCATGTCTGCACAATCCCCAGGCAAAAAAGAAACAATGTATAAGTTATGCTAATTATCCCTGGGAATTTTAGGGGGTGTCAACATTGAGAGAAAACTCTGCAAATGCAGAAAATTCAGCAAACTTCAGGCGTTTAACTGTTTACTTTTTTTCAGACACTATAAATTCTCCTCTATCAGATCCATTAAGAACCCAGCTCACTTACATATACCTTTAAACAGTTTTGCTTTTGCTAGAGGAGACATAAAGCAAGGTGTTTCTGTCTATTTATTATTTTCCCAAGGCTGCTGTTTGCCTGCTCTGTTCTGATATCTCTCACTTTAAAGGGAATTATATATGCAAGTAGAGTGCACGCCTATACTCTCCAAGAACCACTGGTCTATCTTCTGCCAGCAGAGATGGTAAGGACCATACTGCTGCTGGGTAAGCTTGAACTAGGCTCTTACTAAGCCCAATGAAGAAGCAGATCGTAACAACAGTGATGTGAAAGCTTTCCAGACCTAAGGAACAATATCCTGCAACAGGCACTGTGCAATGGACTTGCCAGAATATAAAGACCCTGGGATTAATGTACACTTAACAGTAGAAGAAGGCCTACCAGAACAAACAAGGACATGGAAGGACCCAGGAAGCCAGCTGCTCTGTGCAGGTGCGGAAGCAGATGCGTACCTCCTAGACTTACCCCGGTGGCATACTCAGTGCATGAATAACAAGAGGGCATGGATTCACAGACCCATCCATGGATGCCCTCCCCAGCCTGCCCAGTGGTGCAATAGAATAGAAACCCCTCCTGAATGATTATTAAACACATATAAAATTATATGATAAAGGTAATGCATGTCTATATCTCAAATGAGCAAACATGAAAAACATACTGACACACACATAATCAACTCTCACTCACATGTGTAAAATAAAATAAGATATGTTTAAATAAAATACGTAGATAGGTTTAAAAAAAATATGTAAGCGTTATATGTATTAATACCTGTTATCTAAATGTAATCTAAATGTGTAGGATGCAGGGGTAAAGGTATGGGGGTTGGTAGCAGAGAATGGATGCAATCTGTCAATGGTTGTTGGATGCAAATAGGTGTCATGTTACAAGGGGATATCGGTAGGGGTGGGGGATGGAGGTATATGTTAGGGTGTGGGTTTAGAGAAGGTAGGTATTGGTGGGAGAGGCAACTAACAATTAACTGCCACTCAGTTCAAGAGATTGTTCCCCAAGATTGGCCTTCTTATCGGTACCTTTTTTCTCTTGCTTTTGACAAAGTGATCCTTCATTAGGTTTTGAGCATCCAGGCTCTATTGTTACCACAGAAGCCATATGAAAAAGGACGTCATACATCGACTAATGAGGTAATTAGACACTGAAGACAAGATCATTCTCATGGGAGAATCTCTTGAAAGGGCCACCGAATAAGGACCTTCTTTGTTGCATCTGAAGAGTACATGTTGTAATGTTGAACAGTGTGTTTCTTTCCGGAAATGAAACTCCTGGAGCAGAATATACTGCTTTGAATGTACAACCGTCTTTTGGGGGTTTGTTCATCAGCCAATGGGTAGCAGTTTAGCTGTATGAGTCATAAGGGTCTGCCAATGAGATCTAGATAAGTTTAAACAAATTTTACTAAATATTTTTTTTCATGAAAAAATAAATTTTATAAAACATGTTTTTGAAATGCATGATAGAAAAATGTGCATTCCATATCTCTTTTAAGTTTGTTTTTATGAATTATATTCTTTAAATATCGTCCATTTGTAAATATTCATATTGTTATTGGTACTTTCCTATTATACCATAGCTGAAATATCACTGTTGTTACCCTTCAGTTAAGGTTTGTGGTAATAACCTTTTAAAGTAGCAATCATCTAGCGATCTCTGCAAGGATTCTCCAAAAAGCCTTAGATATTTTATAACATATCACAGGAGATAAAATTGGGGAGACACATCTCTCATTGTACTGTACACTTTCTTAAACACAATTTAAAAATGGTTTACAATTATGTCTGTATTTTAAAAAAATAATAATGGAAATTTTGTTTTCAGAATTCTTTTAATCCTGCTCAATTATTTTGTACTTTTCTCAACATCTCTTTAGGCAACAAAAAAAAACAAAATATTTTTTGTCCATTTCTCCAAAATTTGGATATGGTTCAAGTTGTGTTTTTATCAGGAAAGATTCTTCACATATCTCAGTTTGCTTCTCACACAGACTCTCTGAGCTAACAGTGCTCCCTTGTTCTGAAAAAATATTTATTAACTGAATATTCGCTGGATAAATTAATTTTGAAAGCCTGCTATTTGATATCTAACATTCAGATTTAACATGGAAACTATGTGGATAAACATGATAACTTTTTACTTGTCAGATCCATCCATATGGTATATAATTTTTCAAAACATTTTATGCAATTAAATAAAATATCTACATTTCTTAAGGAGCTAAAAAAAACAAGGCAATTGTGTGCACCCATTTCCATTCCTAATTTTCCATAGCTGCATTTTTTTCCTAGGAATAACTAACACATACATATATAGTATAGGGGTATGTTTGTTTGTTTTTTCGCCAAGATAACCATATTGATAAGAAAAAACAGAGCCATAACAATATGGCACTGGAAGATGAGCCCCTCATATCAGAAGGTATCTACCACATTAATGGGGAAGAGCAGAGAGTGAGTACGAGTAACCCCAGATCTAATTGAGTGGTTGGGCCAAAGTTGAGAGGACACCCAGCTGCAAATGTGTCTGGAGGGGAAAAATGTCAGCAGCTGCAGAGAACATTTCAGCATAGGATCTGGAACATTAGGACTATAAACTAAGGCAAACTGCATGCGGTCAAACATGAGATGACAAGATTAAACATTAATATCTTGGGAATTTGTGAACTCAAATGGACTTAGATAGGACATTTCATATCAGACTATCACCAGATCTTCTACTGTGGTCAAGAATCCACCAGAATAAACGGAGTAGCCTTCATAGTGAATCAAAGGGTGGCCAACACAGTGCTCCGTTACAACCCAATAAATGACAGAATGATTTCAATTCAAAGTCACCCTTTTCCAACAGCCTTGAGACGACTCTACACATGGACATCACCAGATGGACAACATAGAGATCAGACTGACTACATTCTTTGTATCCAAAGATGGAGGAGCTCTATACAGTCAGCAAAAACAAGACCTGGAGCTGACTGCGGCTCAGACCACGAGCTTCTTATTGCAAAGTTCAGAATTAAACTGAGGAAAAGAGGGAAAATCATCAGACCAAGCAGATACAAAATAAATAATATCCTCTGAATATGCAGTGGAGCTAAATAAAACATTTAAGGGACTTGACATGGAAGATAGAATGACTGAAGAATTTTGGAACAAAGTTTGTGACATTGTCCAGAAAACAGCAACAAAGAATATACCCATAAAAAGAAAACTACAGTCCCTTGCAAAAGTATTCACTTCCCTTGCCATTTTTCGTGTTTTATTAATTCGCAACCTGGAATTAACATGGATTATTTGAAAATATGCATCATTTATTTATAGAACATGCCCACCACTTTGAAGATGTTTTTTTTTATTGTAAAGCAAACAACAAATAGGACAAAGTAACTGAAAAAGTCAATGTGCATAACTATTCACCCCCTAAAGTCAATACTTTGTAGAGTCTCGTTTTGCGGCAATCACAGCTCCAAGTCACTTTGGATAAGTCTCTATGAGCTTGCCACATCTTACCGGGATTTTTGCCCATTCCTCCTTGCAAAACTGCTCCAGCTCCTTCAAGTTGGATGGTTTGCGCTTGGTAACAGCAATCTTTAAGTCTGACCACAGATTTTCTATTGGACATTTACATGATTCCCGTTAAACCACTCAAGTGTGTTTGGGGGCATTGTCCTGCTGGAAAGTGAACCTCCGTCCTAGCCTCAAATCATGCAGAGTGCACAGGTTTTGCTCAAGAATATCCCTCTTTTTAGCACCATCCATCTTTCCCTCAACTCGGACCAGTTTACCAGTCCCAGCTGCTGAAAAACATCCCCACAGAATGATGCTGCCACCACCATGTGTTGGGTTTGCGCCAGACATAGCGTTTTCTTTGATGGCCGAAAAGTTCAATTTTAGTCCTATCAGACCAGGGCACCTTCCTCTATACATTTTGGGAGTCTCACACATGCCTTTTCAAAAGCTCAAAATGTGCCATTTTGTTTTTTGCTGCAAGTAATGGCTTTCTTCTGGCCACTCTACCATAAAGCCCAACTCTATGGAGTGTACAGCTTATTGTCGTCCTATGCACAGATACTCCAGTCTCTGCTGTGGAACTCTGCCGCTCATCCAGGGTTACCTTAGGTCTCTGTGCTGCCTTTCTGATTAATGCCCTCCTTGCCCAGTCAGTGAGTTTTGGTGGGCGTCCGTCAATTGGCAGGTTTGCTGTTGTGCCATGTTCTTTCCATTTGGTTATGATAGATTTGATGGTGCTCCTGGGGATCATCAAAGATTTGGATTTTTTTTTATAACCTAACCCTGACTTGTACTTCGCAACAACATTGTCTCTTACTTGTTTGGAGAGTTCCTTGGTCTTCATTGCAGTGTCTGGTTAGTGATGCCTCTTGCTTAGGTGTTGCAGCCTCTGGGGCCTTTCAAAAAAGGTGTGTATATGTAATGACAGATCATGTGACACTTAAATTGCACACAGGTGGACATCACTTCACTAATTATGTGACTTCTGAAGGTAATTGGTTGCACCAGAGCTTTTTATGGGCTTCATAACAAAGGGGGTGAATACATAAGCACATGCCAATTTTCTGTTTTCTATTTCTAAAAAATAGTTTTATATATATATTTTTCTCATTTCACTTCACCAACTTAGACTATTGTGTTCTGATCCATCACATTAAATTCAGATTAACAAAACATTGCACTTAAGGCTGTAATGTAACAAAATAGGTAAAAAGTCAAGAGGGGTGAATAATTTTGCAAGGCACTGTAAGAAGGTGAGTATTTGAAAGTGTCTCAGGAAAGAAGGAAAGTGAAAGGTAGTGGAGAAAGAACTAAGAACTGTCTTAGAATTATGGTGTTGGAGAAAACTGCTTAGAGTCACGTGGACTGCAAGAAGATCCAGTCAATTATAATTCAGTAATGTGTAGTTCCAGTTTTTCACTATCTGTATTTTTTCTGCAAAGATCACTGCTGACATGAAGCACAAATAATCCCACAAAGTAGTATTTCTTGGACATTCGCTTTTATAGTTTTGTCCAATTGCATTCCACAGTACTTATAGTCTGTAAATATATGTTTAATTGCGACAATATTGCCAAACATTGGAGTGTAAAATGCTTTATGACTTTTATTCAATTTGCTTACACAGAAATATATAATGCTGTGAAAATCCTTTTTAGCTCTTCTAGAGCTAGAAGTACTACAGGTTGGGTGTTGGTGAGAGAGTAGGGATGGCTAGCATCAGATAATGATGTACTTTCCCTACAAAAGGATTTGCATAAATTAGAGAAATGGGCGGCTAAATGGCAGATGAGATTTAATACAAATAAATGTAAGGTTATGCATTTGGGAAGGAACAATAGCCAAGCAATCTATAATCTTAATGGAGCAAATCTAGGTGTATTGGATATTGAAAGGGATTTGGGAGTACTAGTGGACAACCACCTAGGTAACAGCGCTCAAAGCCAAGCAGCGGCTGCAAAGGGGAATGGAGGGGCTAAGTTATGAAGAAAGACTAACAAAATTAAACTTATTTTCGCTAGAAAAAACGCGTCTAAGAGGAGATATGATTATATAAATACATCCAGGGTCAGTATAAGGCTTTGTCAAGTGAACTTTTTGTAGCAAGAGATTTTCAACTGACAAGAGGACATCCTTTGAGGTTAGAGGACAAAAGATTTCACCTTAAACAAAGAAAAGGGTTCTTCACAGTTAGGGTGGTTAAACTGTGGAATTCTCTACCAAAGGAGGTGGTGACAGCGAATTCGATAGACAACTTCAAAAAGGGGTTAGATATATTTTTGAATAAAGAGGGCATTCAAGGCTATCCTAGATAACTAGCAAAGGAATATTGATCCAGGGAGAAATTTGATCGCCAGTTTCTGGGGTCAGGAAGGAATTTTGCTTTTTTTCCCCCTTATGAGACAATTGGCAAAGTTTCAATGTTTTTTTTTTTCTGTTTGCCTTCCTCTGGATCAAATAACAATTAACAAATAATAATAAATAGTCCACATTAAAAAGATCAATAGAGATCTAAAAAGGTTGAACTTGATGGACTAACTCTTTATTCATCCTCCAATACTATACTATTAATAATTATTTAATCAATAATTTAATTAATAACTAATCCGCATATTGCAGATCAGAGGAGATCTTAACAGGTTGAACTTGATGGACTGAAAGTCTTTTTTCAACCTTAATTACTATGTAACTATGTAACTATATTCCATAGTGCTAAACAGAGTATGAAAACAAGAAAAAGTACAATGTTAACAAACTGCAGAAAATGAAGGGCCCTGTTTTGAACTTAGAATTGTTGTTCAAAGTGCTTTTTTCTAAAGCACCCTACAAGATTGGAAGCTCACTATATGTGTAATGTCCACTTATTACTAATCAATTTTTATTCTCTTAAGTTAAATATAATAAAAATTATCCAGTCTCTTACCCTCCTTACATGTTGTCTCTACACAGTCGGATGATCTAATGCATTAACAGCACCCTGTGGATTAAGCAAATACAAACCAGTCTCGCCATGCTCTCGATTCCTGTATTCATATTCACCAACTACTGCTGCAACTTTATAGTTACATAGTAATTGTTGTTGAAAAAGAACTTTCAGTCCATCAAGTTCAACCTTTTAAGATCTCCTCTGATCTGCAATATGCAGATTGATCCAGAGGAAGACAAAAATAAAATAAAAAGTCAAACTCATCCAATCGTCTCAAAAGGGAAAAAAATGAATTCCTTCCTGACCCCAGATACTGGCGATCAGATTCCTCCCTGGATCAATACTTTCTCCAACTAACCAAGATAACGCTGAATGCCCTTTTTAATAAAAAATATATCCAGTCCCCATTTAAAGTTATCTATCAAATCAACTGTCACCACATCCTTTGGTAGAGAATTCGTAGATTAACTACCCTTACTGTGAAGAACCCTTTTCTTTCTTTAAGGCAAAATCTTGTTCCTTCTAAGCTCAAAGGATGTAATCTTGCTAGTTGAAAATCTCTTGGAACAAAAAGCTCACTTGACAATGCTTTATACTGCCCCTGGATGAATTTATATAATGTAATCATATCTCCTCTTAAACACCTTTTTTCTAGAGAAAATAAGTTTAGGCTTTGGTTAGTCTTTCTTCATAACTTAGCCCCTCCATTACCCTTATTAGTTTTGTAGCCCTTCTCTGTACCTTTTCCTGCTCTAAAATGTCCTTTTTTATGAAGGGGTGCCCAAAATTGTACTCCATATTCCAAATAAGGGCGTACTAGGGATTTGTATAGTGGAATAATTATATTTGCTTCCTTTGCTTCTATACCCTTCTTAATACATTCTCATATTTTATTTGCCTTTGCAGATGCTGCCTGGCATTGAGCACTGTTACCTAGGTGTTGTCCACAAGTACTCCCAAATCCCTTTCCATATCTGATACACCTAGATTTGCTCCATTAAGATTATAAATTGCATGGCTATGTTTCCCAGATGCATAACTTTACATGTATTTCTTATTAAATCTCATCTGCCATTTAGATGCCCCTTTCCGCTAATTTATACAAATCCCTTTGGAGGGAAAGTACATCATTATCTGATTTAATTACCTCGCACAACTTTGTGTCATCATCAAAAATGGAGACACTACTTTCCAGTCCCACCTCTAAGTCATTAATAAATATGTTAAAAAGGAGAGGACCTTATACTGAACCCTGAGGAACCCCACTTACCACATTAGTCCAATCGGAGTATGTTCCATTTACCACAACCCTTTGCTTCCTATCTTTTAGCCATCTCTCAATCCATGAGCAGATATTTACTGCAATTCCTGTATCCCTTAGTTTGCACAATAGTCTCCCATGTGGCACTGTATCAAAAGCCTTTGCAAAATTCCAAAATACTACATCCAATGAGTTGCCTTGATCCAGGTTCCTACTAACCTCCTCATAGAAAATAATTAGATTTGTTTGCCATGCCTATCCCTCATAAATCCATGTCGCCTCCTACTTATAATCCTGTTCAAATAGACATATTCTTGTATAATATCCCTTATTAACCCTTCTAAAAGCTTTCCCACCACAGAAGTGAGGCTCACTGGTCTATAATTTCCCAGATTTGCTCTTGTGCTCTTCCTAAATATAGGTATCACATCTGCTTTTCGCCAGTCATCTGGTAGAGACCCTGTAGTGAGTGAATCTTGAAAAATTAAATATAATGGTTTGGCTATTACAGAACCCAGTTTCCTCAATACCCGCGGATGTATTCCATCAGGACCTGGGGCTTTATTAACATTTTTTTCAACCTCTTTTGGATTTCTTCTTGCGTTAACCAATTATTTAGTGATGGTAGTGTAGTCCCATTTTGTTGTACCTCCCTTGTGTATACAGAAGAAAATAACCTATTTAGCTCATCTGCCTTTTCCTGGTCACTAATTATCAGACGGCCTGTGTCACATTGTAATGTTCCTATAGCTTCCTTCCTGGCCTTCTTCCCATTAATATATTTAAAACAATATTTTAGACTTACTCTCCTTTGCAACTATTTTTTCATTTTCTATTTTAGCCAGTCTAATAGCCCTTTTGCAAGTCTCAGTGATTTCCTTGTACTCAAGTAAAGCAGTCTCTATCGCCTCTTGTTTGTATAATATAAATGCCTGTTTTTTACTCTGTATCTTGATCTTTAACTCATTGTTAAGCCTCATTGGATGTGATTTACTCCTTTTACATTTATTCCCACATGGTATATGGTGATAAGTATGTATATTTTAATAAGGATTTAAATGTTGTCCATTTATGTTCAGTATTTTTACCCACACGTTCTTTGTCCCAGTCTATATGTTGTATTGCTGCCCTTTTTTGTTTTTGTTGGCCCTTTACAGTTTTTTTTTAATGTTGAATACCAATAATGTTTTGCTTCTCTTACAATATTCCGGCAATACATAACACTCTTGTAGTAAACTGTTTTAAAAGTCAACATTATCCAAATATTTTTGGGTATCATTGACAGTATCCACAAAAGTCTGGATAGTGTCATAATTATTGACAAGATGTTTATTTTCTGTATTTTAAATAGTGGGAGGGACTTCAAAATGGTAGTTCACATCAGGCTACAAGAACCCATGGACCGAGTTGTATAATAAGGAGTATATGTGATACAGTCACTGTCTGGTCTGCTTTTAATTTGCTAATTCTGGTTATGAAACAAGTCACAAGCACCCCAAGTTCAAAGCCAACAATTATCCCACAATATTAGTAGAAAAATGTTTCATGGGTATCACAAGATCAAAATAAGAAAAACTGATTACATTAACTGATCATACATACAAGTTCAGAGTCAGTGGATCAGAATAAATATAACTAGATTACAGTTAGAATTTAGCAACATTTCTACAGACTTTGTTGTAGAGTATTTTCACTGGGATTAGTGCATTTACAACCTTATTTAAAGAAAGATTTGTGTATAACAAGGTTTAAAAAAGGAGAAAACAAACTAAATGGGAAAACAATAACAGGTACAAAGTCATTCCACCTCTGGCTAACTCTTACAGTAGTTTAGTGCTGGTAGAAAATGCACCAGGGGAATTTCATGAAACTGAAATTTTGGAAACTTTTTAGTATCTTGTATGAGGTATCAGGCGCACTGTTCAAAGATATCAAGCAAGCCCTTAAGGGTTTTCAATTTCAAGAATGACAAGCTCTTGCTTCTTCTGTAAGACATCTACACAAGTGAGGACAACCATGTTTCCTCCTATGTAGGTCCAGTACCATTGTAGGACTGGACAGGTCCACCATATATGGGCCAATGTGGCCTTGTCCCCACACCGCAGCTAGCAATGTGGGAAAATATACTTTGTTGTGGATACTACATGATCTTCTAATTTGTCTCTAGTTTGGAATAAGAAGCGGAAGACCTAGAGACCATTTGAATATCCTGCTTCAGGGTTTTAGAGAAGGATCTAGAGCAAGTTCATGCTCACAAGTCTTAGTGTAGTTGAGTGTGTTGTACTTTAGTTCTGCCCCTCTTCTATCCACTTCTGAATAGATAATAAAATGAGCAGGACACATTCTCTCAGGATCCAAGTCAGCAGGAACTGTAGAGGAGAAACATGAACTCAAGCAGAGTCTGCTAAAATAAAGTTGTTTTTTTTCTCTAAGAATGCATTTATGCTCATGGCTTAGATACCTGTTGTTATATTGTTACATACTTCAAAAAAAAAAATGTTTTCCAAAATTACAGTGGGCCTTTAATAAATCTTTTTTTTTTTAATTTTCTACAAAGTCAAGTTCTTTAAAAGATCACTTAAAATATGAAGCTTTTGCAGTCCTTTAATGTAGTATTTTGTGAGAGGTTAAAAATAAAACAATGCAAGAATAATATATATTTTTCCCTTGTTCTCTGTGTAAATTGGAGTTGTATGTGTATGTCCATCAAACTTGCTGGGACCGGAGTTTCACAGAGCGACATATCTGGCTTTGATGCATTATTTGATTTGTAATAACTTTCGCCATTTCAAGGAATATATTTTTTCCGGGTGCAAGATCAAAGTCCTACTAATGACTATGGTAGGTTACAGTGTAAGGGATTTTCAAAGAACCAGTCTTGATTGTTTTTGTATCTACAAATGTTATTACAGGGAATCCTTTTATGAGGTGCTAAATCAACAGTGTTATCCAAGCATTAACCAAAAGTAGACAGCAAATTATCATTTTTCTTTTTAAATAGTCCACTGCTCAGGCAGATTCTTGAGATAAAAAAAATGGCTTTTCTGTTTTCAGTAGCATTTTTTTGTAGCCAGACTAGAGGCGCCACCATATCTTTGTCCCTAAGCAAAACAACGTGAAATATAAAACAACATTTGTCAACCTGCTGATTAAACTCCTTACAGACATATCCCGAGACAGCATCACACTAGCAGACCTCAGTCTGAATTGCATTTGGGTTGGCACCATTGAGTGTTTTAGTTATTTATGCCTAATGGCATAGCAGTATGTCTGAAACAAGGTAAAAGAAGAAGTGTGTTTTGTACCTCTTGTATAATATCATTAAGACAAAGGTTATCTCGGAGCAATTCAGTAAATGTACCGATAGATCACAAAATCTTAAAGGAACACTGCAGTTCAAGAAAAAAAAGACACTTGTTTGTCAAGTATGTGCCAAAACAAAAATAATATTTTTGGGGAAAATCTGAATATTTGAAGATCTTATTTGTGAATATAGGAATCTATTTTGTGTTTGTAACATAACTTCCTCAGAGTGGAATCATTAAGGTGTGATTTTATGTGTATCAGTGGAAAGATGGGTGAGGGAAGTAAGAAAGAAAGAGCCTTTCTTAAAAAAATTGAATAAGACTGAAATTGACACCATACCTCTTCCCCTCACTAGCCCAGAAGCAGACTCCTTACATCAGGAAATGCAAAAATACTGCTTCGGAGATGTAAATACCCATATCACACACACATTTAACTTCCACCTATGTATCATGGATTCCACCAGGGCCATCTATATAGCTTTTTAAACTAGTTTTTTTCATTGTTTAGGAGTCCTATAAAAAATCTTATTTACTTATTTATTCTCATAGATCTTCAGAGCATTTAAAGGGACATGTTACGACCCAGAGTTGGGGGACCAAGCGCACCCCAACTTTGTCCCACTAGGCCGTACCTTTTTGTGTTCAAGATCTCAGCACCCAGCAAAAACACATATTAGAAGAACTCAGGACCTTCCAGGCTGCAAACTCAGTCCAAAGGTTATTGCTTATTAAAATTAATAACTCTGTTCTATCTTGTTGATTAGGACACAATAAGAACACATGTATCATTGTTTAGTACAAAGCAGACTCCCCGTTTCTTTATTTCAAACACCAAAAGACTTCCCCCACACCCTGTCACCAAGGTTACCAACCCTCATTCTTGTTTCTAGATCTTCTTTCACAGAGACCATAAACTAGCTTCCCACTTTACAACTTCTTTGATCAACCTTGGAAAGTCTACAAAGCTGCCAGATGTTTTCTGGTGAATCTCTCCCTCCGGGGTTCACTCTGACAGAACCAATATTCCAATAGGTCATAAACTATACTTTGACCCATAAGTGACTGATTTAACTTTATATAACATCAGCATGTCATAGGGTCTACTTCTAACACAACTACATTATTTAAACTATTCTTATTAGGCCTAAATACTCACAGGCCAGCTCCTTGGGGATCTGGGGTACAAGTCAGCCATGACAGGACACATGTCTAGTATTTTTGTGATGCTGTTTTAAAGAGCTAGTATTGATAATAGGCAAAGACTTTGGGCGGCAAAGCAAAAAAACAAATAAAAAAAAACCTTTGAATGTATTATCTATTATGCAATTGTATACAGTCTGCTAGTGTATAAACACATTTTTAAGGCTCACTACCCCTGTAGTATGTATGTCAAAAAAACAATAATTAAGCATATTAATATTAAAAAAGTATTTATTTTTAAACGGATGGATTTTTAATAATAAATACTTTATAATTAGCTTTGATCAACTACAAGTCCTTCTTTGCTGCTGAGTCTTTCTAGGAGGCTTCTATGTAAACAATCTTATATACAGCGGCCCTTTAAATTGATTTATTAGTGTCTGGCAAGTTAAAGTTAATATTTAGATAAGAGATACAGGGTTATTATTATCCTTTGTTGTGTAAAATAAATTAATTATATTATGTCTATAAAGCTCTCTCACATGAAATTGGTTGTTATGAGCTTTCTTAGGTGAATATTTTGCCACCTTCTGCAAAATATTACATGGTAGTTACATAGTAATTGAGGTTGAAAAAAGACTTTCAGTCCATCAAGTTCAACCTTTTAAGCTCTTCTCTGATCTGCAATATGCGGATTAGTTACTTATTAATTAATTGTTAAATAATTAATAATAGTATAGTATTTGAGGATGAATAAAGAGTTAGTCCATCAAGTTCAAGGCAAACAGAAAAAAAAAAAAAACTATTGAAACTTTGCCAATTGTCTCATAAGAGGGGAAAAAAGCAAAATTCCTTCCTGACCCCAGAAACTGGCGATCAAATTTCTCCCTGGATCAATATTCCTTCGCTAGTTATCTAGGATAGCCTTGAATGCCCTCTTTATTCAAAAATATATCTAACCCAGTTTTGAAGTCATTGGACCAGTATATATTAGTTAAAATAAATGATTGCCTCAAGTGGGTGGTCTTTGTCTGAGGCAGTAAATCTGGTGGTGTGCCACAACTTTTGAGATTTGTAGACAGACTTTTAAGAGCCTTGTGATACTGGTCTGTTCAGTCAATTAGTGCCACTTATTGGCAATTATAAATCACCAAACTGATTCTCACCTTCCGATTTTTTTGTTTATTTTGTTTTTTAGTAGAACAACATTAACACGTAAAAGACATCCAACATGCTGTATAATAAGTATTGATCACATGCAATGTTGTAAAACAATGCATTGAAATTGAAATTATTAATTTATAATATATTTATTCCAGCCTGCCAGATTTTGGAAAACCAGTTTATTTCTTGGGGAGAACATGACTTTCCTTACTAAAAATATCATTAACATAAGTAAGTATTTATGACCAGGAGAATCTATTTGTTGCTAATTTGTAGCTCAATAGACATAATTAAATGGGTAATCCAATAACCTTGATTACAATTAATGTTATCTAGGAAAAAATGGAGAAGGCCATTTTAATTTTTTTTGGGGGGAAGTTGCGACCAACAACATTTTTAATTACGGTATATCAATTTGGGGCAACTCCTCTATTCTTCCGGCAATAGAATTGGGACTGCCAGGAAAGCTTTTTGCTAATATATCAAGATATATGTATATATAAATAAATAAATATAATAGTTTAGAATATTGTTCCCAGATGTTGAGACAGTGAGATGTTTTCTAAACAGAAGAAAGGTAAAGAAAAAGGACAAGCAAAGAGGGTGGTTGGGGAGCATTTTGAGATGAGGGCTGAAATATAATAGGGTCCACTGTTGTTAACTTCTTTATATCTTAGGGTCATGATTTTAGATTTTATTCTGGAGTCTATAAAAAGGCAGTGGATTGTCTAACAGAGAGGTGCTGCAGACACTGAGCATTGAGAATGGTAGATGAGTTTACTAGAGGAATTCTTTATGGTTTGCAGTGGAAACTATAGGGTGATGGGGGCCAGCAAAGAGCGAGTTGCAGTAGTTAAGCTGAGATATGATGAGAGAATTGATTAGAAGTTTAGTTGTGCGTTATGTAAGATAGTTACATATTTTGTTTTTTTTGGTGAAAACAGCATAAATCGGTTATAGATTGTATGCGAGGAATGAACGAGACCAAAGGATCCAGAAGAACCCCAAGACAATGGGCCTGAGTGGCGGAGGTGATGATGGCAACAGTGAAGGATATTTAAGAATTGTTAGCATGTCAAAGGAAAGATTAAGAGCTTGGTCTTTCTATGTGTTAGAAAATAGGGGATAAATCTGGTGCCGATTGGAAGATTTCAGTGTCATTTACAGATAGATTATACTGAAATCCAAAAGATTTTATTAGGGCACCAAGGGAAGACGTCTAGGGATCGGCGAAGAGGAGGTGCCAGGGAAGAAGGTAATAAATGTTCTATTTTTTAGTTAAGATATGAACCCTGAGAGAGCTGTGTCACTAATGCCAAGGGAGTGGCGAATTTGATACATTTGACCACCATCTTCTTATCCAAAGGCAGCAGAGAGATCCAGGGGAATTAGAATAGAGAAGGTCACTAGTGACTTTTGCGAGAGCTGTCTGGTGTGAGTGCGGTCTCTGTAGAGCCAAATTTGAGGGAGTAAAAAAAGTGAGTTGGAGGAAAGGAATTTGTTTAGGTGGTAGAAGTCGAGTCACTCAAGCAGTTTTGAAACCAAGATAAGTAGATTGATAGGAGCTAGGTGCAGAAGCTGGGTAACTGAAGGTTTTTCGTAAGAATGGATGTAATTATGGAGTGTTTTAAGGATGATGGAAATTTTCCAGTGATTAGAGAGAGGTTAAATAGATATGTGAGAGCTGGGATGTGTGGTAGAGAGGAGGGATTGGCTGTGATGGAACAACTGGGTTAGTTGTAAGGTGAGAGGTTTATAGAAGATAGACAAGACAAGAGATTTCAGGGTCAAAGGAGTCCATAGTAGATGTGGGATTGGGGAAAGACAAACGCTGGGTGTTGTTAGTTTGTTGAAAGGAGGGTGTGTTATAGTCATGTTGAGAGTAGAGTTTGTTTAGGATTTTATCAATTTTATTTTTAAAGTGTCTCGCACAGTCCTCAGCTATGAGACAGAAAGTGGTAAGATATGTTTTGGGTAGGGGAGATTGTTGAATGTAGCAAAAAAAAATTGGGGTTGGAGGACAGAGTTGATAACTATGAAAGGTAGTGCTGTTTAGCAAGTTGAGGGCAGAGAAGTGGGAGTGCAGAATACATTTATAATGAGGGAGGCTGCACAAGCTCAACATTTCCTCCAAAGTTGTTCAGCAGTGCGGGAGCACATGGGGAAGTAGTGTGTGGGGGATTGACCTGTGGTTGTAGGGCCAATTGTGTCAAAGTGGAAGTTTTTTATATTGTTGTACTGTGAGTAGGAATGTCAGGGCAGGTGAGGATGGTGAGGAAGCAGAGAAGGGGTTGTAACACGTTGGAATACTGTTGTGAGTCCAGTGATATGAGTGTTCTATTGGTTCTGTTGGAGTGAAGAAGGGCATTGAGTGGAAGGTGTGGTGAGCTTGCAGATTATGGTGTAGATTATGTGGGTGTGTCAATGGCAATGATATTGTTAATTGCAAAGAACAAGTGAAGGTATGTTAGAGGAGAGAAAATGATATTGATCGGGTGGTCCAGAAGGATGATAGGTCACAGTAACTCCCAGAGAGATGGGTGAGAAGAGACAGATGGTGTGAACTTCGAAAGATAAGAATTGGAAGGAGGGAACTGGGGTATGCAGTGAAATGTGAATCAAGAAGAAAGTAATATGCCCACACCACCAACTTGCTTGCTCCCAGATTTAGGTGTGTGACTGAAGTGAAAGCCACCATATGACAGTGCCCCAAAGTGCAGTATTTGATGGAGTTTCTGTGATAATCAACAGATTAAGGGTGTTAGAAATAAATAGGTCATGAATGGAAGTAACTTTATTGAAAATTGAATGTGCATTCAAGAGGGCACAAGAGAAGGGCAAAGCAGATGATTCATGACAGGTGCTGGATAGAAGATTATGGTTTTGTGTGTTTGCCACCCTGGGGGCTATGTGTGGTGGACAGCAGGTGGAAATGACTGATGGCCTGTGTTAGGGGATATGTCTCCAGCAGTTAACAGAAGGAGTGAGAGGAGGTGGGGTGGGACTTGCAGAAACATTTCTGCTTTTTGAGCTTTAGAAGAGGGAGGAGATAGTGACTAGAGGAAGGAGAGATGCACATGGGAGTAAAGAAGAGGAGAGAAGGTGAGGTGGTTGTAATGTTAGAGACATGATGTGAAGAAACTGAAGATAAGAGTCTGAGAAAGAGGCAGGAGTTTGTGAAGATTAAAGTATGAGGAAACACTGTGACACAATCTGTGTAAGCAAAAGCATAAAACGTAAAAATAAAAGGAAAATGTGCTTGCCTTTATTGTTCATGTCAGAGGTGATGCAACATTAAATTCCTGTATAACTCTAATCACTACACTTTAGAAGGTTCACTTAAAGGTATATGCAAGTGAGCTGGATTATGAATGCATCTGATAGAGGAGAAATGGTAATGTATGAAAAAAATTGTT
Source organism: Discoglossus pictus (assembly GCA_027410445.1). Taxonomy (NCBI): domain Eukaryota; kingdom Metazoa; phylum Chordata; class Amphibia; order Anura; family Alytidae; genus Discoglossus; species Discoglossus pictus. The sequence goes on from CM050165.1 coordinate 400,030,060, forward strand.
TGCATGAAAAAATATTAAAATAAACATTTAAACAGTTACACTAAAGTTTGCTGCATTTCTTCCATTTGCAAACTGTTTTCTATCAATGTTGACACCCCCTGAAAATCCCAGCTGAAATTAGCATACATAATACATTGTATCTATTTGCGCTGGGATTGAGCTGCAGCTTTCCCTTAGATTGCTATAATACCCTGTGTCCCTTCATTCACTGATTGGTTTACCTACATCCCAGGTGAAACTTCCCCCAACCCCAGTGATTTGCCCCTGCAAACCCCCCCCCCCCAGCCTCAGTGATTTAACAAATCACCTCCCCCACCCCCAGTGTTTTTCCCGTGATCTCTCCCAGCCCCAGTTAATTGCCCCTGTGATCTCTCCCAGCCCCAGGGAATTGCCCCATTACCTCCCCCAGCACCTGAGATCTCTCCCAGCCCCAGTAAATTGCATGTACTCACTCACACAGACATATGCACAGACCTCAACCATTGCAGGTCATTGCAGGACCATAAATCAAGCATAATAAAACAAATTAGAATAGGAAGAAGAAGCTGAAATGTTGGGTTTCAGTACAATTATAATTTGTCAGAATTTATCAAGGAAAGTGTAACCGCTCAAGCATTTTTACTTGAATGTCGATTTATGGTCCTTTAAGGACCCAGTGTAGTAGTCATATATGCTGGCTGCATAAAGCATTGCTGATTGGCTCCTAAGCTGACATGCTCACATGGACAGGGTAAACTTTTAGAAAATCGTACCCAGAGAAGCCTAGCTTAATCCTGGGGGTGTAAACATCACCTGCAGCAGTTTTTTTTAATGCAGAGCTAAAAAAAAAACACAGTACATGCAAATAAATGTAATCATACACCCCTCTACAGGATGCATTCATAACCCAGCTCACTTCAATATGCCTTTTTTTAGATTTATTATGATTTATATCATTCAGCTGTGAGAGGTTTGGACTAATTTGGAGGTCAGAGATCGACCAGTTGGTTCATTTCAAAAGGGAGGGTTCTGTGCAGTATCAGAAAACCATATACTGAATATACTTAATTGTTGGTATTGTCACGAAATAAATGATCATATATATAAAAAAAAAAAAAAAAGATTGTATCATTGGGCTTTTTCTCCTCTCTTCCTATATCCCAATCTCTTCAGACCTATCTATCTGATCTGTTCGATAAAATGTAGATAAGGAGTTTATTAACGATGTTCTTCGGTAGATGGGGTTCCTGTATACTTCATGGCAATATAAGTTACATACTCATAATGAGCTGAGAGCTCAGTCACTTTCCTAACACGTCTTCAAACTAAGAATATAAAATAATCTTCACAAAAATACATCTATATTGAGCATATAATTGGATTGGTAAATGCTCTAAAGTTGAATTTTACAGTTTTCTAATAACCCAATGGAAGAATGAATGGAGAACAGTGTCATTTAAATATCTATAGTGCCTTGAAATATATAATACCTCTGTTCTGAATCAAGATACCAAACTGGATCCAGGTGACTTCAGGAGGTCAATGATACTTCACAATGTGTTTGGAATGGCTAATATTAGCACAGACATTTTGAAGGCAACACTCTAAATAGTTTCTAAAAGTTGTCATTGTATGAATGTAGTAGCTAACCTCAACACAAACAACATGTATCATTTAATCCATTAGATAACTGTCTCAAGTAAATTCAGGAGCTTGTGGATGGGGATTGTGCAAGACACTTCTTCCATAGGCACTTTGTAGACCATTCTATCCTACTGCTGACTCTTGTTCTCACCAGCACAAATATGGGTTTTATTTAGTATGCAAATAAAGTACCGGCTTATGAAACCCAAATGGATTCTTCCATAAACCATTACCGGTGGATATAAATTCTAACAGCAATCTGTAAATATAATTAGATTTTCTACAAACACCGGTTTCCTTTTTTCACTCTAAAGTTTGTAAATTGCCCCCCCCCCCCCCCCCCCCCAAACAGCTGCTCCGGATGTGTGTCTGGTATTTTAATTTCTATTTTTTCCAGGGTGTGAACTTATTATGGAAGGGAAGCAAACACATGTGATTCAGGAAGTAATAATACTGGCACTCTGATGCGATATGGTAAATTTAGTACAAAATTAAATAACACATGGTGCTGGTTCGTAAAACATATTTAGTAATTCCAGGGTTTGTTTTGAAATGGCACAATGCATGTAATTGGGATTTTAACAGTTTCTTTAAATTAACTACAAAAGGGCATTTCAAATAAAAAATATAACCATATTAGATCAACGTATTAGTTTTGCCTACATGTCTAATGCATGAAACTATCTTCAAGGGAAAGCTATATCCCTCTCGAATAGCCACACTAATGGTAAGAGGGTTAAAAACTAGTTGAATACCTATATGAAAAAAAAGACAGCTTTCTAGTGTCACTTACAGCTATCACTCATGGACCAAATAATTACCAATAATTCCCCGAAAACGTGTTCGATAGTGTCAGCCAATCGTGTTCGATAGTATCAGCCAATTGTTTGCAAATAATAATGGTGTTTATTACATATTGCTTATATAGAAATGTTTCATACTTTTTCATTACTTTTGAACAAATAAGTTTGGTGTCACAAAATAAAAATATAGTTAGATGCTACTGGGCATTAGTTAATTTTACCCAGACCACAACCAGCTACTATTATCTGTCTCCTTCCTCATCTGATTCTCAGATTTACAGCTACCCCATTAATGTAGAATCTCCTACAAGACTCCTACGAGTCCTACAAGATAGTTTACGAAGGAAAAGTACTCTTGCATTTATGTGTACTGATTTGGGTGGTAGATAAACCTAAAAGTTAAATGTCCTGATATGCAGCTTTGTAGGATTTTGTGGAGCAGTTTGTTCAATGCTGGGAAACTGAGGAGATTGCTTGCTGCCTTTAAGCAAGGGAACTAACTACTTGACATGTTAATGGGCACTATTCCATGGCTCCTGGAAGAAAAATCGGAAAGAAGTTCACTTGTAAAACTCAAACAATCTATCACATCACACACTTAACTCTAACCCCTGAGAAATGCCAACCGAGTGTTCAAAACATCCTTAATACTTTAAGCCCCTATTACTTTTTTAAAAATTGGTATCGCATACCTCCCATAATTATATCTGACTAGCGTATTGCCCGTCAAAAAATGACGGCAATAGAATTGTAAGTCAAGGAATGGTGTTTGGCACACAAATTAAGTGTTTTGGTTGTGTGAGTACGTTTCGTGCTTATTGCGAGCATTGTGGTGAGCGCCTTTGGCGCTCATCGTATTGCTGTCAATGAGCGCCTTCACCGTTTATTGCAATCGTGTATTGTGGTGTTTTTTTAAGTTTTGTATATATGTATGTTGTAATGATAATTAATTACAAAATAAATGAAATTATAATTGAATATAGCTGACCTATTTGTAATTAATATATGCATGTTCCAGCAGCATGCAATGTAGATTTGCACTGTTGTGGAGCTGAGGTGTAAGTGTTGGCAATGTGTGCAGTGTGTAGTGTAAACAGGCTGCGTGCGGGAGGGGAAGCCGTTAGTGTAGCTGTGTAGTTCCGCATTGTGTAAGTTAGTGTTGTAAGATGGCGGCGAATGTGTATGTGGTATGCGGGTGTGGATGATTTTGCATCCTTGGTAATAGTGTATGTTGTACCCCGTACAGCTTTTTGTAAAAGTCGTATGTGCTTGGTGGTGTTTTGCGGCTTTAGGGGTGGTGTAGCCTCGTTTTCGTTTTTTCGACCGCCATTTTTCTCTCGCTTAGGGGATTTTCGAGTGTCTAAACTGTTAAAATTGGAGTTAAATTGACGTGTAAGATGACTTGCAGACATCCTGGGTGTACCCCCTTGCTGTGTGTGATGTTTTTATTTGATTTCTGTTTGTATTTAGTGTTTTTTTTGTGTTTTTCGGTGTGCACGGTTCGGCCGATAAGTTTATATTTCTTGCGGCTCGTATTTTGTTTTATGCAAGTCGTGGTTTCCTTTTCTAAGTGTTAAGGGCCGTATTTGTTTTCGTTAAATTTTTTCAAAGTGGTACGTGTCTCTCAGTGTGAATTGTGTATTTGAGTGTTGTGTTCATGTGTAGTCCCGCGGGTCGCAGTTATGATGGTAAAGTGTTGCTAAGTCGTAGGGATGAGCGCCTACGCTCATCTCCACCAGTGCAAGGAGTGCCTTCAGCGCTCCTTGCCTGGCCGCAACCTTTCGCAAGGGCCTGCGGTTGCGGACGCAGTTTCCCCATTGCGTTACCAACGCGTTTTGCTAAGCATGCCTGCTGACAACTAAATATGTGATTTCACTGACATTTACTCAGTGTGGTGTCAACTTCAATTTTACTGAATTATTTTAACAAAAGCTCTCTATTCCTTCCTTCCCCCACCCTCATGGTCCAGCTCCAAGGAAGTGATATAACAAACACAGAATGTACCTCTGTACTCGTACTCATAAAGAAAGTCATTTTCCCCAATAAATGGTTTACATTCCTGACTTACACAGCTGCTATTATTGTTAGTTTGGTACATACTTGACAAACCATTGTTATTTTCTGAAACTACAATGTCCTTTAATTGGTAACTATTTATTTAACTAGCGAATTGCCCGTCAAAAAATGACGGCAATGAAATTGTAAGGTAGCTAATGCTGTTTGGTGTATAATAATGAAATATGTAATACATTACTAAATGAATATACTGTACCTATTTTGAAGCATTGTGATGAAGAGCTGGCAATCTGTGTTGATGTTGCTGCAGCATTAGTGGTGTGGAGCTGGTGTGTAAGCATGCTGAATGTGTGCACTGTGTGGTATGAATATCCGTAGGTGGTTTGTGGCGTTTTGCGAGTTTCTTGTGGTGTTTTGCGAGTTTGTTGTGGTGTTTTGCGAGTTTAGAGTCCTGTAGCCTCGTTTTCGTTTTGTTTGTCGGCCATTTTTTCTGTCGCTTAGATTTTTTTTTTGTCTCAAAACTCTTTTATTTCGAGTAAAATCGAGGTCTAAGTTGCATTTTTGAGGTCCGGGTGCTCCCTCTTGGTGTAGGTAAGGTTTTTATGTATGTGCTGTGTGTATGTATTGTGTTTTAAATGTTTGTATGTCGGCGTGTTGCGTCCGATGTTTGCGAGGTCGTAATGTGTGGTAACGTGTTTCGTAGGTTGTTTGCGTTCCTCGTAAAATGCCAGCAACTGAGGCCCTTGCCCAGTGACCTCGCCAGCAACTGAGGCCCTCGCTTCGCGAGGGGCCTCAGTTGCTGGCATGGAGCGCCTTCGGCGCTCCATGCCAGCAACTGAGGCCCGTGTCCAGTGACCTCGCCAGCAACTGAGGCCCTCGCTTCGCGAGGGGCCTTAGTTGCTGGCATGGAGCGCCTTCGGCGCTCCATGCCAGCAACTGAGGCCCTTGCCCAGTGACCTCGCCAGCAACTGAGGCCCTCGCTTCGCGAGGGGCCTCAGTTGCAGGCATGGAGCGCCTTCGGCGCTCCATGCCAGCAACTGAGGCCCTTGCCCAGTGACCTCGCCAGCAACTGAGGCCCTTGCCCAGTGACCTCGCTACGAGAGGGCCGCGGCTCGCTACGCGAGCCCGCAAGCGTGAGCAACGACTCGTACGCTCACAACTATATATGTGATAGTGTCCTTTTCTTTTCTTCTTGTGTTCATTTCATGTACTGCCAACTTATGAGAGCCCTGAATAAATTCACCTCAGGCCATTTGTTTGCAGTTGGTTGTTTTCATGTTTTCTATGCCACATGTTTGCACTTTTCGTGACTCAATATAGAAATAAAACAATTACATCTAATAGGGTAGACCTTCATACAGTGCCTTGCAAAAGTATTCACCCCCCTTGGCATTTTTCATATTTTGTTGCCTTACAATCTGGAATTAACATGGATTGTTTAAGGATTTGCATCATTTACAGAACAGGCCCACAACTTTGAAGATGTTTTTTTTTATTGTGAAGCAAACAAGAAATAGGATAAAGTAACAGAAAAAGTCAATGTGCATAACTATTCACCCCCTAAAGTCAATACTTTGTAGAGCCACCTTTTGCGGCAATCACAGTTCCAAGTCGCTTTGGATAAGTCTCTATGAGTTTGCCACATCTTAACACTGGGATTTTTGCCCATTCCTCCTTGCAAAACTGCTCCAGCTCCTTCAAGTTGGATGGTTTGCGCTTGTGAACAGCAATTTTTAAGTCTGACCACAGATTTTTATTGGATTGAGGTCTAGGCTTTGACTAGGCCATTCCAACACATTTACATGTTTCCCCTTAAATCACTTAAGTGTTGCTTTAGCCGTGTGTTTGAGGTCATTGTCCTGCTGGAAGGTGAACCTCCGTCCTAGCCTCAAATCACGCACAGAGTGGTACAAGTTTTGCTCAAGAATATTGTATTTAGCACCATCCATCTTTCCCTCAACTCTGACCAGTTACCCAGTCCCAGCTGCTGAAAAACATCACACGGTGTTCCTTGGGTGATGTGATGTGTTGGGTTTGCGCCAGACATAGCGTTTTTTTTGATGGCCGAAAAGTTCAATTTGTCTCATCAGACCAGAGCACCTTCCTCCATACATTTTGGGAGTCTCCCACATGCCTTTTCGCAAACTCAAAATGTGCCATTTTGTTTTTTGCTGAAAGCAATGGCTTTCTTCTGGCCACTCTGCCATAAAGCCCAACTCCATGGAGTGTACGGCCTATTGTCATCCTATGTACAGATACTCCAGTCTCTGCTGTGGAACTCTGCAGCACCCCCAGGGTTACCTTAGGTCTCTGTGCTGCCTCTCTGATTAATGCCCTCCTTGCCCGGTCCATGAGTTTTGGTGGGTGGCCGTCTCTTGGCAGATTTGCTGTTGTGCCATGTCCTTGCCATTTGGTTATGATAGATTTGATGGTACTCCTGGGGATCATCAAATATTTGGATATTTTTTTTATAACCTAACCCTGACTTGTACTTCTGAACAACATTGTCCCTTACTTGTTTGGAGAGTTCCTTGGTCTTCATGGCAGTGTTTGGTTAGTGGTGTCTCTTGCTTAGGTGTTGCAGCCTCTGGGGCCCTTCAAAAAAGGTGTGTATATGTAATGACAGATCATGTGACACTTAGATTGCACACAGGTGGACATCATTTCACTAATTATGTGACTTCTGAAGGTAATTGGTTACACCAGAGCTTTTTATGGGCTTCATAACAAAGGGGGTGAATACATACTGTGTTAGATTGACTGCTACCTTCTAGATTAAAAGAATACCTGATCTTCTTGCTGTTAATCTTTTTATTAAAAGTCCAAAAAGTCCACCACATTATGGCTTACATCAGCCAAAGGTATAACAAATCACATAGTTCTCTGGTAAGAAAGGGGAGCATTCGGCCTGCCTGTCTCTCCGAAATGCTCCAACCTCCAGGGACCCTTAATATACATTTTTAGCAACAGCACTGACAAATCCTATTCTGCTGCCTTCTCCCTGGGGTTAATCTTTAAATTTGGAAACTGCTTTCTCTGTGGCCAACTTCCTGGCAAAAACAGTTTTACCTTTAAACCGCTTTCCTCTCCAATCCGTCTTGGCTCTGCTCTGTAGACCGACTTGGCTCTGCTCTGTAGAACGACTTAGCTGTGCTCTGTAGACAGACCTGGCTCTGCTCTGCAATCCGACTTGGCTTTGCTCTGCAATCCGACTTGGCTTTGCTCTGGAATCCGACTTGGCTCTGCTCTGCAGACCGACTTGGCTTTGCTCTGCAGACTGACCTAGCTTTGCTCTGCTATGCAATCTGACTTTGCTTTGCTCTGCTCTGCAATCCGCCTTGGCTCTGCTCTGCGACTTGGCTTTTAGCTGCTAACAGCAGCTCACCAACAGGACCTCTTTCAGCAGATTTCACACACTGCTCACACTGCTTAGGCCCAAGCCTAAGTGAGGACGCCACCCATCTCTCTGCGGTTGTCTTAAAGGCAATCCACAGTTGGGCTTCAATTAGCCTCTGATCACTGCCCTGAGTTAACTCTTTCTTTCTCCAGAGAAATCTTCCAGCCTCTTTAATTAAACCCACCTATAGGGGCAATCTTTGCGTCACTCTGTTACAATCCACACGCCAATCTTCTGTTTTCTATTTCTAAAAAATAGCTTTATGTATATATTTTTCTCATTTCACTTCATCAACTTAGACTATTGTGTTCTGATCCATCACATAAGATTCAGATTAACAAAACATTGAACTTAAAGCTGTAATGTAACAAAATAGGTAAAAAGTCAAGGGGGGTGAATACTTTTGCAAGGAGCTTGATCTTTCGTCAGTGGTTAGGCAACCTAACCCACAAGGATTTTATAAAGATCAGAGCCAGGGGTTGACATTTAGAAGCACATTAAACCTTCTTATTTGGAGAAAGTAAATATTTGAAGCAATAAAAAATAAAACAAAATACTGACCTAAAAAATCAATTCAACATTTACTTGATCCTCCCAATACCCCATCAGCTACAGGCCATCACTAGTAAAGCATAGGTATTAAGTCTAAATAATACACTATCTAAATTTATTTAGGTGTGAATGAGAATAGCAAATGCATTTGAATTTCAATTCCTGGATAAAAGTATAAGCAAATGCAGTGGTTTGGCTACTGGTGGTGCAGCGGGGCAAAGCACTGGGGCCAACAATTAGGTAGTTGCCATCTTCTACTGACAATATATGAGGAATATGAATTTATCAAATGAGGATGGCACCATAAGAGTGATCATCTACATATATTTGTTGCTTTTTTATTGACCCAGAGAGGTTGAAAGAGAAGATGCAAATTAGGGCCCAAATTATTTTGCACAGGAGCCCTCCATTTTATATCTCTGCCACTGAGCAAACGAGTAGGCTACAAAATGTCCACGGTAGCAAGTGGAACAAAAAGATACAAAAGGATCATTATCCTATTGAATGAATATGTTCTGTACGATATAATCTCTTAGAAAAACATGCAGTAGTGACATAGTAAATACAATTCTGATCCCCGGCTAAAGACATTCCCAAGATTAAACCATTTTAAAGATTTCCTTAAACAAATAATCTACATTTAAAAATAAAATGTTATGTAGGAAAAATGCCTCAATCGTTTCAGTAGCATCCTGCAAATATAATTACTGTACAGATGTGATCGGGGGAAATGCGAGAAGGGAAACTGGTGTCAGACATCTGCAGGATATAGTTATCAAAACTACCTACAGATTGGCAGATGGACTGGAAAGGATGAGGTTTTGAACATTATCTGTAAAGACGTACATGGAGGTGGGAGGATATTTCCTATCTTGATATAGTTCCTGAGAGCAGAGGGAATATAATGAGCAGTTGTCTAAATTGTTGCAGGTGTGCAGTGGGAGAAGCCAGACATTCCTGAGAACATTTTATCAATAGTTATAAACTACAATATTGTATTAAAATGTCCTTGTGCAAAAAAGTATCAATTTTATCAAGGAATTGTATATTTGTTTTCATCAGAATTTGAATTTCTTGGTTTGTTTCAGATTTATTTTTGTAAGAGATAAATAAAAAAATAAAAAACTTATTTTAATAAACAATATTTTGGGCAAAAGTAAATAAGAATGTAAATGTTGAAGAGTTCAAACTGCTGAATCAAAATTAATAATTAATAAATTGAAATTAAAAGAATTCTGAAAGAATACAGTCACATTATAGCACTTCTGGTTTGGAAAAATATCTTAAATGTGTTCTCCCCATATGTATATGTTTGATGGTTTAAAAAATAAAGGATGCAATTTACAGTAGAATACATAGGGCCTCATTCAATTAACGGCGGTAGGAGATGCGTGGCCGCAACTACCGGCCGCAGGCTATTTGCCTATTCTATTCTCTTGCGGCCGAGGGCTCCGGCAGGCGCCCTGTTATCCCTTGCGGCCGCCCGCGCTGCAGGAAAGCCTTTGATCTTACACGGCCGCAAGAAAGCCAAGGTTGCTATTCAAAAGCTACGTGAACCCTCTCGTCAAGGCCGTAATTAGCTAAAACCGAGCCGCAGCTTACTTGCACCAAAAAGGCCCCTCTAGCACCAATTAAGCACATACAAAAGCCATCCTGCACTTTGATTAGACGATAAAGTGATTAAAGGTGTTAGCATTCATAGCACAACATTCACCTACACTCAAATCTGAAAATCATTTTTATTTTAATTCATGTCAAATTTCAGAGTACAAAGTCCCACGGGCTTGGAGCACCTCAGACCCGCAAAGGCTGAGGGATTAGCCTTCGTCAAGTCCATAAATGGGTAAAATAGACCCACGGGTCGTAAAGAGCTTACTTACAAATTGGAGCATAGAAAAGCCATCCTGTACTTTTATTAAAAGTGAAAGTGATGTTTGGTTTTAGAATTAATAGCTCAACATTCCCCTACTCTCAAATCTGCAAATAAAGACATTTTACTTCATGTTCAATCTTCGTGTTCTATCTATCATGCAAGCCCGCACGGGTTTGAATAACGAGCTACGGGCTTGATCATTGAAGTCCGTGGGACTTGGACGGATTTTAAAATCAAAGTATAATTTGGCGATGTGCAAGCTTGAGAATGTTTTGCTATTAATCCCTTATGCCCCCCCCCATTATGTTCCCCATCATTTGCAGTGCTGGATTGAATATATATTGGCTTCTACAATGCTTTGTTTGCGGCCCTCCACCTCCGAACCCGTACAGGTTTTAACAAGGACGAGCCCGCAGGACTTTGGGACGGAAAATAAACCGTAAATGAAATATCGGATTTGGGCGATGTGCAAGCTTGAGAGGGTGTTGCTATTAATCCTCATGTCCCCCATTGTGATGCCTAGCATATACAGAGCTTTACAGTGCCATCTTGAATTTATATTTACATTTACAGTTTTCTGACTTTGCGGTCAGAAAACAAGATTTACGGGAGTGGAAGAAACACTTGCGGCTGTTTGCATCATTTGCAGCCGGCCGTAAGGGGATATCCATGCAGCGTGGTCCATTTGAATAGCAGGGTAGCAGTAGCTCTACACAGGGCTGTAAAATGGCCGCAAGGAATCGCAGCATTGCGGCCATTTTACGGCCGTTAATTGAATGATGCCCATAGTGGCTAAGGATTTGCAGAGAAAACAGGAATGGCTGATATAGAGATCAGTACAACAGCGGTTTAAAAGAACTACACAACACAACAAAAGCACACCAAGGTCCATATCTATCAGGCAGTGTATTGGAATATACCTAGTAAAAGTACCCAAAAGAGAAATTCATCTGTTATAGTAGAGGTTCTCATATTACCAGCCCTTTATTCATATACTATGGAAGACAGTTGACACATGAAAACATTGATGAACAGTAGGGAAGATCTTGAGAATAGATTTGTATGAATGCATGGATTATGAATGCATCTGATAGAGTAGAATCAGTAATGTATGAAAACATTTTTTGCATGACAAAAAAAATTGAAAATAAACATTAATAAAGTTACTCTAAAGTTTGAAAACTTTCTTCAGATTCCTGGCAGTTGATTTTGAGAAGGAATGCCCTTGAAAAGCCATGTTAAGCTAACTTAGCACAAAATTCATATTTAGTTGTGGCCAATCAGAGGCAGCTACAACATCACAGCAGTGTATAGGGGTTGAGTCTCTGAAACAAACGTCATGGGATTTGTAGTCTGTTACCACCACACCTCCCTCTCCCCTGGAAGGAAACGTCTCCTGTGCTGGATCTCTCTATTGTGCTGCTATTGGCTTAAAGGTTAGTATAGGTTAAAAAAAAAAAAAAAATACTTGGATGCAGTTCTTCTATTGGTTAGTATAAGGTGCCTACATAGGCACCACTGGGGGTGTGAAAACAATTTAAAAAATAAATAATCTGCGTGTATAGAATGACTCGATGTAATGGAGGTTTCGGATATAAGCAGCATGTCTTCGATTAGAAAAAGGTAAGATCAGGGAAACTTCCATGTACCTTTAACCTGAGCAGCATCCCTGTTAACACAACTTTTTCAGAACAAATATTTCCCAAATACCTAAATTCAATTTATTCCCCGTCATACATCACAGGTGCACAAAGATTTGGATGAAACACTTTCAAGTAAAGCGACTTCCACCGTGTCAATTGTAGCAAGGGTACTTGCTCCCCCATTCCCTCCCAATAACAACCGCTATCTAGTGGAGAGTTCATAGCTACTGTCTCAGCAGCAGTCTAACCACAAAAGAGGAGTGGTGCTCGCCTTTGAGGTCAGCTAAAGAGGAGTGGTGCTCGCCTTTGAGGTCAGCTACAGAGGAGTGGTGCTCGCCTTTGAGGTCAGCTAAAGAGGAGTGGTGCTCGCCTTTGAGGTCAGCTAAAGAGGAGTGGTGCTCGCATTTGAGGTCAGCTAAAGAGGAGTGGTGCTCGCCTTTGAGGTCAGCTAAAGAGTGATCCTCACTTTTGAAGTAATGTCCATTTTGTTCTACAACTGATTAGCAGTAGCTCTGTAAGAAATTATGTCACTAACCCTCTGGTACCATTGGCAGTCTCTAATCCTATTAGGTGCTATCATTCCTATGGGTACAGAGGGTGTACTTCATGGTAAATAAATCTTAACTATATAATTTCTATCTAAATCAAGGAGGTCCATGCCAAGGACGGCACATTTTTAAAGGGCATCACGCTGACCCAAACGGCTAGAGCAGTGTCACAGACTAGCAGGTGTATAAATCACATAAATGACAATATGTTGAGAAATTTCCGTCTAGGCGTATAGTACCTGACACTTTCAGACATACATTCTATATATAACTTAATACATTTTATACTGAATGTAACAAAAGCAGTCACAGCACTTAAATTGTAAACATAGGTAACACAAACCGGTAAATAAAAGTGTTTTGTCTCTTGAAGGTAGGGATCAAACTGATGGTGTCTCTAAGTGTTATTGGACTGATTGCCAGATTGTATGAGTTATGTCCTTATAGCAGGGGTGTCCTGGAGGGCCGCACACAGGCCTGGATTTGTGGATATCCTTGCAGCAGGCAGGTGAGACTATTGCTTCAGTCATCCCGACTGACTCACCTGTGCACAGAAAGGAAACCCTCAAATCCAGGCCTGGGGGCGGCCCTCCAGGACCGAGTTTGGACACCCCTGTCTTATAGTAACATCATTCTGACAGTGTTTTCCAGATTTAATCTAATATTTTTTTATTGTAAAAAAATAACTTGTAATATTTAAAATTGGTTGGAAAACAAAAGTTCTATGTCCATTTAACTCATCTCATACCTTTCTATCTTTGTTTGCCAGCTTATAACTAAGAACGAAAAAACTGTAATTTGTACCTAAATTAATATTTCCATAATGAAGCATGAATACCCATTCAACAACAGATTTACTTTTATAACATTGTCTAGCCATTTATTCATCATTTTGTGACACTAAATATATTTTTGCCCTATACAAACAAAACACTCTTTTTCTCTTCTTTGCTAAGACCTAGATCAGATTGCCCGGGATATATTATTATACAGATTTACCTAAATGGAATTGTATTTTTTAATGGTGCGGATTAGAGCTGCATAATATGTATCAGAACAATTCAGCAACAATTGCTATAGCAGTGAGGACCACAGACCTCTTATTAAGAGACCATTGCACAACAAAAAATGATATATCTATCTGAAATATTTGAGCCAGACTACGAGCATAGTTACAGCTCATTTTTAATTAGAAAAAAATGATGCCTCTATTGGAAGAATCAGTGATACTTATCTTGGCGTGTGTATGTATGAGGGGGGCAGATGTGGTTGCATCTTCTGGGCGAAGAAGGGGTAGGAGTGTGGTATCAATTCAAATCTTATCATTTATCAGTTCCCTCCTTCCCCATTGATAGCTGGAAAAAAAAACATACCTTCATGACCCAGATCTCAGGAAGTGATGTAACAAAATTGATCCCTATATTTATAAACCAAATCCTCAAAAATTCAGATTTTCCCAAACATATGCTCATGTCTAGGGCTTACACAGCTGCTAATATATTTACACTGGCGCATATCTGATAAACAAGTGGATTTGTTCTTGAACCACAGTGGTCCTTTGAGTGATAAGATTGAGACACTTGCCCACAAAGGTCAATCCATATTCCCACAAATAAACACAGTAGCATTAGAAATATAAAAATAAACCAGCTCTTTATTTGAAAGGCCTGGTCCATAAAGATGTCTTTGTCTGCACCGTGGAGGTAGCGCTCTGATCATAGCAAGGCTGGTGAAAAGGCTACAAAGAGAAGCCTTGGGTCTTAGCCAGAATATCTGATCTTATATTTTATCTGAGCAGACTGTCCCAAACTTTCAATTTCTCTTGTTATCATAACAGTCCTCTCGTAGCATTTTCAATAAAACGTCCTCCCTTTTGCTGGCTTGCTCCGGAGGTGCCCAGCCGAGCGGCGCAGTTTTTTCCTCTCCTCTTGGTGCTGCTTCTCCGCTTCCTGACGCTTCTTCACTTGTTCAGACTAGAAAACAAAAAGACACACAAGACTGAAATGCTTGGCTATAAATGTTTTAAATAAGTGATATTCTGCATTTTTATTTCATATATCTATGAAGAACATAATTTTAGTGGAGAGCAGAGGTTCAAAATCAGGGTACGGATAAAGAAGGAGAAAGCAGGTTTGCTCTCACGCCTCCTCTCTTCCAACTTTTTAAATTTAAATAGCAAATGACTAAGTGCCTATTAATGGATCATTGAAGAATACTATTTTTTAGTATGATCTTATGAAGAACTTGTATAACCACTTGACAATAGGACTTAATAGAAGAGAATATACCACTAAGTGGCAGAGTATGTGGAGGAACCATTGCAAAATAATTTGGAGCAACTTGCAGCTTCTCTGTACAAGGTAGGTGTCTATAGGGGTCAATAAGACAAACAAAAAAATGCATGTAAGTGGTCAGATCACCTCTAGATAAAAATAATTATCTGTCTATGTCCCCTAATAACGTGAGAGACATCCTTTACTCCAGGTAGCGGAGGGCTCTTTATAGAATAAAACTTCTCCTTAGGCTACAGACAAGATGGAACCACTATGACACAGGCAGAGTCTTCTATAATTAAAATGTTCGCTAAATATGCCTCCATGTTCATAGTTTGTGTGTGTGCATCGTTCAGTCATGTCCGACTCTACGTGACATCATGGACCGCAACACACCATGCTGATCCATTTGGTAATCTCGGCAGAGATACTGGAGTGGGTTGCCAGTTCCCTATCCTTTGGCCACTGCATACGCCTCATGGTATTCCTAGGTGCTCTCCCATCCAGGTACTGACCAGGCCCAACCCTGCATAGCCCTTTTGGTTCCCTGTCTGGAATAGAACCCAGGTCTCAGCGGTGAAAGCACCGATTCCGAACCACTGGACCACCAAAGAACCCGTTCATAGCTTACAGAGCTGCTAATAATATTTGGGAAGAATTTTATCTTTGTTAAGTATGTAACATACTACGGTGGTCTTTTATGTGAATTTAATTCAGATATCAAGTTATAAAAATATATATTTGTTAATCCTAACCAACTGAAATAGCAGCTAGCACACAGGAATATATACTTGTTCTATTTCTATCCAGGATCATATATAACAGGTTGCATTTCATCTGCAGTTGTGAATAGATTTCACATAGCACACCAGCTTGATTTGGATGCACACAGCTCAAAAAATGATAATTCTTCAAATACTAGAAACAAATGGGACGGGAAAAAAAAGTCTATATTTCGGAAAAAATAAAGTCCTGTCCGGAGAGTTAGTTGTGGTTTGATTTTGGGACAGAGAACACGTCAACGTCTACAGTCTGGTCTTCTACTTTGTTTATTCTCTGCTCATCTGCAGCACCTATTTATGCTTATTGTACCTGGATACATTTTTTTTTACTTTATTCTTGGTCAGCCCTGAAGAATAGTTTTGATGCAAAGTGCGATCCCAGCTGCCAATTAACCAGATGTAACTTCAGAGACCTGTCACTATACCATTGGTTCCTGCCCGTCCCGTGGGACAGTGCCCTCGGGGGAAACAATCAGCCCAAGCAGACAGTTGTCAAACAGCAAACAGACGCTTATAAACCTGCATTCTTACAGAATACCTTATTATATGTCACTCATGTTGAAGCCATCATTTTATTTTCAAAAAGAAAAACATGGTAACTTTTTTAAATCCTTACTTGTTGCATAACACAGCAAACATCTCTGAAAAAAGCGGATTGTTTTAATAGTGATATATTCTGTATTGCATATAGATAAATTAGGAGAAGTAATAAATAGGATTTTTCTATAACCTCCATAGTATATTATAAATATGTAGATATGTTACATCTGTGCTGCATGCCTATCTAGAAGTGAATAAATGACCAATGAGAAAGCACAGACATCAGGTCATTGAGTACTAAGTGAGGGTATAACGTTTATCTATAAGAATATTTGCTAAAAATACAGTACAATGAAAAAAAAAAAAAGGAGTGTAACATGAGCAAAATCTAGACCAGAGACCGGACCCCCAGCTGTAACACACAGGACTGGCTTATACACTGCTATGTCATTGATAGGTTTCTGAAAATAGACTTCTGCCGTTGCATGCACACATTCTTTTTATGCTAAATTTAAAACAGGCAATGCTTAGTCAAAGGAATGGGTCATGGTACATGAGACGCGAAGATGAATGAGCCAGTGTGCTTGTATCGAGCAACTGAGGAGAGTAACTAGATGTCTTAGTTACATGACTATACAGGAATTTTCTCCTTCCCGAGATATCCTTCGAACTATAGCACTCTCACACAGATTCACTTATATAGGCAATCGAACGCACCGTATTCTGAGATCGTACAAATCAGACTTGTACGTTATAGGATTGTTGGGGATTGTGACGATCAAGGATGTAGACTGGTCAGAGGAGAAATATTTTGTAACCCCTGTCCAGTTACCTGCAGGGAACTAACGTAGTTGCCATGTCCAGCCTATTATTATGGTGGACGGCAAACCTGTGGATGGCTTTAGGGACACTGGATCATGATCAAACCAGATATGGTAAACCCCTATGCTACACTGAAGACGGTGGACAGTGTTATAGCTAGGAGGCATCAGCTATCAATGCCCTTAGCTCGGGTTCATATCAACTGGGGCATGGAAGAAGGCATAAAAAAAGTGGGAGTCATGACCAGGCGTTGGGGAACAACATGGGGCCCATGGAGTGTTGTTACGTGGCCATCATTACCCAAGGCCAAGCCAAACGGACCACCTCCAGGGAGACAAGAGAGGTACCCTGGACACACACTGTTGCACATAGGCTGAATAACACGTAGTTGTCTGCAATAGATAATGGTCTGGTTGTCCAACTGCAACACCACTGCTTTGACCTAGAGAATCCGGGAACAATCCTGTAACGTACAAATCAGATTTCCAAAAGAAAATTGTACACACACCTATCAACAATTTCAAACCATATTCCAGGACAACATTTTAATTGTTAGATAGTGGGGTTATTTTTTTTATTTTATTTTTAGAACATCTATGCCATTTTGGTTTTTGGGCTCATAAGGACATTTTTTTTTTTTTTTTAAGAACAAACAGAATTTGTGTGTGGTGTCATCTTGGAGGTTCTGGCTGTTTGTTATTTCTCTTGGATCCCCAAAAAAGATACATGGTTTTGGAAACAATGGATTAAAATAAAAATGTTTAACATCCTGTCCATGTTACTTACCTTTTTCAATGTGAAAGTTAACTGTTTGCTGCCCACTGCAGTGTCAGACACATTTAGGGTTCCAAGCTTTTCTTCCACCTTCAACCGATCTTCAAGAGTTTTTCTGAAAGCACATAACATATCAAGTTACCACCGTTGTAATGTTTCGAGTTCAACATTTGTTTTTTTAGTTGGCGACAGGGATAAGAGCATATTCTTCCCAAAATATTGTATTCATTTATTTTCAAAACGTCACATTAGTAATATATCCTATATAATGACAGTGTGCGTCAATATCCCACATCAGAATGAAAGTTATAAATATGTTTATTAGTAAAAGTGGCTAGAATCCAAATCTCCTAATGGAGAACACAGTGTCCAAAATAAGTGCAATGCAGTCATTGCTCTACTTATAATGTACAGACTCAAGTAGTGCTGAACTCTTTGAGTAAAAGGACACCACAGGTTAGAGGACAAAATATGTTGCATGATATTGAGTGGCAGAGGTACATGTATATTCACAAAGCTGTTATACATTGCCATGCTTCTGAATGAAGAACAAGTAAAGCAAACATACAATTGACTTGTACAGCTCCTAATAAGACTTCCACTTAGGTTTGTTTTAAATTCAAGTTCAAAGGCAGATCAAACACTCAGTGCAGTGGTCATCAACCTGGTCCACACCACCCACTAGTGGGCGATTCAATCAGTAGGTGGGTAACTTGTCTTTAGTATAGATTACTGCACTCTGTTTATTATTATTGATTTGATATATTAATTATACTGGTATTGGTACACAGATGAAATATTTGGGAGTGCCTAGCGCACTAATAGGCACTGTATCGATGGAGATGCGGAAATTCATTAAATATAAAAATCTATGTATAAACTTAAATATAGTATAAATAAAAATATACATTTAAGTACATATTTTTTAATAAACCTTGCCCTCTAAAAATTACTTTTGCTAAATTAAGTTACCATTCGGAAATGTTACCATCAACAAACATACAAAAGTGGGCAGTAGGTATTAAAAAGATTGACGACCCCTGGCCTAGAGCTAGTTTCCCTGAGTAGGAAACAAATATACTGTATAAAATATACTCTTAAAATGCAGAATATAAATGGTTGGAGCACTTATGTGAGTACTGCATAGTAATTTAGAGGTGTGTATGTGAGGTGTATGTGTTTTCTTGTATGGTGTGTGTGTGTGTGTGTGTGTGGTGTATGAGTTTTGTTGTATGATGTATGTGTGTGTGTGGTGTATGTGTTTTGTTGTATGGTGTATGTGTGTGGGTGGTTTATGTGGTGTATGTGTTTTGTTGTATGGTATATGTGTGTGTGGTGTATGTGTTTTGTTGTATGGTATATGTGTGTGTGGTGTATGTGTGTGTGGTGTATGTGTGTGTGGTGTATGTGTGTGTGGTGTATGTGTGTGTGGTGTATGTGTGTGTGGTGTATGTGTGTGTGGTGTATGTGTGTGTGGTGTATGTGTGTGTGGTGTATGTGTGTGTGGTGTATGTGTGTGGTGTATGTGTGTGTGGTGTATGTGTTTTGTTGTATGGTGTATGTGGTGTATGTGTTTTGTTGTATGGTGTATGTGTGTGTGGTGTATGTGTTTTGTTGTATGGTATATGTGTGTGTGGTGTATGTGTTTTGTTGTATGGTGTGTGTGTGTGGTGTATGTGTTTTGTTGTATGGTGTATGTGTGTGTGGTGTATGTGTTTTGTTGTATGGTGTATGTGTGTGTGGTGTATGTGTTTTGTTGTATGGTATATGTGTGTGTGGTGTATGTGTGTGTGGTGTATGTGTTTTGTTGTATGGTGTGTGTGTGGTGTATGTGTTTTGTTGTATGGTGTGTGTGTGTGGTGTATGTGTTTTGTTGTATGGTGTGTGTGTGTGGTGTATGTGTTTTGTTGTATGGTGTGTGCGTGTGTGGTGTATGTGTTTTGTTGTATGGTGTGTGCGTGTGTGGTGTATGTGTTTTGTTGTATGGTGTGTGCGTGTGTGGTGTATGTGTTTTGTTGTATGGTGTGTGTGGTGTATGTGTTTTGTTGTATGGTGTGTGTGGTGTATGTGTTTTGTTGTATGGTGTATGTGTTTTGTTGTATGGTGTATGTGTGCGTGGTGTATGTGTGCGTGGTGTATGTGTTTTGTTGTGTGGTGTATGTGTTTTGTTGTATGGTGTATGTGTTTTGTTGTATGGTGTGTGCGTGGTGTATGTGTTTTGTTGTATGGTGTGTGCGTGTGTGTGGTGTATGTGTTTTGTTGTATGGTGTGTGCGTGTGTGGTGTATGTGTTTTGTTGTATGGTGTGTGTGTGTGTGGTGTATGTGTTTTGTTGTATGATGTATGTGTGTGTGTGGTGTATGTGTTTTGTTGTATGGTGTATGTGGTGTATGTGGTGTATGTGTTTTGTTGTATGGTGTATGTGTGTGTGGTGTATGTGTTTTGTTGTATGGTATATGTGTGTGTGGTGTATGTGTGTGTGGTGTATGTGTTTTGTTGTATGGTGTGTGTGTGTGTGGTGTATGTGTTTTGTTGTATGGTGTGTGTGTGTGTGTGGTGTATGTGTTTTGTTGTATGGTGTGTGTGTGTGTGGTGTATGTGTTTTGTTGTATGGTGTGTGCGTGTGTGGTGTATGTGTTTTGTCGTATGGTGTGTGTGTGTGTGTGGTGTATGTGTTTTGTTGTATGGTGTGTGTGTGTGTGGTGTATGTGTTTTGTTGTATGGTATATGTGTGTGTGGTGTATGTGTTTTGTTGTATGGTGTATGTGTGTGTGGTGTATGTGTTTTGTTGTATGGTATATGTGTGTGTGGTGTATGTGTGTGTGGTGTATGTGTTTTGTTGTATGGTGTGTGCGTGTGTGGTGTATGTGTTTTGTTGTATGGTGTGTGCGTGTGTGGTGTATGTGTTTTGTTGTATGGTGTGTGCGTGTGTGGTGTATGTGTTTTGTTGTATGGTGTGTGCGTGTGTGGTGTATGTGTTTTGTTGTATGGTGTGTGCGTGTGTGGTGTATGTGTTTTGTTGTATGGTGTGTGTGTGTGGTGTATGTGTTTTGTGTTTTGTTGTATGGTGTGTGTGTGTGGTGTATGTGTTTTGTTGTATGGTGTGTGTGTGGTGTATGTGTTTTGTTGTATGGTGTGTGGTGTATGTGTTTTATTGTATGGTGTGTGTGGTGTATGTGTTTTGTTGTATGGTGTGTGTGTGGTGTATGTGTTTTGTCGTATGGTGTGTGTGTGTGGTGTATGTGTTTTGTTGTATAGTGTGTGTGTGTGGTGTATGTGTTTTGTTGTATGGTGTGTGTGTGGTGTATGTGTTTTGTTGTATGGTGTGCGTGTGTGGTGTATGTGTTTTGTTGTATGGTGCGTGTGTGGTGTATGTGTTTTGTTGTATGGTGTGTGCGTGTGTGGTGTATGTGTTTTGTTGTATGGTGTGTGCGTGTGTGGTGTATGTGTTTTGTTGTATGGTGTGTGCGTGTGTGGTGTATGTGTTTTGTTGTATGGTGTGTGCGTGTGTGGTGTATGTGTTTTGTTGTATGGTGTGTGTGGTGTATGTGTTTTGTTGTATGGTGTGTGTGTGTGTGTGTGTGTGGTGTATGTGTTTTGTTGTATGGTGTGTGTGTGTGTGTGGTGTATGTGTTTTGTTGTATGGTGTGTGTGTGTGTGGTGTATGTGTTTTGTTGTGTGGTGTGTGTGTGTGTGTGTGTGTGTGTGGTGTATGTGTTTTGTTGTATGGTGTATGTGTGGTGTATGTGTTTTGTTGTATGGTGTGTGTATTGATATAACTCAGGAAGATCACGTTGGGGTATGACTAACCTGAGTGCTTGAATGTGAAAGTGATATTTAATTAGCTACACTAAGTTCAACAGATTGTTTGCTATATTCCTTATGGGAAAAGCAAGTTCTCTGCAGTGTGTGACAGCTCTTAGCTATGTCTGATTAAAAATGAACTTTGGGACTTCTAAATCTGTATATATTTAATGGCTAAAACAATGGGCTTTTTGTAGATGTCCAATCAATACTGTGCACACTATATAGCTGTAAGGAATGGAAAAAAACATCATGGGAAAAATCTTGGTTGTATAATGTGTAGCCCAAAACACAGATTAACCATGACATAGCATGGGTAAGGTTGTTAGTATGAAACTAGATACTAAATATTAAAAAAAAAATTGGAAAAATGTATCTAACTAGTATATGACCGAGAAAACTACAAAGGAAAGTGTCTGTTTCTGTCCTAAAACACAATTGGGAGGACGTCTTGTTACGTTACAGTAATTTTCCAAGGTCTCTGGCCACTTTGTACCAGGTCAATGCAAGGAGCAGCACACAAATCCACTTGTACCGATTACTTAATTTAATACAGGTGCAAATCATTGGGCTGTCTACCTAGTAGCCGTCAACCTTTTTGACCAAGGGCTAGCTTCTTCCCTTCTAATGTCCCCGGGGTTCCCTCTGAGAACATGGTGGTACTACATATTGCCCCTTCTGGATCGCTACCTTGTCGTGGTGAACAGGCTTGTGTACTTCAATTAGGCTGTAAACTATACCATGTAGGGTCACCTAAGGTGGGCAGGTCATAGCAGACAAATTGCGGTGCATAGGGTCACAAAGCGTAGGAAATGACGGAACGACTAAACAACTACAACTACATTTTGCACACTAATTATCTTGTTTTTTACGGATTTGAGCAGAGTATATTTTAACCGCAGAAAAGTAGCTCAATCAATCTATCCATAATTGTGATGGTAGCGGTATGTTTTAAGTGTTAGGCTCTACACATCTACGTCCCTGCGAACCAGCAGATAAGGTCAGATAAAGCCAGTCCTAGGACCAAATGCTGATAAACACTGTTCTACACCATATACATGGCCGGATTGCCCATTAGGCCAACTAGGCAGCCACCCAAGAGCGCTTCCCAGTGAGGGGCGCCACTCCTTAAAAAAATGGTTCTTGGCTTAAAAAAAATGAAATGTTGCAGGTCATAGACTGGCTACTAGGGGGTAACAACCTAGAACAAGACAGTTACAACAGGATAGGGGACTTACACACACAGAAAGGGCAAACATGGGTCCATGCATACCTTGCGTACTCACTCGCAGGGGACCCTCCACTTTACTGCCTAGGGGCTCCAAAAAGGTAGATACGGCCCTGACCATATATCACTAATTTGCATGCAAAAATATAACAAAACATAACATACAAAATTCAAAACATACAATAATTAGAAGTACAAGAAACACTTTTATACCTCAGTTCCACATAAATCATAAAAAAATAAAAAACAAAAATAAACAAAGGCAAAGGAAATCATAGATTTGAACAGAGACATTATTTGCAAAACAAACTGGTTTCACAGCACGGACACCCACAGGTTTCTGTGCCAACCGCTATTCTGGGAATTCAGACTATTACCCTAATTTTTCAAGGCAACAATGAGTTCCATATTTACAAATGATATGTGCAGATTAGTAACTGGCACTCATCCCATGTTCCCGAAATAGTGAGGCACTGTGTCCAAATTAGAACATCCCATAACCATGTAGTACAAACCATTCTGTATCCTTTCAGCTATTTAACTAATGAGAAGTGAGTGATGACCACACTTTGAAGAAATCACAAGCAATGTACCTTATGTTGCCCTAAAAGCAAAAAATATAAAAATGGAAAACTGAATTCCAGACCGCACAAAAATTGGCTGAAAGCTATTATGAGACACTGGGTAAAATGAATGCTGGAACAGTGAAAATATTAAATGCAATGTCCCCAAGTGAATTGAAAAAAAAAACAAGATCACTTACAATGAAACAACAAATTTAAATCTTAAAGGATCACTATAAGCATTATTTTTCAGCCTAATAGTATCCTATAGGCTGTCACGACCCAGAGATGAGGGGCTATGTGCACCCCAAGACTCTCTAACTTTAGCTTACAGGAGCAATCTGCAGGTTGTGACTTTTTATTCATCTCAGCGCCCAGCAATTCAGATCAGAACATAATTTATGGAGAAGCAAGAAAATCAAATCCCTTTAATTAGGATTTATCATGTTGCAAGAAATACCCAACTTTTCTTAGTGCAGAGACAGACTCACTTTATTCTAGACACATTGAAAAAACAAACAATAAACCCACAACTCCACATCCCCATTTTCTTTAGCCAAACCTGCTTATGGTTTTGCTCTGCTTTTGAGAGTGGTGGGAGTTATCTAATCTATCAAGCGTATCAACTTTTACGACTATCTGAGGCCAGAGAAAGGGGATGCCAGGGCTCTTTGAGGGGCCATACATACATATAAATTCTTGCAGAAACTTTAGTTTAATACTTTGTTGTCCCACTAACAAACATGGCAGAAAGCGTATCTCTGTTAGTTACCAGTATAATAACATCATATAGTAACCCAAACATTCATTATTGTGCCCCACATTACAGGACACATAAAAACAACATGTTATATAGTCTCATGTCCATTTTGATATTAGCAACTCAATGTGTTAAAAGTCCCAATTACAGGGATGCTTTGTGGGGTTCAGTAGAGTTCCACTCTAGCCCCAAACTCAGTTATGACATAGGCATTAAGCAAACCACATACATTTTTTAAGCCAATAGGTTAAAAACGTAAGGAATTGTAGCAGGCAATGGAAGAGATTCTAACACTACCCACTACAACAGTCAATATTGGACCTTGCCTATATCTGCTATTGTCACTGATCAAACCAAAGTTATGTTGCATGTGAAGGGCTTATCACAGAAGGCAGGAAGCAGTGTGATGACCCCATATTTAGTTGATCAGAAAGCCTCTGAACATTCTCATGCAAGAGCAGAACAAATGATGCCAATGGGAGTGTTTAGAATCCATTGGTCTTTTATGGTCATATAACAGCCACTAATGGAAAAAAATAAACTATAGTTTTAGCTGCAGTAATTAAATAGAAATGTGAAATGATAAAAATATTTTATGAATATACATTTATAAGGTGACCATTTGGATGGTAAATGGAAATACATTGTGTAAAATGTTCTTTGGGTCCTGAATATTTCTCTTTCGAAGTTTTTCTATAGATAATAGCAAGAATATTTTGCATCCTTTTCCACCATTGTGCTATTTTAAGACAAGCGGTTTGATTCGGTTCTCTGCCATTGTGCCCTGAGCTCTGACTTTCCTCCAAAGTCCTTGTACAAACTTCTTCTATGTGTGCAGTTTGCTAAGCCTCAGAGCTAACCATGGCAGGAGATCAGTCGCTGGCACAGACAGGGATTTCTGCATCAGACTGAAGTCCTACTTCTTTGAAAAGGACAGTGAGAATGTGGCTGCAGACCTGTTATTCTTTAGTGTGATTGCTTGTGACATTAATTTGGTTAAAACCGAGACACAACAGTGTGGGGTGAGTAACATATAGAGGAATACTGGCCCCGCCAAATAACTGGTATCAAGAGCTGGCTATAAAATATAAACTAGTTTCAAATAACCCACATGTAAGATGAGAGATCTTCATTACATAAGAATTTGCAAAAATCTGAATATTTATCAAGTTTTGGGAACAGTGTGACAAGCAGAGAACTATTTTCATTCATTCATTCTCATTCTATCTCTCTAGTTGTTTATATATATATATATATATATATATATATATATATATATATATATATATATCTTCCCCAGAGAAGACCAATAAATCAGCACTACAGGAGATAAAGACAAACTGTCCACTGGAAGGTTTAATCATGAGGATGAAGCTCAAATATGTTCGGCATATCATGAGAAGGTAGCAGTCAACACGGATTTATGAAGGATAGGTTGTGTCAGACCAATCTAATTAGTTTTTATGAGGAGGTTAGTAGGAACTTGGATGAGGGCAACTCAGTGGATGGAGTCTTTTTAGATTTTTCAAAGGCATTTGATACAGTGCCACAAGGAAGACTAGTGAGCAAACTAAGGGTTACAGGAATTGCAGTAAATATCTGCTCATGGATCGAGAGCTGGCTAAAAGACAGGAAGCAAAGGGTTGTTGTGAATGGAACATACTCCGATTGGTCTAATGTGATAAGTGGGGTTCCTCAAGGTTCAGTATTAGGTCCTCTCCTTTTTAACATATTTATTAATGACATTGAAGCAGGACTCGAATGTAGCGTCTCCATTTTTGCTGATGACACTAAGTTGTGCAAGGTAATAAAATCAGATAATGATGTACTTTCCCTACAAAGGGATTTGCATAAATTAGAGAAATGGGCGGCTAAATGGGAGATGAGATTTAATACAAATAAATGTAAGGTTATGCATTTGGGAAGGAACAATAGCCAAGCAATCAATAATCTTAATGGAGCAAATCTACGGGTATGAGATATTGAAAGGGATTTGGGAGTACTAGTGGACAACCACCTAGGTAACAGCGCTCAAAGCCAAGCAGCGGCTGCAAAGGCAAATACAATATTAGCATGTATTAGGAAGGGTATAGAAGCCAGGGAAGAATATATAATTCTGCCACTATACAAATCTCTAGTACGTCCTCATTTGGAATATGGAGTACAATTTTAGGCACCACCTCATAAAAAAGACATTTTAGAGCTGGAAAAAAGTACAGAGAAGGGCTACAAAACTAATAAGATGAATGGAGGGGCTAAGTTATGAAGAAAGACTAACCAAATTAAACTTATTTTCGCTAGATAAAAGGCGTCTAAGAGGAGATATAATTACGTTATATAAATACATCCAGGGTCAATATAAGGCTTTGTCAAGTGAACTTTTTGTAGCAAGAGATTTTCAACTGACAAGAGGACATCCTTTGAGGTTAGAGGAAAAAAGATTTCACCTTAAACAAAGAAAAGGGTTCTTCACAGTTAGGGTGGTTAAACTGTGGAATTCTCTACCAAAGGAGGTGGTGACAGCGAATTCGATAGACAACTTCAAAAAGGGGTTAGATATATTTTTGAATAAAGAGGGCATTCAAGGATATCCTTGATAACTAGCAAAGGAATATTGATCCAGGGAGAAATTTGATCGCCAGTTTCTGGGGTCAGGAAGGAATTTTGCTTTTTTTTTTTCCCGCTTATGAGACAATTGGCAAAGTTTCAATGGTTTTTTTTTTCTGTTTGCCTTCCTCTGGATCAAATAACAATTAACAAATAATAATAAATAGTCCACATTAAAAAGATCAATAGAGATCTAAAAAGGTTGAACTTGAGGGACTAACTCTTTATTCATCCTCCAATACTATACTATTAATAATTATTTAATCAATAATTTAATTAATAACTATTCCGCATATTGCAGATCAGAGGAGATCTTAACAGGTTGACCTTGATGGACTGAAAGTCTTTTTTCAACCTTAATTACTATGTAACTATGAGAAGACAAGATTCAATAGAGACTCTGATGCTGGGAAAGATTTGAAGACACGCGAAGAAGGGGACGACAGAGGTGGAGATTAGGTCACTGAAGCAATGAACGTGAACTTAATGGAGCTCAGAAGGGCAGTGGCTGACCGATATATTGGCTGAACTAGTATCCTATATCCATATGTATGTTAAATCTATTGCATATATATATATATTCTATAATTTCAAGGTTGCAAAAGAAAGTCAAGCCAATGATTTCCTATATGCCTATATGGTAATTATTAAACACAGTTGAGTGTTATAGGAATGTGTAGGACAAATCACTAATCTTCATTATTCAAAAAAAAGACACAATTATAATTGCAAGAAGTAGATTTTATAACAGAAATGTGTTCATAATCATTCAGATGATTCAAATACTACAAATGATATTTGCAAGTCACTGCTTTCCAGAATACATATGTAGCAATGGCAAAAAACATTTTTTAATAAAGAAAAATATATTAAATGTGCACATTTATTGAAAATAAATTGCTTCTTTTTTCCAGCCTGAAAATTGTGTTTTTTTCTGATTTCGGTATTAAAAGCTGCAACCTAAATAATTCTGTCTGGCCTTCAGACTGCTTGCTGTGCTTTTCTTTTGTCAGTGTCTGCTTTTTGCAATCTCCTTTTTTCCCCTCTTAATCATTTATGAAATGCTTTTTGTCATAATGAATTCCTGCTTGCCCACTCTCACTACCAGAATGGATTTCATCTGCAGCACACATCCGCTCTCCTCCTGCTCGCTCCCAAATCACTCGTTCATTACAAGGGAGAACACAAAGGGTACAGTATGTTTGCTTCTTGTGCAACCTAATAACAAAACTCATGTGCGCACTTGTACACATCATTAGGTAATGTCATTTTTAATGTTGTCCTTTGTAAACTATGCCAAGTAATCTTTGTAACTTTGTTTGAGTTATTAGCATAGTTTATATTCACTTTTTTGAGACATACCCGTGTAAACTCTATTATTATTGTACAGTATGGATAACTCAGAGTATCTTTAGAATAAAATATTCTTATGGCATATTCTAATTTAGCAGAGTATTATTTAAGCAGTAAAACTGGCTCCTAAGCCACCAAAAGTTTAGTACCATTCAGTTCATCTTTTTGATGATGCTCCCCAAAAAGGTAAAATTCATGGTGTAAGAAAGGTTGGAGAGGAATGGGTAGTAAAGGAAAAGTGAGGGAAGTGTTTATATGGGGTACAATTTTGGGCACCGCTTCATAAAAAAGACATTTTAGAGCTGGAAAAAGGGGCAACAAAACTAATAAGGGGGGTGGAGGCAATTAAGAGGGGATATAAATACATCTAGGGCCCATGCAAGACAATATCAATTGAACTTTTTGAATAAAAAGGGCATTCAGGATTATCCTGGTTCATTAGAGAAAGAGGAGGAGTATTGATCAAGGGAGGAATCCGATTGCCAGGGTCAGAAGCAACCCCACTTATGAGACAACTGGGACCTGTCCTAGGTAGATAATTGCAATTTGCTTAATTTGTGTTGTAATGTCCAGACTAGGGCTGCTTGTTGTGAGTTTTTGATCATGTAAATACATTCTGAACACATACTTTTGGCACAGTATGAATTGGTCCCTGTAGAACATAAATAAGGTTTAAGGACCAGTTAATTCAGTACAACTTGGAGCACACCACTGTAAAATGCTCCTAAAAACATGTGGAAATACTTTTTGAATTTTTGAAAGAATTGCCTTTTTCACAGAAAAAATTATAAATGAAGTGTATGTTTACATGAGACTCAGAGAGTCCCAGCAAGAGCTGCGTGCAGAGAGCAGTAGCAGAAAGAGGGTTAACACTTCCCAAATTCATCTGTGCATGGAAATGACTGCAGAAATCTCCTAAATATCTTACTTGTGGGTTAACTGATGGCTAATTCCTGAATGCAGAGAAAAAACATAAACCACATGTTCACAGCTATTGCACTGGCCGGTGTAGGCATGTGTTAATCATGGAACAGTCAGAAGTATTTGTAAACAGACCTAAGACTGCAGATTTTTTCGGTGTTATTAGTGTAATGAAAAAAACATAGAATCTTGTGCTCTTTCACACGATTTAGCGCTCTTATAGTGAGTAAATTGCCCTTTAAAAATTAGCAGCACAATATAAAGACAAGCATGCCAGCAAGAAATGTTTGAACTAGTTTTCAACTCCCATTAATCATAACTGGTTAGTTTAATTTGAAGTCTCATTATGCACTTTATCTTCTTTTTTCCCTTAGTAGTAGTATAGATAACAGGACCAGGTGTGGCTGATAATGATAACCTATTGAATAACTCAATGTAATATGACGACGCACACCGCGTGTTACTTATAATTTTTTATGTGATTTCAGTATCGTCTGATAAATATTATAATACTGCCATTTGAGGTCATGTGAAAGAGCTGGTCACACCCTATCAGATAACACATACATTATTGTTGTATTCATGTGAACATTTGCTATCACTTTAAATACCTGGCTGCCAAGGATTTCTTTTAAGGCTTCTTCACTGTACAAAACAGCCGAAGCCAAAAACCATTGGAGTGATCCTTAAATGTGCAGCTGGCTCTCATTCAGTAAGCAATGTTAATTAGTCAGTGCTTTGTGGATGCTCTGTATCACTTTCCAAAGTGCTGATACTACGGCATTAAAAAACAAAACCTGAAAATATGCCAGGTCTGATAACAGAGGATAACAAGGCAAGTTTGTATTTGGGAAATATTCACTAGAATCACAATGCAACTAGGACAAATACCTAATGTGATTAATAGTATTTGTTTTTCACTTTCCTTGGCAAAGTGTGCATACAGCTGCATTCTTAAAATAGCACTGTAACAAAGTAAAACATTGGTAGTTGTGTAAGTAAAAACTATAAAACATTTTTTAAAGAAAATCGTAATTGTTGTTGATTTCGTTTGCATATAGAAAGTTTCTGCTTTACTTCCTGATTTAAAGGCATATCTAAGTTTCCTGGATTATGAATGCATCTGATCGAGGAGAATCCTAGTGTAGGCAAACATTTTTTTTGCATGAACCCCCACCTCCCCCCAAATAAACATTTACTAAAGTTTGCAAGCAGTTTACAAGCAGCAGCTTTTGATAGTCGACACCCCTGAAAATCTATGCTAAGATTAGCATAAAATTCATAATTCGTTTTGGCCATTCAGAAGAAAGCAGAGGTTAGCTAAAACATTTGTATTATACGCCGGGGTTCCTGTGTCGCAAAGTGTCTCTCTCTCTCTCTCCCTGTGCTCTGATTCAGCTGTGAGCTCAGACCACACCCAACCATGTGATTCTATCCAGCAGCACTTACTGCCTGTGGTCTCTACCAGAAAGGTCAAACTCTGTACCTGGCTGCTTTCCTCCGTGTACTTGTTTATGTAAGCTCCCTGTGGGTGTGCAAAGATGGATTTTGCTCTCATGCATTTAACTTTATAAGTACACTGAACTTTTATGATAATTACTGACTGTTTCTTAACAAACATTTGAAACCCAGGAAACTTATATTTACCTTCAAGCTTAAAGGCCATTATTATCTGGTGATCAGTAGAGGGGGGAAGCAGCGGGGGGATTGGTTAAATCATTGGATCTTTAAGAATTTAACACGTCCCCACTTATACATGTCCAGAATAAACAATGGCAAGCTCGGTCCTGAAGAAATGTAAGTGGCCCACCTGCACATGCAACTTAATGAAAAGTATCATGGATGCACCCAAATAATGTTTTTCCCATGCCAAAACTTGCATTATGACAATCTGTAATTACGCTCTTAGACTCCATTATTTTTTAAATTGGCACAACTGTGCAGTGGCACTAATGTCCTATTCTATCATTAGGGTTTCTTGCTCTAATTTCCAGGATTGTGATTATTACACGTGAAGACACGGGCTGCCAACATAGACATATGTTTCCTGCAACATATTCGATAAAAAAGCTTTTGCACTTACATACCCGGATTTTACCATTGCTGATTATTATTTTAGTACTGCATACATGCAACTTTTCTTTTCATTTTAATGGGTAATATAAAATGAATTAAAAATCACATATATAGTTATCAGCAATACCGGTTGTTGCTAACGCTTGCGGACCGCAACTGTGGCCCTCGCAAAGCGCAGGTGGAGATGAGCGCCATAGGCGCTCATCCCTACAACCTCCTACGACTTTCGGAACGCAAATGCGGAGGGGCTGCATTTTGCAAATGCGGAGGGGCTGCATTTGCGGAGGTGGAGGCTCTACGCCGCCTCGCAACCGGTTACAAACGACCACACAAGCGGGACTTAAAAAAAAAAAAACAATAAACACGCAATGTCTAACTACGGACTTACACAAAAAAATACGAGCCACGGGACTTAGAAAATAAAAAATTGCAGACTTACACAAAAAAAAAAAATTACGACTCGCAAAAATACGACCTTAATGGACAACCCGCCCAGCGGCAAACATTAAAAAAACAAAAAAATACACACAAAAATAAAATTAAAAAAACTTACCCACAGCAATATTAATTTATGATTTCATTAAATAATTAGCATTAAAAAAAATATATTAACACCACACTAGCGCAAACAACCACAAACACCTTCACCGCGCCACCCACAAGGAGCGCCAACGCTGCTCATTGAACACAAACTGCACCAGGGGAGAGCCTTGCAATAAGCGGCAAAACCAGATCACTGCGGACCTTACAATAAGCGCAAAAGCGCCTATGATAACAAATACACCAACCCAGAGTCTCGCAATGAGCGCCAAAGGCACTCAGCGCCAGCCTTGCAATGAGTGCACAAAGATCTCAGACCACCAAAACACTTACTCTCTGTGCCAAACATTACCTGCCTTACAATTTTACTGCCGTCATTTTTTGACGGGCAAGTCGCTAGTTAAATTAAATAATCCGTTTTTATTTCCTTTCTGCTTTATAAATTATCTTAAAAGACTACTGAAATACCCCAGTGCTTATTTTTTTAAAACATAAATAATAAAAACATATAATGTAGTACCTAGTATATGCAATTATATGTAGTTTTATTATAGCAGCATAATTGTGTGGAAAAGCTAATACATTCTTTTTTAAATTTTAAACAAATGTTGCTTACTTTAAAATGTAGTTCTTCAAAAGCGGCTATTTAAAATTGTTGACCAAAGTGGTCCTTTCCGTCCCAAACCACAGATATATGCAGTTCATGGATTTTCTAATAGGCATTTAAAGTAAAACCATTCAGTTCACATAAAAAATTATTAGGTAAAGTTGTTTAAAGGACCATTTATTACCAGTATATTTACATGTAAAGCTCATATGTTTGTTTGCTGGGCAAAAAGTATTAAAAACAATATGCAGTTTAAAATATATAAAAGTTAAAAAAAATATCTTGGCTTTTTAATCTGACTGTTTTTTCCTCAAACGGAGGGGTAAATGTTGCCAGGGAAACGCATACCGATGTATTAGGATTCATTGGCTGGTAGAGGCAAGTGTCTCAAGACGGCTATACATTCAAAGCAATTTATGGGATTATAGTGATTGTTAACATTTTATAACTTTTACTTCTAGTTAACATCACTCTACATATATTTCTAAATATATCCCATCATTAAAACTAAAACCTTTTAGTTTCTACACCACCAATAAATAACAACAAGCGATACCAAATACTTTATACCTCACTTTTACATGCATGGTAAATCCAAATGCTCTGATAATGCTTTCTGTATTGCTCTCACAATAATAACATCTATTTTAACAGATGACTTGTTCTTATTAACAATACATGTTTTCACATTCCATACATAGAACACTCTAAAATGTTATAATATAAATAAAATACTTAGGGCCTCATTCAATTGCGATTTGGCCAATTGAATAAGGCTCTAAATAAGCACATAACATATTGTTTTTAAATAAGTTTTTGGTTAGTAAGTATCTATCCAAAAGCAAGATTTTCACTAACTAAAAACTTTTTTAAAAATATATGCTATGTGCTTATATAGAGCCCTATGCATTTGGCCAAATCGCAATTGAATGAGGCCCTTAGTAATTAAATACCCTTTTTAACTTTGAAAAATGTAGCAACAATAGTAAAAAAAAAACTAAAGTCTCCCCAAGGTCAGCATGTTCCGACATTGGCAAAAACAAATGGGCCACTATTGACGCAGGCAGCAGATTTCTCACAAGACTAAAGGAGACCAGAATTCTCAAACATTGTATTATTTTATAGAAAACATTCTAAATTTACAAAATATCTAAATATTAATTGCATTTTTCTCCATTAAATACTAGCCAATTAAAAATAGAAGAAAACTAAATTTGCTTTACCAGTCATCCAATCAAGGTCAAATGTTTTCTGATTTTTTACAATTTATTACTAGTATTTATTCTTTTTCATTACAGTGTAGGAAAAACTGTAATCATTGCCGTTTGATTCCCTAAATGTCCTGGGGCTGCAATAAATATTTTTAATGGTAAAAATTGCTACTACATCCTTGGTAAAATATTTCACAAGCTTAGGAGTATAAATGTGTCCATAAATATAAAAATGTATAAATAAATAAATAAAAATCATGTACATAAAGAATATGCAATAATTAAAAGCATTAGTTTTGAAAAAAATATGTATAACTAGAACAAAAGACTAACAAAGTAATTTATGAAAAAATTGTAAAATAAAAAATGCTTTAGAAAGAACAATTAATTAAATAAAAAGCTATTTTTAATAAAAAATATAATTCAATAAAAGTATGTCAAAATTATCATAAAATCTTGATTACAAACCCATAAAAGATACCCCTTAATTAATATTCCTTGCATATATTTCTACATACTTGATAATGATACTAAAGTAAATTCGTATCCCCACTATTCTTCCCACAAGTTCATGTCCATACTGGCCAGGCACCAGCCGCTGTCTATTTCAGTCCCATAACATGGTATGTCACTAGTCAGCAAATGAACAGGATGGTATTAAAGCAACATACAGCACCATATGGAATTTCACACATATCACTGACGTCTTATCTGCTGAGGTTTAAATTAGGATATACTCACTAGAGCGGTTTTTGAGCTGCATGGCATTCACGATTATATTTGCAGCTACATTATTTTAATTAAAATCTAATTAACAAAACTCTGTAATGATATTTTTTACTGACATTTATCTTTTATAAAAAAAAAAAAAATAGAACCAACTCCAAAAACAAATACATGTCTACTCTTAAAGGGCAACCGAACTCTGGATTTTTTCTTTTTAAATCGAATCAAAATGAATCTCCTCCTTACATTTTATAATTTTTTTTGTGAAATATTTTGGGATTGTTTTATTTTGACACTCTTATTACTCAGTATAGGGGCAGCTGTTTTGCTCCTCATATTCTCCCTCTTTAAAAAAATCCTACTTCATGTCTCTTTTTTTTTTAGTACTTGCAATAGAATATACAAAGAAGGTGCCACTTGGGGATGGATCCATCCATACAGCTGGGCAGTGTTCACTTACAACATGACAGGGGAAGCCACTATAGCAGCTGAAAACACAGTTCAATTTATTAATTTTCCTAATTTGCAGAGTTACTTGGCCGGGCTGGAGACAGACTGAAACATACTTCTAAGCCGAATTTTTCAGCCCTTTTTTTTAAGGCTGAAAAGAGCTCCCTCAGCTTATACTCGAGTTACCACCCCCGGGGCTTTCTTTCCCCCCCCCCCCCCCGTAGCTCTTTTCCTCCCCCTCCCTCCCCCTTTCCCTCCCTTATCATCCTCAACCCCCCCTCACTTTACCCCTCTAATTAATTACCTCCCCCTCTCCCTTTCCCCTCACTTACCTTCCATCAGCAGCTGCTTCTCCGCTCCCCTTCCGGCTGCGTCGGGACCTGGCATATGCTAATGACGTGACATTACATGCGCGTCACGTCATTAGCATATGCCTAATCCCAACACAGCCGGAAGGAGCGCGGGAGCAGCTGCTGATGGAAGGTAAGTGAGGGGAGAGGGGGAGGTAATTAGAGTTGTAAAGTGAGGAGGGGGGTTGAGGATGGAAATGG
Source organism: Discoglossus pictus (assembly GCA_027410445.1). Classification (NCBI taxonomy): domain Eukaryota; kingdom Metazoa; phylum Chordata; class Amphibia; order Anura; family Alytidae; genus Discoglossus; species Discoglossus pictus. Next base: position 400,065,102 of record CM050165.1, read on the forward strand.
AAATGGGGGGTTGAGCAGGGAGGTTGAGGAAGGTTGATAAGGGGGGGGGGAGGGAAAGAGACACAGGAGAGGGAGAGGGGGAAAAGAAACAGGGAAGGGAGAGGGGGAAGAGACACAGGGAAGGGAGAGGGGGAAGAGACACAGGGAAGGGAGAGGGGGAAGAGACACAGGGGAGGGAGAGGGGGGAGAGACACAGGGGAGGGAGAGGGGGGAGAGACACAGGGGAGACCGAGGGGGGAGAGACACAGGGGAGACCGAGGGGGGAGAGACACAGGGGAGACCGAGGGGGGAGAGACACAGGGGAGACCGAGGGGGGACACAGAGGGCACATGAGGGACACAGGGGGCAGCACATTTCCCACACTCGGCTAATACTCGAATCACTAAGTTTTCCCAGTATTTTGTGGTAAAATAGGAGCCTCGGCTTATACTCGAGTATATACTGTATTTTAATTGTGAATCACAACTAAAACCATATATTTTAAATTATTTTAAGGATATTCACAGTTAAAATAAAGATATGCATCCAAACCAGTTTTTATTATTACTCACAGCATAACTTTCTGTTTTAGCTTTTTCTCATAAGCTTGGTTGAATCCTTTTATAAATTTCTCTCCAATCAATTTTAAAATATTTTTTTTCATAGCTTAAGCTCGTTTTTGTTTGTTTATTGCAGTGTCTAGTTAACGCGTATTTGTTGCAAAAATTGTCATTAAAAAGATCTGTTATTTTATATTACGATTATGAAAGTAAAAAAACTCGTATAGTCAGCCTTAGTATGATGATGTTGCCCAATAGTATTATTTTTCCAATGTATTTTCCCATGTGTACGAACATAATCAAAGGCATATAATAAAAGGGCTCTACTGGATGTGACTTCTAGAAATAGTTAGCGGCTGCTGCCATAATTCTGAGTTCAGGAATTTAATGTAGAAATATGGCACTCTTCACTGCTACATTAGTAGCCGAGGACACACAGGAGAAGTGAGCAGATTCACTGATTCTATTCAAGACCAATATTCCATTTGGAAGGTTCTAGGCTGGCAGATAGCAAGCCAGATGGTCACGCTAAAAATGGCTGCTGTTTAGAATAGTGATCAGCTGCATTATGTGAGGCCATGTCTGCCCACTTGCTGATGGAAAGATTGACGGTGCAAGATTGCACTTCAAAGCATTTGCAGCTGTGAGGGGCTTGTGTGGCTCATCTTCCACCATGCACGTCTCACACCTACCTCATTAGTTTCTGCTTCTTAGCTGCATCCTGGAAGCTGCGGAACTCCTCCCCAGCTTTTATTTCATAGAACTGAGGCTTCAGGGTGGTTTTCTTGTCATCCTCCTTCACCCTTTCCTCCCTCCTTACTCTTTCCTCTTGGCGTATGAGCTTGCGCTGTTTCCTGACCTCTTCGACCCAGTCCTTTTCCTCATCGGAAGTTTCCGAACTCTCTGCATCACTTGGTTTTCCTTCTGGCTCATCCTCTTCCTCCTTGGAACAGAATTAGAAATCAGTGACAGATTCAGTAAGAAGCTTCAGTTTACAGGCTATTTATGGCTTATATTTATATATATATATAATCCTCATAAAGAGGGTCTTTTAAAAATCTCTTCCTCAGGAAGTCTATGTGGCATGAATGAGAACAACAGTGGATAACAGGATATCAATGAAAACAAAAGATGACCAAGTAGGAGCTTGGAAAGATCTTATGGACTATACATAAAAAATGTTGTGGTCAGTAAGTATGGCTACTGCATGGTCAGTTTGCCATAAAAAAAAACAAAAAAAAATCAAACAGATCTCTTAATTATTTCTCAGAGCAGATTTTTTTTGCACATCCCAGTCATTTTGAAATACCCTACAGGAAAGTTATTTCACTTATTCACTACCCCTTGTGTAAAGTTATTTCACTTATTCACTACCCCTTGTGTAAAGTTATTTCACTTATTCACTACCCCTTGTGTAAAGTTATTTCACTTATTCACTACCCCTTGTGTAAAGTTGTTTCACTTATTCACTACCCCTTGTGTAAAGTTATTTCACTTATTCACTACCCCTTGTGTAAAGTTATTTCACTTATTCACTACCCCTTGTGTAAAGTTGTTTCACTTATTCACTACCCCTTGTGTAAAGTTATTTCACTTATTCACTACCCCTTGTGTAAAGTTATTTCACTTATTCACTACCCCTTGTGTAAAGTTATTTCACTTATTCACTACCCCTTGTGTAAAGTTATTTCACTTATTCACTACCCCTTGTGTAAAGTTATTTCACTTATTCACTACCCCTTGTGTAAAGTTATTTCACTTATTCACTACCCCTTGTGTAAAGTTATTTCACTTATTCACTACCCCTTGTGTAAAGTTATTTCACTTATTCACTACCCCTTCTGTAAAGTTATTTCACTTATTCACTACCCCTTGTGTAAAGTTATTTCACTTATTCACTACCCCTTGTGTAAAGTTATTTCACTTATTCACTACCCCTTCTGTAAAGTTATTTCACTTATTCACTACCCCTTCTGTAAAGTTATTTCACTTATTCACTACCCCTTCTGTAAAGTTCTATTTATGAAAACCATGTCAGAAACTTCCATTCTCAATCTTTAAATCTTGACCTCTTTTTCTGGAAAACGCTATCTTTCTGGACTAGATTAAACCATGTAAAGTATAATTGTTTGATGGAAATAAATAAAGTTGGGGAAAGGGCAGGTATCAAATTCCAAAAGCCCCAATCATTTAACAAGTCCCCCCCTGTGCTTTCTCCCCCACTGTCCAGTAGATTAGTATATATTCTCATGCTATCAGGAAGTGCTCAAGGCAGACAAGATGGAAACCTGCAATATACAAAACTAATCTTCAAAAGATAAGATTTCTTCTAAAATGGTTTAATTGTCATGGATTACACAGCTGTTAACGTTTTTCTTTAAAAAAAAATACTAACTTAAACATTTTACTTAATAAGCAGGTTATACAAGGACCAATAACCACACAGACATTTAAAGTGTTTTGAAAAATGTAAGCTGGAATTCATTGCTGCGGTAAGGATAAATATGAGGGAGCTTGTAATTTATATTTATTTCAGGTCTTGAGCGGATGTGCCTATACACTCAATGGATCTTATGGTGAAGATACTCCTCCATAGATTCAGCTTTCATAGCACTAAAATAGTTTATTTAACTTTTTCCTGTTTATTTAACTTGTTTATTTAACATAGAAGCACTTATTAAATAGTGAAGAGAGCATCATGACTTCAGTGGGAATTTAATATATGCTTATAAGTACACTCTGAGTTTAGTGTGTTTCTTTCTCCGAACCTAGAGACATGCCATTGGCCCATTATAGAATATCTGGCAGTATACCCCATATTATATGTATCACTATTTGTAAAAGTATGGTACTGTACCTGCTCCTTATCATGCAACTCTTCTATTTGTTTCAGCTTCTTCTTTCTTTTCTCGCTGATTTTAGACACCAGTGGGTTCAGCAGCCTGAACTCCTCACTTTTCTCATCCACTTGGAAATCAGGATTCTCAAACATGACTTTAAACCGGTTATCACTGAGGATGTTCGGCATTTTCTGGTGAGATAAAGGTAAAATTAACAAGAGATGGACATACAAAATTATAATGTCATTTTTTTTAATTAATTAAAGTTCTCTGTAGACAGGAGCAGAACATATGATACAACACAGGTTTAATTTAATAGTAATCAAGTATTTTGTTTATATATTTGAGATGAATTATAGTCCTATGCACACATTGCAATACTTATGTTGCTGCACTAAGCCTTAAAACACACTAGGCTAGTGTAGTGCATAAAATTTCCACTTGAACTTTAGTGTTGCAGGTTATAGTATATTTGATTTTCCTAGTTAAATATCCACAGGTGGCAGCACACCCTGCCCTTAAAATTTCTAGCCAGGTCTGTTTGGTATTGGCCATCAAAACAGTCTCCTCTCCCATTCCTAGCCACCTAATAGGGGTGGAGATAAGTATATCTCCCTGAGCCTCCAATGCTAAACTCCACCAATACGTTTGCATAGCTACATTGACATTTTTCTTAAAATATTTATATAAAACTGCTGATCAGTTACTAAACAAATGCATAAAAACCCATGGCATGACCAGTATAGTGGCCCTTTAAAGGCTGTCTGTCCTAGATCCATACGGTTTGCATTGAGAGTGCCACATAAAAACATTAGATGACCACACAGTGTTGCTCATGACACATAAGATTATAATAATATAATATGGGGCTCACCTTCTGTTTCTTCTTCTGCAGAGGCCGCTCATCCTCTTCCTCATACAGTTTCAGAGCCAGCTCTTTGTTCACCTTTGGTAGTTTCTACATGTGATTTTAATGGGAAAAAATAATAATTTTGTACTCTAATTTGACACAATTCTAGCACAATAAAAACACATGATGTATTTGCCAATATAAATATTCTTGCAAATAAACATAAAAAAAAACTGTATAAAAATAATGTACTAAAAGCAATAAATCAGGATATCCTGCTGTTATTTATTTTTTACTTCTTTTTTTAGTACAAAACTTGATAATGAGCTAAAAGTTTTCAGGAAACAAAAAAGCACCGTCTTTACATTTTTAATTATTCTTTTTGCAGGACTCCATTTTTTTCTGAACTAATTCTGTCTGATACTTTTTCAGGAGGGTGTGTAGTTCGTCATCAGATTATTTTTTAGATATAGGACTACAGTGGTCATTTAACTTAGGTAATTGTATGTGTGCTTTTTCTGCATCCATATGGTCTTTGAATTTTAGACCGGAAAATAGTAAGCTGCGCAGTACAAAAACAAACAGATTCTTCCAAGAAGTGACGCTAAGAACCTGCTTGTCAGGTGCCCATGTAGCTAATTAAGAATAAAGAACTGAGTTGGACTAGACCTGGGAGGATTATTTCATCTGGAAGTCATCCCTACTCCAATATCACTTAAAAGTTATAACTATCTCTCTCTGCAAATTGATTTTATGATTGTGCACAGATTTTATTTCCATACATCAATGGACGCTCCTGGTTAAGTTAAACTCATTTATGCACAAGCTGACAACTCATAGACGCACTTAGCCTTGTTCAATGTTGCAGATCTTTCACTATCAGGGACCTACTGATATCCAGAGCATGAAGATGCAGATGCCAATGATGCAGAGCACAAGATGCTTCTTGCTAGGTGGGCATTGGCCGGGGGGCCGCTCTATGCTCTGCTTACCTTAATCTGTACACGTTGAGCCCGTGTTTCTTCAATCTTTTGCCTGATCTTCTCCCGTTTATATTCCTCATAAGCAAATGGATTTACCATGGCTTTCACCTTTCAAGACAAATCAAACACACATCAGAGAGATTACCATTAGTGAAAGCAAACGATAAACAACACAATACAGTACAGTACATAAGAATAATTTAATATATTTTATCTATACGGATTATGTCAAGTTAATTTGACATGTAATAATTATGTCACTTTTTGAATATGTATGATAAGCATTTAATACAGGAGGTAATGTCCATATTAACTTCAATGTGAGTTAATTGTCAACACAACGCGTCACTTACCTTATGATATAACCGGATGTCCATGAAATAACCATGCATGTAGGCCCGGAGCATTGGAGACCCAATTAGATGGGCAAGTCCTGTTTAAATACAAAATTTTAAGAGAGCAATTGTTCACTGTTCTACATATAGCAGCTTGATAAAGGGCAATTCACAAGAGGACTCACTGATCATCTAACTTGGAGTGCTACTGTTTCTTCTTTTGTTATAATTGTTTTTCTTGGGATGGAATGAACCCAGTGGTATATACCCAGTCCCACACCGGTAGCATGATCGGAGCTGCAGTTTATATATACCATCCCTCACTCTATACTACTACAAATCATTTTCTTCCACTCTCTGTTGCATGGCCCTCTTTTTACTCTTACATCTTATCCTGCTCCTCTATCATATTCTATCCTCTCCTATCATTGCACCTGTATCTCCCTTTCTTACCAATGTGGAGGAGCAGGAGGCTATCTGTAAATAACCAAACACGGCATGAAACTTTAAACTCCCACAAATTTACATGTCAATAACAGAGAGTCCAGGGGTGGTGATGGAGTAGTTGAAGAAAAAGCTCACCAAGGTCTTCTAGATCCTTTTTGGTTACAAACTTGTAGTCGTCATACACCGTGCTCTCTGGGTTCTCCTCCAGTTCTTCAGTCAGATTGTCCAAAAATGAGCACCATTTGGGCGCTGGACCCATAGCCTAAAATACACAGGAAAAGAAACCCCATAATCTGCAAATGTCTTACAAACTCTTTCAATCATCATGCACTGCCAGTACTACTAAATTCTTGACATATTACTGCAGAAAATCTTTCTGCAAATAGGAATCAATTTGATACTTAAGGTGTGTGAAGGACTACAACAGGGTGTAAATCATTGCATCAAAGCCAGTTTACATTCTTATGAGTAGAGGGCCCGTCAGTGTATGTAAGAACCAGATTATATTAGTACAGCTTGGGTACTTGTGTGGCTTCAGCACTACACTAGCACACTGTTAGCGTGATATGTATCCAGTTCATATATAAGGTAGCTGACACCATTACAACCTGGTGCACACTGTTGTTGATATAAGCCTGAGTTGGTATTGAGAGCTTATTTGTTGGAATCTGATTTACTTGCTACCTACCGAGACATTTACAATTTGAGTATACTGCTGATCTCCACCCCCCACCCACTCCAGTATCTTTGCCATGAATACCAAGTAGAGCAGCATGGTGTGTTGCGGTCCACAAGATCATGGAGAGTCAGACATGACTGAACGACATGCACACATATCATTGGGGGAGAGATAGATCAATTATAAATAAAGCAGTATTTTTATATTTTGGTTTATGGAGCAATATATGCAATGTGATCCCATTGACATACTTCGGTTCTGAGGGTTTTACCAGTACTCTGAGCAGTCCTGATTTATTGGTATTTTGTATGTCCGTGTACCTATGCATATACAGTATATTACTATTATATTGAATACAAGAATAGTTGTTTGTCAAGTACATACCAAACAAACAATATTAGCAGCTGTGTAAGCCATGGACATATACATTTTTTGGGGAAAAACTGAATTTTTGAATACGGTTTAAGTATAGGAATCCATGTTGAGTTTGTTACATCACTTCCCGAGAGCTGGATGATGGGAGTGTGTGTTTGTAGTTATCAATAGGAGGGGTGGGGGAGGCAGGAGTCCAGAGCTTTTGTTTGATTATAGGAAAAGCCTGAAACCCACAACACTCCTTAACATCTCATTCTGACAGAACTAGGACGTTGCATCAAAGGATGCAACCACAGCTCTCCAGAAATGAATGTACGCACACACACAACTTCCACCAATGTATCAGAGGTATGACATTTTAAAATCTATTTGTTTGACTTTTTCCTGCTAACTTCGGATCTTTCAAACTTGTTTTTTTCCGCTGGAGAAGGAACTAGCAACCCACTCCAGTATCTTTGCCAAGAAAATCTCATGGGTGAGCACAACCAGGAACAAAGACAGATGTGCCTGGCATGACGCGTCCATATGGTCACCGAGAGTCAGACACGACTGAAGGACTGAACAATAACAACAAAGCCACAGAAGCACCTTGTAATATGATTGTACATGTTTGAATACTAAGGAACTTATGGTGGGCAAAATAGTGATATAAACCTCTACCATGCAAAGTACAGAAGTTCAGAAAATGTATATTAGTGTTCCCGTTTGAAAGTCTAAAAGTAAGTAAAAAAAAAAAAAAAAAAACTTTCTTGCTCAGGTTTCCCAGAAATACAGTTATTGCACTGCATGGACATGCAAAAGAAACAATGCACGTTCACTCTTAATTCCAAAAAACACTTTAAATATGGCTCCTTTTAGGCATATGCTCTCTGTATTACACCTACCCACAGGCGGCACAATTTCAATCTTAAAATGGACCTCATCAGTGTGGGGCCGGTTCCTAGTTTGTGCAGTAGATTTTCTGGGGAGGCAGTTTAACCTGTTCCCAGAATGCAGTGTAATAACTGTATTTTTTGGAATTCTGGGCATGAAACAAGTTTTTTTTAACTTGTTTTAGACATTCAAATGCACAAATATATATATAAATAGAATAAGATAAAAGAGTGCTGGGTATGACTTAGTGCTAGGAGCAGTGAAGTGTTTGTTCGTTATATAAAATAAAAAAAAATCCCCGCACGTGGCATTCACTTAAACAGACGTCCAGAGGAAATGAGGAGGATGTCCTGTTGTTGCATATTTCTGTCTGATTTCGGCAATTCACCTTGAAAGTGTTTGTATTACTATAGGAAGCACATGTTTCCACTTTAATGGAGCGGCGGGGGAGCAAAGTGACAACTTTAACACATTTACTAACGGCACCCTCGTGTTTCCTTAGTAGTAACACAAATTCTCTAACTTTATATTTAGCCATTAACGGAGCGTCCAATATATATAACTAGTGAATTGCCCGAACTCCACCCCCCCCCCCGCCGTGTCTCTTTCCCCCTCTCCCCTAAACATAGTTGCAATCGGTTGTAATTAAACAGCGATAGTTAATTAACAATATCAGGTATTGATTTGTGGGGCAGGGGGAATGATATGTTGTTGGGGGGCTGTAGAAAACACTTGTTTCACATCTCCCAGAACATGGACCGTAACACACCAGGCACATCTTTATGTCCATGGTCATTCTGACCCACTTGGTTTTTATGGAGACTCTGGAATAGGTTGCCAGTCCCTTCTCCAGTGGGCCACAGCATACAGCTCCTGGTATTCCTAGTTGGTCTCATCCAAATACTGACCAGGCCCAACCCTGCTCGACTTCAGGGTGGTGTGAGCTCTTGGTTCCCCGGACATAATTAAAACCGGGAAAGTCATACATCTACTTCTTAATTTGAAAAATACATGCGGATGCCTCTGAAGGACCCTGGAGAGATCCATGATACATTGGTGGAAGTTGTGCGAGTGCGTGGCATTTACATTTTTGCATTGCAGTGAATGATGCAAGGTGTCTGCTTCTGGGTCAGTGAGAGGGAATGGACGTTGTGTCTATTTCAACCATATCCAGTTATCATTACAAAGTCTCTTTGTTCCCTCTTCCCCTCTCTTCACTGATAGCCAAACCACATCCCATGATTCAGCTCTGAGCAAGTGAAGTAACAAACACAAAATGGATTCCAGTACTTATAATACAGTCTTCAAAAATTCAGATTTTCCCCAAAAAATGCTTTATGTCCATGACTTACACAGATGCTAATACTGTTATGTTTGGTTTGCCAAGTATGTACAAGCATCTTTTTTTTCTTGAACTGCATGGTCCTTTAGGTCTTCCTATATCTGGGGGACAGGGTTCCTGGTGGTCCAACCTGGGTTCTATTCCACTCAGGGAGCCAAGAGGTCACACCACCCTGAAGCCAAGCAGACTTGGGTCTGGTCAGTACTTGGACAAGAGACCAGAAGCTTTATGATGTGGCCCACTGGAGAAGGAATTGGCAACCCACTCCAGTATCTCTGCCAAGAAAGCCAAGTGGATCAGCATAACCATGGACATAAAGATGTTCCTGGTGTGTTGGGGTCCATAAGGCCACTGAGAGTCGGGCATGACTGAACGATACAACAATAGTGAACTACAAAATAGGTTTAACATAAAAATTGCTTACACCAGCCCTTTAAATCATCACTGAATATATAACAAGCGCAGTTGTTTGCCCACATTGCTTAAGAGCGCTAGATTGTATAAACAAACGGGATAAATTAGGAAATATGTCACTTACTGGTGTTTATGAGCAGTTTTACTGCACTTCCTTATCAAGTCCAGTTGGTATAACTGGATGTGTGTCATAGAGGGATTGTGTAACCTGGCACAAGAGACATGCCATGACCATAAGCAGCAAAGAATCTGGGCAATATTTGCTACCCCAAGACCAGACAAGTTGGAATATTTTACTATTTATCAGTTTAATGTGGACAGCTTCGGGGATAATTGACTTTAATGGATTCAAGCACTAATGGTCCGTCTTTTTTCGTATTCTATGTTGAAATGTAGGGTTCCCTTGTGGTCCAGCAGTTAGGATTCATCGCTGTTGACCTGATTTTGATTCCAAGTCATGGAACCAAGAGGTCACACCAATCTGAAGCCGAGCAGGGTTGGGCCTGGTCAGTACTTGGATGGGAGACCACCTAGGAATACCAGGAGCTGTATGTTGTGGCCCACTGGAGAAGGAACTGGCAACCCACTCCAGTATTTCGGCCATGAATACCAAATGGATCAGCATGACCATGGACATAAAGATGTTCTTGGTCTGTTACAGTCTATGAGGTCACCGAAAGTCAAAAACGACTGAACAACTGTGAAATTTATGCTGGATAATCGGCATAATGATTTTAGAAAATTAATACACATTTTTAAATGCAGTCATTTTCATAGGGTTATATTTGTTAGCGTTTTGTTTCTAAGGTTAAATTTTCTTTTTCTCAGCTAATTCAGTTTTTTTCGGGAAAGTGTGTCGTTGTAAATGAGCTGTCCATTGCTCCAATTGAAAACATTGACTGTTTTAGATGCCACATTCCTTATGTGCATAAAGGAACTCCCATCACACTTAAAGTCTCCTCCAACCATAGCAAGTTTATCAGCAGAAACCAAAATGGTAGATGTAAGTGTAGTTCTTCAAGAGAGTTAATATGGTTCTTTAGTTAAATGTCTTCTGTTAGATTGTTGAGTAAGTATTTAAATGAATATTATCTAGGATAAGGTACTAATGCTCACTATCACATTCCCGCTTCTGACCATGTTTAAAAACAGATTTAGGAATAAATCCATTAACAAATTCCAGTTTAACAAACCTATTGATATCTCTTAAAAGCCATCTGTCCATTAGTAGAACATTTTTCCATTTTCCAGATTTTATTTTTAATTTAATGGCTTTTGTTTGGTAATTGTAAGCTCTATGGATCATAACCATCTACAATAATAAGAAAATCTAAAAGAACGTGGGCAGAAAGTGGATTGATCAATGATCATGGAAAAATGGTACAAAATGGATTGTACCTTTTATTTATAATGACACAGGAAAGGTCCAATTATTTTAGGAATAAAAAGTACATGTAAAAAATAATTGCAGTTGGTTTTTCTTATAATTCGCAATGGAAGTGTTAGATAATCAGGCGTGAAAGTTGTGGGATTTTAAACAAAAAAACAACAACATTTATACAGAACCTTCCTCTCTCCAACTCTATATATAGATGCATTAATTAATGATCACAGTGGATGTCCTCAAGGAGAAGAGTGTGCCCAGTTTAATATAGCTTTATGTCTTATTTTAGAGCAGTAGAGGGGAGACCTCGGTAATACCCCACTAGTGTGTGCCAAGACCAAACTGATATAATTTTACAGATAAGACAAATATTTGCTTAATATATACTAGCGAATTGCCCATCAAAAAATGGCCGTCATAAAATTGTAAGGCAGGTAATGCTGTTTGCCACATAAAGTAAGTCTTTTGGTCATCTGAGTACTTTCGGCGCTCATTGCGAGTCCCTTCGGCGCTCATTGCAAGCCCCTTCGGTGCTCATTGAAAGGGCCGCCCTGAGAGCCTTTGGTGCTCATTGCAAGCCTCTGCCCTGGTGCTCATTGTGAGCCACGCACTGAACACCTTCAGCATTTATTGCAATCCTGTCGCCTGGTCCTTTTTTTTTTTTTTTATATATATGTATGTTTTAATGATAATTAATAAAATCATAAATGAATATACTTTACCTATTTGTAATTACTGTATGCATCAAGCAATATCCTGAAGAGCTAACAATCTTTTTTGATGTTCCTGCAGCATACAATGTACATTCGCACTCTTGCTGAGGTGTAAGTGTCAGCAATGTGTGAAGTGTGTAGTATAAATAGGCTGCGTGCACGAGCGCAAACTGTTTGTTTAGATGTGTAATTCTGCAGTTTGTAATGGTAATGTTATTAGTTGCAAGTTAGTGTTGTAAAATGGAGGCAATTGTGTATGTGTTACGCGGGTGTGGAGCATTTTGCATCCTCCCTAATAGTGTATTTTATACCTCTTAAGGTCTTGTGTAGAAGTCTCAAGTGTCTGGAGTGTTTTTGCGTTTTTATTGGTCGTATAGCCATGTTTTCATTTTTTTTTCTCATCCACCATTTTTTTTGTTGCTTAGGCGATGTTCGTGTGTGTGAAAGAAATCGGCAATTTGTGGTTCAATTGTCGTGCAACCTGACTCCCAGACGTCGTGGCTGTCCCCCCGTGCTGTGAGTGATGTTTTTTTGTATTGTTTTTGTATGTGCGCGGTCCGGCAGTTAGTTTTGTATTTTTTGGACCTCAGATTTTTTTTTTCTTCTAAGTGCCGCGGGGCGTATTCTTTTTTTTGTAAGTCTCGCTTTCCTTGTTGCAAGTGTTACGGGCCGTAATTTTTAAGGCAATTTTTACAAACTGCTACGGGTCTCGCATTCTGAATTGTGTAACTGAGTTTTGTGTTGATGTGTAGTTCCGCGGGTCGTAGGGATGAGCGCCTACATCGCTCATCTTGAACATCGCATTGAGCGCCTTTGGCGCTCCCTGCCTAAGTCTTACAGGGTCGTAGGGATGAGCGCCTATGGCGTTCATCTCCACCTGCGCAAAGAGCAAGCCTGCAAGCGTTAGAAACAACCCTTATTGTTAAAAAAATATTAATAATAATAATAATAATAATAAAATAATAATAATTATATATATATATATATATATATATATATATATATATATATATATATAAAAACTCTGTTGTGCTCAAAAGTTTGCAAAGTTATTTTGAAAATATGACTAATAAAATACTTTTTTTTTTTTTTCTACATGATCAAAGGATAGTGATCATTTGAAGCCATTTATTATCACATAGTTGTCTGGCTCATTTTTAAATCATAATAACAGAAAATCACCCAAATGTCCTGATCAAAAGTTTACATACCCTTGAATGTTTGGCCTTGTTACAGTTACAAGGTTAATTTCCCACACCTGTGGCTTTTTAGATTGCAACTAGTGTCTGTGCATAAAGTAGTCAAGGAGTTTGTTGGCTCTCACGTGGATGCACCGAGCAGGCTAGATACTGAGCCATGGGGAGCAGAAAGAACTGTCAAAAGACCTACGTAACAAGGTAATGGAACTTCATAAAGATGGAAAAGGATATAACAAAGATATCCAAAGCCTTGAAAATGCCAGTCAGTACTGTTCAATCACTTATTAAGAAGTGGAAAATTTAGGGATCGCTTGAAACCAATCCAAGGCCGGGTAGACCAAGAAAGATTTCAGCCACACCTGCCAAAAGAATTGTTCAGAATAGAAAGAAAACCCCATAGGTAACCTCAGGAAAAAAATACAGGCTGCTCTGGAAAAAGACGGTGTGGTTGTTTCAAGGAGCACAATATGACGATACTTGAACAAAATGAGCTGCATGATCGAGTTGCCAGAAAGAAGCCTTTACTGCGCCAATGCCACACAAAAAGCCTGGTTACAATATGCCACACAGAACCATGACACGCCTCCCAGCTTCTGGAACACTGTAATTTGGAGTGATGAGACCAAAATAGATCGTTATGGTCACAACCATAAGCGCTATGTTTGGAGAGGGGTAAACAAGACCTATAGTGAAAAGTATTCCGTCCCCACTGTGAAGCATGGTGGTGACTCACTGATGTTTTGGGGGGAGCTCTAACGGAACAGGGAAAATTGCTGGCAAGATGAATGCAGCATGTTACCCGAAAATACTGGCAGAAAAGTTGCATTCTTCTGAACGAAAGCTGCGCATGGGACGCTCTTGGACTTTCCAGCATGACAATGTCCCTAAGCACAAGGTCAAGTTGACCCTCCAGTGGTTACAGCAGAAAAAGGTGAAGGTTGTGGAGTGGCCATCACAGTCTCCTGACCTGAATATCATCGAGCCATTCTGGGGAGATCTCAAACGTGCGGTTCATGCAAGACGACCAAAGACTTTGCATGACCTGGAAGCATTTTGCCAAGACGAATGGGCAGCTATACCACCTGCAAGAATTAAGGGCCTCATAGACAACTATTACAAAAGACTGCACCTTGTCATTGATGCTAAAGGGGGCAATACACAGTATTAAGAAGCAACTTTTTAACAGGGTCATTTAATTTTTTTTCTTTGTTGCCATGTTTTGTTTTATTATTTTGTCTAAAGTTGAATATGAATCCCATAAGAAATAAAAGAAATGCATTTCGCCTGATCAATCAGATTTTCTTTAAAAATGGTACATATATTACCAATTCGCTAAGGGTATGCAAACTTTTGAACACTGTGTGTGTGTATGTATGTATGTGTATATAACTGGGAGTGTCTCTATGGGTTCCATGATTTTATATGCATGGGAAAAAATGAGTCTGACTAAGAGCATAATTAGGCATAAAAATGTCATAAAGCTATTTTTAAGTTAAAAAATTATTTTGATGCCTCGGTTTTACCCTGAGGGCATCCATGATACTTTGGGGAGTGGCATTTCCATTTCTCCAGGACAGGGCGTGTAGTTATTATTGAGTTCTGTCCCCATCAATGCATGCATGGGGCAAGTGGGTTGAAGTCCTATACCAAAACCTAAAATTATTTAATAAACCCCTCACCCACCTCACTCACTCCATTGTTCAATAGAGAAAAAAATCCCTCAATCTCCAAGATATAAGGAAGTGCCAAAGTTTGAAAACCAAGCCATAAATATTAAGGGCCTGTCTGGGAATGAATGGAAACCAGCAAGACTACAAAGCTGTCTATAAGGTGACACTCCCTGGCGTTTAGGAGAAAGTATTAGTAATTACTACAGCATGGAGAGATTGTGTTTGCAAATACACTATAAGCTGATGATGTCATTGCGCTGGGAGGAATAACTTTATCAGGTGGTTTTAACCTGCTCAAACCAGTTCACAAACTTCTCCATTCATGAGTCACCCGGCCCTCCTGCCAAGTCCTTCTAGATCATTTCTCAAGGCAAGTTTGCTCAGTTTATTAAAGGGACATAATAGGAATATAAGCTACCCATGTGTCTTTTTTTACTTTTGTGTACTATATTTTATTTAGAAGTGCTTAAAAGCTGTTTCTTTCTGCCGAACATATATTACAAATACTTCCTGTGTTTTGCCCTCTGTAGCTCATGAAGACGGTGTAATTCTAAGTAGAGGGGGTGTGCCCTTTCATAGTAACAAATCAATGGCCACATTCTACAACTTGCAACTTGAGAGACGTTACTTCAAAGTCTGTGTATTAATGAGCTGCATGAGCACAGCAGACCCAAACGGGCACAAATTGTATGATTTTATGCAGGAAAAAATAAACTTTTATTAAAAGTAAATCAAAAGTTGTTGTTGTTGTTCAGTCCTTCAATTTTGTCAAACTCTCAGTGACCATATGGACGCAGCACAACAGGCACATCTGTCTTTGATTCCGGTTGTGCTTATCCATTCTTGGCAAAGAAACTGGAGGGGTTTGCCAGTTCCTCCTCCACAGCAATTTGTCTGGCATCTCTGCTATGACCTGTCCATCTTGGGTGACTCGTAAGTCACAGATTAATTGAAGTATACAAGCCCTTTCACCACGACAAGGTAGAGATCCAAAAGGGGTAATATGTAGTACCACCATGTTAGAAATATTCTCTCAGAGGGGACCCCAGTGACAACAAGGGGAAATAAGAAGTAAATATATATATATATATATATATATATATATATATATATATATATATATATATATATATATATATATATATATATATATTATATTCCTAGTGAAATCCAGAAACCCTCCCTGTCTATTTAATATTGCGACACATTGCGTAACTACGACGTTATATCAACATAACGTGGGCAGAAGAAGTAAGCAAAGCAGGTTCATGTAACACTGACCTGATAAGTGGATCATTATCAATGTGTCACTTAAAGGGATATGTAAATGAGCTGGGTTTCAAATATTTCCTAATAAACATCTTCTCTCCCATCCCTTTGCGAGTAGCTGTGATCTATCACCCGCCTGTATCACCCTCTCAATTTCTGGACAACTTTGCCACCTGGCTCCCTCACTTTCTCTCCTCCAATATACCTTCACTCATTCTTGGCGATGTCAACTTAGCCACGACACACCCACCTGCCCAACAACTGCAAAATTACTTGCTCTTCCCCCTTCTTTGGTCTCTCATAATGGACAGATTCAGCAACTCACAGTGGTGGACACTCCATTGACCTTATTTTCACCAATCTCTGCACTATCTCCAACCTTGACATCTCCTCACTTCCCCTATCTGACCACCACCTGCTAGCTTGCAACCTCATCTTCCGCTCACCACCCTTCTTCAATTCCTGCCACCAGAACCAGCAGTAACCTACAAGCACTCAACCCATAACAATTTTCAAATGTACTAAAACCCTTTCTCAGCCAATTCACCACCCTCGCCTGCCCTGACATTGCCGCTTCACAGTACAACACTACTCTAACCTCCATGCCCCCATCATCACAAAAAAACGCCCTCGCTCTCATCCACAACGATGGCACACCACACAAACACGCTATCTACAGAGATACTACGCACTGCAGAACGACTATGGAGGAAATCTCGCACTTCAGCAGACTTTATCCAGTACAAATGTACCTTGCGCTTCTACTTCTCCGCACTCAATCTTGCCAAACAACACTACTTCTCATCACCAATAACAAACCTGCCCTCAAATCCTAAACGTTTATTTGCTACATTCAATACCCTCCTTTGTCCACCCCCACCTCCTGTGCCTTCCTGTCTCACTGCTGATGAAACCATCCGAAATGAGCTCCTCCCAGCTTGGCCCTATCCCACCATCCTCTCCACAAACCGATAACACCCAGACCGTACCCTTCAGAAAATCCCTCCTCCACTATAGACTCCTTTGACCCTGTAACAGAGGATGAAGTATCTACCTTATTATCAACCTCTCACCTTACATGTCCACATGATTTTATTCCATCGCAGCTAATCCCTCCCCTATCCAACACACATATTCCAGCGCTCACACATCTATGCAAGCTCTCACTAAACACTGGCAAGTTTCCATCCTCTTTAAAACACACCATAATTACACCCATTCTCAGAAAGCCCTCATCTGACCCAGCTTCTGCCTCCAACTATCGCCCTATGTCACTACTTCCCCAGGCTTCTAAACTGCTTGAGCGGCTTGTTTACAAATCGCCTCACTCAATTTATTTCCTCTAAATTCCCTTCTTGACCCCTTCCAATCTGGTTTCCGGGCCCAACTCTCTACAGAAATAGCCCACACAAAAGTCACCAATGACTTGCTCACTGCCAAATCAAAGGGTCACTTCTCCATTCTAATTCTCCTCTATCGCTCTGCTGCCTTCAGCACAGTTGACCACTCTCTTCTAATCCAAACTCTCCACTCTTGGCATCCAGGAGACAGCTCTTTCATGGTTCACATCCGATCTAAAAGATCGTACATTTAGCGTCTGCTTCTTTGGCACCTCTCCCTCTGTCTGTTGGCGTTCCCCATGGTTTTGTCCTAGGCCCCCTCCTCTTCTCCATCTACACCTCCTCCCTTGGCAACCTTATAAAATCCTTTGGATTTTAGGATCATCTCTATGCAGATGATACTCAAATCTACCTCTCTGCACCCGATCTATCCCCCTCTCTAGCTTATCCTCCTGGATGTCTGCTTGTCGACTGCTTGAAACTCAACATGTCTAAGCCTGAACTCCTTATCTTTCCACCCTCTACTACAGCTTCCACTCCTCAAATATCTCTCACTGTTGACAACACCATCATCACTCCCATCTCCCAGGCCCGTTGTCTTGGGGTTCTACTGGATCCTGCCCTCTCTTTTATTCCTCACATCCAATCAATAACAAAATCTTGTCAGTTTCACCTAAAAAACATCTCCAAAATTCGTCATTATCTTACAGAAGACCCAGCTAAAATTCTAATACACTCTCTCATCTTATCTCGACTTGACTACTGCAATTCACTCCTTGCTGGCCTACCAATCTCTCATCTGTCTCCCTTCCAATCCATAATGAACGCCTCCGCTAGACTCATCTTCAATACCAAACGATCAGTGTCTGCAGCCCCTCTCTGTCAATCACTCCACTGGCTTCCCATAGCTTCCTGAATCACATTTAAAATCATGGCCCTAACATAAAGCCCTCAACAACAGTGCACTTATATCTCTGCTCTTGTTTCACAATACTCTCACAACCACCACCTTCGTTCTGCTAACGACCTTCTTCTTTCCTCCTCTCTCATCACCTCCTCTCACTCCCGTCTTCAAGACTTTTCTCGTGCTGCCCCTACTATTTGGAACTCCTTCCCCCGCTCCATTAGATTATCTTCCAGCCTCAAAGCCTTTAAAAAATTACTAAAAACACACCCGTTTAAAAAGTCTAATCACCTTCAGCTTTAACATGTACAACTGCACACTCCACAGCTTAACAACACCTACAATCTACAGTACAGCACACAGACACCTCCACTTGACAAACAAATTGCTTTCACATTGCCATCTTGCATTTGCCACCCTCTTGTATCACATCTAAACCCTTAGATTGTAAGTTTGCAAGTTTTCAATATTGTGTCTGTGCTTTGGAAACGAGCACTATGTACATTTGATTCTAAGCTAAAATAAACCTTTATTAAACCAATCTAAGCCACCTATAAAATAGAGCGAATCAACTAGGATACTAGGAAGAGATTCTCAACAAAAAAGGGAAAGCAAGGAGAGCAGGTCTATGACCTCATTGGGTCCTCCTTATATAGGGGCTCTCATAGAGATATGCTCCTAATAAACTAGATCTCTATAATAGATAGGTAAGAAAAAGAGAACCTCAAATACCAATTGGGTATAAATATATACCCACAAAAACTAAATAAAGATATATAAATTAGGCTCATCATCCAAACCTATGATTACTATTATGGACACACTTATGGGCTGTAACAAACAAGGGAGACCAAGTAGTCATAAACCCCCATGCCCAAATTAGGGAACCTCACAAGTGGTTATTAGCTTAAACAAAAAAAGGGTGGGGACAATATAGTCCAAAAAAATGCCTAGCCTGACAGCCGTTTCGCCATAGGTGTAGCTTTGTCAAAGGATTTAGCTATATGGAGCTATACTCTGAGTAGTCTCAGTATAGCTAAAGCCTTTGGCAAAGCACACCTGTGGACTACAGTGGCCCTTTAACTCATTACATTTTGATGTGTCTTGTATTATATTACAGTGATCAGGTTTCATATTTCTTGTAATAACAGTTGGTCTGTAGTTCAGTGGGGTATCCTCTATGTTACCTTATTATGTCTTATCACGATCTCCATGTAATTCAATTTTTTTATTCTAACATTATATAATGGAATTTTCTAAACATATTTGGATTGTGATTTTGATTGTTCCTCCCTTTCTTTGAATATTTTAAATCTTTGAAGACAGACATCCTTGAATAGAGAAAAAAATAGTTTCTGTCAAATCTCACTGAACTGACCTTGGATAAATCTGTGACCCCTAATAATATTTTGGAAGTTTATTTTATAAAAAGAGGTCGCTCTTATTCAGTCGTTCTTTACTTCAAGACTCAATCTAGTTACTTTGTCGAGATCTCTATATAAATCAATGTCACATCTAAATAGAATTATTCTGTATATTTCTGATTAAAACACTGTGTCACATGTTAAAAACATAACTTTTAAGACAGATCTGCTGTTATGTAGATTTAAAAGCCCACTTTTCTATCTATGCTCTTTTAAATAGCTAAACTTGATAATGGCAAAAATATATATTATATTTCATATGAAATTATTCTTTATTGCGGGCATCCACTTTGTCAGCAGTAAACTAATGACCTTTCCATTAGTGATATCAAAAGCTCTGACCCTTGTAGATGCCACATTCCCAATGTGTAGATATAACTTCCTGTAAAAGTAAAATGCCAGCCTCTTTAAGAAACGTCAGGTAATTATATGATGCGAAGAACAGTGTCAGATGCTTATAATTATTCTATTCCTCAAAGGACCTTGCAATGTTTACTGTACACATCATGGAGGGGCTAGTGCAAAGTAACCTGGGAGGGCCCCTTTCACAAGATAGGTGCCTGTATGGGTCAATAAAAAAACAAATATATATGTATATGGTCGGGTCACTCCTAGATCAACTTTCTAAAAACAATTGTTATCTCAATACATTAAGGGACCCCTTTAGCACAGGCAGTAGAAGCACACTACCCTGGTCTTGGTCATGGTCCTCCGCCATTTTGTGCTCACACACAAGGCTACACAAACTATCAGAAAGAAAAAAAAAAAAACAGAAATATGGTCAAGAGAAACCATTTAAAGGAATGTTCCCATAGTTATATCATAGAAATTAGTATTGTGCAATACCCAATTAGCATATCAGAAAAAATATGGCTTTCATTCGTTACCTTTTAATGAATATGCTGCTTTTTTTGCACATAAACTTCTATCTCGATAATGGAAACTTGACAGCTAAAATTGTCATTACTCTAATTCGGACTAATGGACAGCTCATTAGATTACACACACAAAAAAAAAAGAGAAACTGCAAAAAGCAGCTCAGTAGAGAAAAATGGAATAAAATAAAATATATGTATCTCTCTATGAAGGGCTCACTATCATACTCCTTGCTCATAGGTATTCAGGGCCGTTGAGAGTTGGTGAGATGGTGTACTTTTGTAAGGGTCCCATCCTGGAAGGGGAGCCCCATGCTGGCAGGCATTTATTATTAAGCATGGAGATGCCGGTCACCATTTAATAAGGGAAATAAATTAAGATATTTCACACTATATGTTCAGTTTATGTAAAGGTTGATTATGGGAGATGGGCAAAATGTGTTAGCATCATTTTAGGGGGCTCTGGCTATTAAATTTGTACTAGATCCCAAGACGTCTTATGTTAGCCATGTAACTAATAGCTATTTTGTCTCTTGGTCTATAACTAAAACCTATCTTGAAGGTTTATAGGAAGAAATGGAAGATATGAATTATTTTACTGTCTGAAATGCTTCTTAGTTCATTTAGAAGATACATTTTATAATTCCCATAACAATTGCTAACGTAGTTGCTGACGTTAACAACTAAAGAATATGACAAACAGCTCTGCACGCACATGCCCTCGCATGTCAGTATGTAACCACTCCAGTAATTAATACTATATCCTGTTATGACACACCCAAAATCCTTCCCTGAATTAAAAAAAAAAGTTTATTGATATGTTTTCCCTACATTTTTGCATACTTCCCATGTCTGGCTGTCACTTGTGACCAGAAATACCTTGCCTTGGCCAACGTCTGTGAGATACTGCAGGTGTCTTACTGTGTGTACACAGAAGGAAATGCTTAAGAGAGAAAAATGTAACACTTTATTGGCCAGGGGAACTGCAATGTGTGAAACCTATGTATATAAAAGTACTTTGTTGGGAAAACTGCATGATACTTAATAACCAGGGGGAGTGAGATAGGATTTTACAGCACCTATGCTCGTTAAAATTCTTGATGTTGTAAGAATTCTCGCCTTCATCTTCTATCTGGGAGGGTAGCAGTTGGTGAATCTCCATGTTGCACCCTCTAATGCAACAGAGCAACGCCAGCATTTTTCCATGGCCAGTGCAATATGATCATATGGGCCAATAGGAAGTAGCTTGCCCACATCTTCACCTTCATTTTTATGGACATGTTTTGGTTTATTACAGTCATTAACCAGTTCACCTACTTTTACTCTATTATGAATAGCAGTAGAACTTAAGGTTGTTTACTCAACATTTTACTTTTTGGCGTCACAGTTCGCAGTCTGCCCACATGATACAGTGACCAGCTCTGAGGGATGGGAGGAGTGAGAAAGACCAACATGGCAGCTCTAGATGTGACCAGCTAATAGTCATGACATGTCTGGGCTACCAATGGTTCCATCCTGCTATATACAACTGACCAAGGGCTAGGACTTTTTTTTATCCCAACAGCATCCTTTTAATATACGCTAACAAATCTACAAGTCCCATGTCACTTTTAAAGAAATCACTGTAGTGGTCATACAATAGGGTTTCAATTGTTTATCTAATTACAGATTTCCAATATAATTAGTATTTACAAAAAAAGGGAGGTGGAGGATGAGGAGGGAGGTGGAGGATGAGGAGGGAGGTGGAGGATGAGGAGGGAGGTGGAGGATGAGGAGGGAGGTGGAGGATGAGGAGGGATGAGGAGGGAGGTGGAGGATGAGGAGGGAGGTCTAGGGAGAGGGAGGTTGAGGAGGGAGGTTGTGATGAAGATGTGGAGGGAGGATGTGGAGGGAGGATGAGGAGGGAGGTTGAGGAGGGAGGGAGGTTGAGGAGGGAGGGAGGTTGAGGAGGGAGGGAGGTTGAGGAGGAGGGAGGTTGAGGAGGGAGGGAGGTTGAGGAGGGAGGGAGGTTGAGGAGGGAGGGAGGTTGAGGAGGGAGGGAGGTTGAGGAGGGAGGGAGGTTGAGGAGGGAGGGAGGTTGAGGAGGGAGGGAGGTTGAGGAGGGAGGGAGGTTGAGGAGGGAGGGAGGGTGAGGAGGGAGGGAGGTTGAGGAGGGAGGGAGGTTGAGGAGGGAGGGAGGTTGAGGAGGGAGGGAGGTTGAGGAGGGAGGGAGGTTGAGGAGGAGGGAGGTTGAGGAGGAGGGAGGTTGAGGAGGAGGGAGGTTGAGGTTGAGGAGGAGGGAGGTTGAGGTTGAGGAGGAGGGAGGTTGAGGAGGAGGAGGAGGGAGGTTGAGGAGGAGGAGGAGGGAGGTTGAGGAGGAGGAGGAGGGAGGTTGAGGAGGAGGGAGGTTGAGGAGGAGGAGGAGGAGGAGGGAGGTTGAGGAGGAGGAGGAGGAGGAGGGAGGTTGAGGAGGAGGAGGAGGAGGGAGGTTGAGGAGGAGGAGGAGGAGGGAGGTTGAGGAGGAGGAGGAGGAGGGAGGTTGGAGGAGGAGGAGGAGGGAGGTTGAGGAGGAGGAGGAGGAGGGAGGTTGAGGAGGAGAGGAGGAGGGAGGTTGAGGAGGAGGAGGAGGAGGGAGGTTGAGGAGGAGGAGGAGGAGGGAGGTTGAGGAGGAGGAGGAGGAGGAGGGAGGTTGAGGAGGAGGAGGAGGAGGGAGGTTGAGGAGGAGGAGGAGGGAGGTTGAGGAGGAAGAGGAGGGAGGTTGAGGAGGAAGAGGAGGGAGGTTGAGGAGGAGGAGGAGGGAGGTTGGGGAGGAGGAGGGAGGTTGGGGAGGAGGAGGGAGGTTGAGGATGGGGAGGGTGGTTGAGGAGTGGGGTTGAGGAGTGGGGTTGAGGAGTGGGGTTGAGGAGTGGGGTGAGGAGTGGGGTGTGAGGAGTGGGGTTGAGGAGGGAAGAGACACAGGGAAGGGAGAGGTTGGAAGAGACACAGGGAAGAAAGAGGGGAGAAGAGACACAGGGAAGAAAGAGGGGAGAAGAGACACAGTAAAGAAAGAGGGGAGAAGAGACACAGTAAAGAAAGAGGGGAGAAGAGACACAGGGAAGGGAGAGGGGAGAAGAGAAACAGGAGAGAGAGGGGACACAGAGGGCACAAGAGGGACACAGGGGGCAGCACATTTCCCACCCTCGGCTTATACTCGAGTCACTCATTTTACCCAGTGTTTTGTGGTAAAATGTGTGCCTCGACTTATACTCGGGTCGGCTTATACTCGAGTATATACGGTATATGGTATTTTGTCAATATGTCTAGTGCAGATTTAGTTTTTGTATATTCAGATCCTCTTTCAATCTTGGAAAGCTGATGGGGTGAAGTGTGGCAGATCTACTGGATGTTGTGATGCCAATTCCAAATGTTAAAACATTATTTTATTGTTAATAAGTAATTAAACAAATTAAATCATATTGTATCAGCTGTGCAATGGCCCTTTAAGTGACTGTGGGAACTATTCTTAAAATGTATATTCAAGATGAATGGGACTGAAATGGATAGATCATCTTCTAAATATGTTTTATATACACAGTGCCAAGAAGCCCCTCATAGCAAAAGAGATAAACAGGGCATCTAATAATGCAGAATTCACAGCTGGAGCCAGGACCAACATTTAAAGTATTTTTTTTTTTTTTAAAGCAAAACAGGAATGTAAACATCTCCACAATGCAACGACTTACCGGAATATAATAGACGTTCATTTTAGGAGTCTCGTTAGCAGTAAACAGCATTCCTGAGGAGACACAATGACGCAGAATGTGACCAAGGAGACAAACAACATGAACGTGGCCTCGAAATAAACCACCATTATGTCTATCTGGGTAACCAAGACAACTGTGTGTGCTGTGCCCTAGCATGGGGACACGTGCCAATAGTAAGGTAGGAAAACAGGCACAGGGATAAGAAAACTTCACATATATCTACGCGTTTGAAAACAAAAACAAAAAAAAGTGTCAAATCAAGTTTATAATGGGGACTAGCCACTTGCCCGTCAATGACGGGCA
>CM050165.1:400089681-400092181 GCA_027410445.1 Discoglossus pictus
AGGACCCACTGAACCCTCACAAGAAAATATGCACCAGGCACCCACGTTATGGTCCAAGCTGCTGCTTCCGGGTCACGTGGGATGGAAGGTCGGATGTAGCCAGTCGGCAAAGGAAATGCTATCTCCAACGCCATGTTGTGGATGTCATGAGAGCGCCATATTGTGACTGGCAGAAGTGCTGCTTGTATTTTAATTTATGGTTGGCATATATTTTACATTTGTAATAAAAGCCATTATATGTTATACATACATAGAGATATCTTGGAGTTATAGGAAAGCCCTGTTTTTTTTCCCTCAAGGTTTTTTTTTTTTAATTGTGCAGTTTTATCATGCCATCTACAGGTCCTAATTGCTGATGTACATTTTCAGGTGAAGGGCTTGTGTACTTCAGTGAAGCTGTGAGCAATACCACATAGGGTAACCAAAGATGGGAAGGTCATAGCAGAGAGGTCAGACAAATTGTGGTCCACTAGAGAAGGAACTGGCAACTCACTTCAGTATCTGCCAAGATTATCTTATGGATAAGCACAACCCGAGACATAACGATATGGCACCGGAAGGTGAGCCCCTCAGGTCAGAAGGTGCCTACCACATCACTAGGGAAGAGTAGAGGGCGAGTATGAGTAGCAGCAGATCGAATTAAGTAATTGGGCCAAAGTCGGGGGGACGTCCTGCAGAGGATGTGTCTGGAGGTGAAAGAAAAGTCTGCTGCTGCATAGAACAATTCAGCATAGAAATCTGGAACATTAGAACTATGAACGAAGGCAAACTGGTTATGGTCAAATATGAAATCATAAGGTTAAACATTGATATGCTGGGAATTAGTGAGCTCAAAAGGACTGGAATGGGACATTTTATGTCACACAACCACCAGATCTTCTACGGTGGACAAGAATCCCACCGAAGAAATGGAGTAGCCCTCAAAGTCAATCACCCTTGCCCAAAGCAGTTCTCAGTTACAACCCAATAAATGACAGAATGTTTTAAATTTAATTTTAAGGCAAAACATTTAACATCACAGTGATTCAAGTCTATGCTCCAACCATAGATGCTGAAGTTACCAATTCTACGAGGATATTCAACACCTACTAGATATAACCCCAAGAAAAGATGTTGCCCTCATCATAGGAGATTGGAATGCTAGGAAGTAGGGAACCAATAGATATCTGGAATAACAGGTAAGTTCGACCTTGAAGTTTGGCCTTAGAGTACAAAATGAAGCAGGTAAGAGATTAGTAATATTATGTCAAGTTAATTCCCTCTCATAGCAAACACCCTCTTCTAACAGCCTCAAAGATGACTCTACACATGGACTCCACCGAATGCACAAAATAGAAATGAGATTGGCTATATACTTTATAGCCAAAGAATGAGGAGCGCTGTACAGTCAGCAAAAACAATACCTGGAGCTGACTGCGGCTAAGATCATGAGTTTTCTATTGCAAAGCTCAGTAGAAAACTGCGGAAAAGATAATCACCAAGAAGAAATAAAATATGCCCCTGTGAATATACAGTGGATGTAAAAAAAGAGATTTAAGTGACTAGACATGGTATAGAGAATGCCTGAAGAACTGAAGAATATCACCAAAAGAAAGAAAACATAAAAGTAGCCCAGGAAAGAAGAAAAGCGAAAGGTAGTGGAGATAGGAAAAAGAGTTGTCTAACTAAATGCAGCATTCCATCAAGAAGGAGACATAGAAGATAGATAGAGATAGAAGAATATAATATAATTAAAGCATATAGAGGTCTCTTCAAGAAAATTGAGCATGTCAAGGAAACCTTTCATGCCAAAATGGGTTTGATAAAGAAAAATTATAGGGACTTAACAGAAGCAGATCAGATAAAGAAGAAGTGGCAGGAATACACTGACGATCTATACACAAAGAATCTTAACAGCACTGATAACCTCAATAGTTTGTCCAATGAGCTGGAGCCAGACATCTTGGAGAATGAAGTGAGATGGGCTCTAGGAAACCTTGCTGTTAACAAGACTGCGAGATTTGATGAAATCCCAGCTCAACCATTCCGAATCCAAAAAGATGAAACCTTGAAAGTGTTACTTGCCTTTTGCTCATAAATTTGGAAAACTCCCCAGTGGCCGGTAGACTGGGAAAGGTTAGACTACATCTAAATGCCAAAAAAAGGCAGTGCCAAAGAGTGTTCCAAATTGTCGAACAATCGAACTCTTTTCACATGGCGGCAAGATAATGCTAAAGATCTTGCAAGCTCAACTCCAACAATATTTGGACCAAGTATTAACAGATGTGCAAGGGAGTTTGCACAGAGGCAGAAGCACGAGATGTCAAATTGCCAATGTCCACTGGATTATAGAGGTTGTCACCTTATTTATTCAACTTATATGCAGAATGCATAATGCGCAAGGCCCGGCTGGACGAATCCAAAGCAGGAATCAATGTAGCTGGGAGAAATAACAACAACCTTAGATAACCAGATGATACTACTCTGATGGCTAAAAGTGAGGAGGAACTAAATGACCCAT
>CM050165.1:400097181-400332181 GCA_027410445.1 Discoglossus pictus
TTTAGGGGTTAGATGAGAAAGTCCTAATTTACAGAATGAGTAGTAGCTAAGTGGAACAGCCTCTTCTCAATTTGACCTAATGAGAGCACTGGCACTTAAAGATGGGAAGATTAACTGATCTGTGTAGAGACTTTGAGCCGATTCAATTGAGCAATAGTAACTTACAGTAGCCCATAATGAAGGCCGTAAGTTATTTTGCTATTCAATTGGTGTCTTTTTGCGAGCCCGGGTTACGGCCTTGAAATCCTTGTGGAACTTACAGCCCCCAACGCCTTTCATCTTTTACGTCCACAAGCGTTACAAGCGTTAAAATTGCAAATCGCTATTCAGTTGCTACAATTCCTCAAGCGCGCAAATGTTTTCACACCCGTAAATGGCAAAAGTAGGAGCAAATCCTACGAGATAGGACTCGCAAGGGGGTTTAGCCCCTGTTTGCAGCACTGTAAATACAAACAAAAAATCAATACCGCATTGTAAATGACGGGCAAAGCGATGAAAGACATTAGGATTAATTGCACAACAGTCTCAAGCTCGCAAATCAGCAATAAATGTTTTTATATTTTTATGTTTCATTTGGGGTTAAATCCATCTCGGGTATCAATGAATTAATACATATCAGGCCACCCATATGGACTAGAACAGTATTGGCATTCATGTTTATTATTTTGTATTTTGCGGTTTTGCGAGTCCGATTGCATATCGGACCCCTAAACTTTAATTGATTGACACGTAACCTCCATGTTTTACTGCTGTAATGATAACGGTCTAATTTTCTATTGGCTGTTTCTAAATGGGTACTTACGGCCTTGCTTAATTGATCATGGTCTAGCCCTGTAATTATACATACAAGTGCATGGTTTAAGGTTTCGGCTTTCGGTCCCAACTTGCGGGATTGTTCAATTGAATACCATCGGAACTGTAGCAGAGTTCAAGCCCACAGCAAGCCTGCAGACATACGGCCTGTATACCACGAGATGAGGGCTTCAAATTGAATCGGGCTCTTTTTGTGCAATATAAGTCTACCCACCTCAAGGAGTTGATGACCAGAAGCTAAAATGTAAAAAGATGATATACTACAGGTTCTACTATTTTATTTACTATTCTAGAAACATTTTGCATGTTCTGAAGTATAGTTCTTCAAATTAGTTAACATAGTATATTTAAATATATGACCACAGGGTCCCTTTCATAAATGAAAGACTAACTTTTTTTTACTTTAATGCTGCTAAGGGGACTTTAGAGGTAATTTAATACGTGATATATGTTTGAATAGACTTTATAATTTCTGTGGTCTTTGTTTATTCTGAGATGTTAGAATATAATGGAATAGAGTGTGTTATATTTATACTAGCGACTTGCCGGTCAAAAAATGACGGCAATAAGATTGTAAGGCTGGTAATGTTGTTTGTTTGCAACATTAATTTTGTTGTTGTTCCAAGATCCTTCGGTGCTCATTGCGAGCCTCACGCTGAGCGCCTTCGGCGCTCATCGCATGGCTTGCAATGAGCGCAGAGGCTGTTTGTTGTTTGTGTGCTATGAGCAGCGTTGTTTTTTTTTTTTGTATGCCAATGAAATAGTTAATGAAATAATAAATGAATATATTTGACCTATTTTGAAGTAATATATGCAGATAGCATTGTGTTGAAGAGCTGGCAATCCGTTTTCATGTTGCTGCAGCATACAATGTGTGTTTTCAGTGCTGTGGAGCTGCTGTGTAAGTGTCATCAATGTGTGCAGTATGTAGTGTAAATAGTGTGCGTGCGCACGGAAAATCCGTTAGGGTAGCTGTGTACTTCCGCATTGTGTAAGTTAGTGTTGTAAAATGGCGCCTAATGTGTGGTACGCGGCTGTGGCTGATTTTGCGTCCTTGTTCTTGGATCGCATCAGTTTTCTTCGGAAAATCTGTTTGTGTTTGGTGGTGTTTTGCGTCTTTAGGGTCCTGTAGCCTCGTTTTCGTTTTTTTCGGCGGACATTTTTTCTCTCACTTAGGTGATTTTCAGGTGTCTAAACTCTGTAATTTGGACTTAGATGGAAGTGTAACTTCACTTGCAGAGGTCCTGGGTGACCCCCCCCCCCCCCCCCCCATTGCTGTGGGTAAACTTTTATGTGTTTGTTGTGTGTATTTATTGTGTTTCTAATGATTTCAGGTTTTCGAGGGTTGGCCGTTAAAGTCGTATCTTTGCAAGGTTGTAGTGTTTTTTTTTCTAAGTCCCACGTCTCGTATTTGTTTGTCGTAAGTCAGTAAATGTTGCGAGGTCCGCAGTTGCTGGCAAGGTGCGCCTTCGGCGCTCCATGCCAGCAACTGAGGCCCTCGTTTCGCGAGGGCCACAGGCTCGCAACGCAAGCTTGCAGCGTTAGCAACAACCCGCATGCTCACAACTATATATGTGATGTAGACAAAAAAGTCAACAATATACTCACAGGTTCACATAACTTGGAAAGAATACCTTGGACTGTGTCATACCAATATCTTTATTAGCGTCAATAATCTGAATAATCGGATCAGTCTTGGTTCATCAAGGCCAGAAACAGTGGGAAGTATAAATGACATAATTTTGTAGAAAATGTCAGCCCACCGGAAGACTCCCCCATAGATGGGTCTGGCTCATTCACAAGTGGTTACATCCTGGATAAATATCACATCTACATTATAGATGGACTATAGATGCACCAATGTATCATTCAACACAGATGGACTAGATTCACTTCTCAGCTGTTGAGTAATGGCTGTGACGTCTTATCTCTTATCACTAACATGGGGCACTATCTTAATCTGAAGGTGTAAACGGCTGTGGAAGCTTTTTCCCCCCATGTTGATGTTAGTCTTTTGCTCCCCTGCATTATGGCACTCAGCCCAAATCCCTAAATCCTCCCTTTGCCGGAAGAAATTTTAGGGTAGGGCGTACCCAAACCAAGCGTTACTGATGAGAAACAATTACATGTTGGCATTCATGGTTCCCTCAGTAAACTGTAGCTCCCCAGTGCCAGCAGCACTCATGCAGGCCCAGACCATGACACTCCCACCACCAAAAGTATACATCTATACTGAGGAAAGGTAGTTGAAATAATCCCTAAATGACAGATAAACGGATAAGGCACAAAGAGCACAAAAACACGATATGAGATGAAACCCCCAGTTTGAACATAAACAGCGACGCAGAGAGAGTGGGGCAGCATCTGACATCATCAGGTAAATGCATATAGGGAGAATCAACACAACATATTATAAAAAACATATATACACATATAGACATATGTGTATATATGTTTGGTCTGGGCCTGCCGGCACTGGGGAGCTTAAGTTAATTGAGGGAACCATGAATGCCAACATATACTGGGACATACTGAAGCAGAGCATGATCCCCTCCCTTCAACATGATAACAGCCCAAAACACACCTCCAAGATGGCCACTGCCTTGCTAAAGAAGCTGAAGGTAAAGGTGATGGGTTGGCCAAGCATGTCTCCAGACCTAAACACTATTGAGCATCTGTGGGGCATCCGCAAACGGAAGGTGGGGAAGTGCAAGGTCTCTAACATCCACCAGCTCTGCAATGTCATCATGGAGGAGAGGACTCCAGTGGCAACCTGTGAAGCTCTGGTGAACTCCATGCCCATGAGGGTTAAGGCAGTGCTTGAAAAATAATAATGGTGGCCACACAAAATATTGACACTTTGAGGTGTACTCACTTTTGTTGCCAACGGTTTAGACATTAATGGCTGTGTGTTGAGTTATTTTGAGGGGACAGCAAATTTACACTGTTATACAGGCTGTACACTTACTACTTTACATTGTTGCAGAGTGTCATTTCTTCAGTGTTGTCACATGAAAAGATATAATAAAATATTTTCAAAAATGTGAGGGTGTACTTTTGTGAGATACTGTATATATTTGACCCATTGCTGTTTGTCTTGTTTTCCTGGTGGACCAGTGGTTAGGAGTCTGTGCTTTCATCACTACAACCTGTGTTTGATTCCAGTCAGGGAACCAATAGGTCACACCACCCTGAAGCTAAGCAAGGTTGGGTCTGGTCAGTACTTGGATGGGAGACCACCTATGAATACCAGGAGCTCTATGTTGTAGGCCACTGGCAACCCACTCCAGTATCTCTGCCATGAATACCAACTGGATCAGCATGGTGTGTTGCAGTCCATGAGGTCAAAGTAGTGTCAGACACAACTTTTTATGTGTGACACACCATCTAGTGATTACATTTCACCTCTACTTTGTAAATATAAATGGCATTATGCAGGTGTGACTGACTTTCTGTGACCTCATGGACAACACAACATGTTGATCCACTTGGGTTTCATGGCAGATACTGGAGTGGGTTGCCAGTTCCTTCTCCAGTGGGCCACAGCATACAGCTCCTGGTGTACCCAGGTGATCTCCCATCCAAGTACTCCAAGAACTCTTGGTTCCCTGGCTGGATTCAAACCTAGGATACTGTGGTGAAAGCACCTGCATCCTAACCACTGGGCCACCAGGGAACCCTTCCTCTACTTGGACACAGCGACAATTATCCTGTGACAAATTGCACATTGTATTAAAAGTGTGGCATTTGTCCCATAACTTAGTGTTGAGAAAGGCTGTATGTTGGATAAACATCACCTTTGTTGAGTGCTGCCTCCAACTGTAATAAATGTAAATAGAGAGAAAAAGAGAGAGCAAGAGACAGAGAGAATCATTTGCACTTGAATTACAGTTGTACCTTATATGATACAATATGTAAGTTTCCCCAGTGTGTGCTTTTGCTTTAACCAGTTCCAACAATCTAAGTACCATTACAGTCTTTTATTTATGATATTCCCTTATTTTTTTATTTATTTTTTTCCCGAAAGTTAAAAAACAATCTCTCACGTATTAACGATTATATTCAGCTATATACTGTAATATTCAAAGCCTTATTTCTGTTCTGTGTGACCAAAAAAAATAGTTTTTGGGGTATAAAAAATCATAGCGATATATACTAACTTAATATGTGTAAGCATACACAGCTCACTGTAACTTGGCGAGGAAGATAAGCACATACATTAAGAGATCAAATTAGCAAGGAATGCTTAATAATTGGTAATAAAGTAAATGTTTTATTTTTTCAGTTCTAGGAACTGTGCCCATTAACAAGTTCTTAAAAAAAAATCATATTGTAAATGTTCAACTTCTGCGTTCCTTAAATGTGTAAAGCAAATTTACTGCACACGTCTGTCTCTGGCATATTCAATGCAATTATTCTATACTTGGCAGCCATTATCATGTTTGAGTTAATTGTTTGAGTCGAAATGCCTGTAAGATTGCTAATTAGTCATGTGTTATTAGTACTATAGAGCCTAATTATATTAGTTATATTTTAATGGTGGTAGCTGCAAGATTCTGTGCCTCTGCACAACTATACAAGATGATCAGCAGAAACAAAAATGGGGACCACAGCGGCAGATGACATATAATTGTTAATAAAGGCTGAATTATTTTCCTTAACATTCCAGAACATCTTGTAATTATTTAAAAGATCATAGTTTAAATATACAACACTGGTTTTAATTGATATATAGTGATGTTTTGGGGAAACCTCAGCCTTTGCCTACAACACGAATGGGCAATGCAATATGACAAAACTAGTAACTTGTCTGTCATAAATGACGGTGTCATATATGTTATGTTTAATTGTCTGTGCTGTCTCTCTCTGTGCTGTCTCGTGCCCTCTGTCTCTCTCTCTCTGTCCTCTCTCTCTGCACTCTGTGTGCTCTCTGTCCCTCTGTCTCTCTCTCTCTGTCCTCTCTCTCTGCACTCTGTGTGCTCTCTGTCCCTCTGTCTCTCTTCCTTCCCCTCTCCCTCCCTTTCCCTCCCTCTCTCCCTCCCCTTTCCCCCCTCCCTCTCTCCCTCCCCTTTCCCCCCTCCCTCTCTATCTATTCTTGAGTAGCTAGTATGGCAGCCAAAACTTGATGCACATTCTTACTTACATAGGACCCTATTCTATAAGCTACTTGAAATTGCTGTGAACTCATACATTTGGCTTTGGGTGTTTTTGTTTATAAATATTTGTATGCATTGTAATGTCTTAAGAATTCATTAGTGCCAATAAGTAATATTTACAGAATATGTAGCAATATTAAGAGTGATTTTAACTGTGTATACATTTACTAATGGGGTAATTAAATCGGGCCAATAGAGGGTAAAATACTGGTATTTATCTAGATTTTTACACAAAATATAACAGCGCAATTTACCTCTTTTGCACTCTTTCTCTTTGCCCCATCATATATATATGGCTAATGCTCTTATGATGTACCTTTTATACCTTTATTTACAGTTTTTCCTTCCTTATATCCAACTCTATTTCTCCTTTCTTTCCGCCATTAGTCTTTCAGTTTAATTTTTTTCTCACTTTTTTTGCTTTATTTGACTTATTTTCTTTAGTTTGCCTAATCACACACTTTCAACCCTGTCTTCTTTCTTTCTTTCTAGATTCTAGATTGACAATGACAAAAAGAAAATACCTTACAAAATACTCAATAGGTCAATATTATTTATTGAGAAAATTGGGAATGAGATATTGTATAAATGAACAAAAATAAGCAAAAAATACAATATAATCATATATGTAGTTCTCAGCAATACGGGTTGTTGCTAACGCTTGCGGGCTCACTATGCGAGCGCGCCGCAGTTGCTGGCAAGGAGCGCCAAAGGCGCTCTTTGCACTGGTGGAGATGAGCGCAGTAGTCGCTCATCCCTATGACCCTGTACGACTTTACCCTCCAAAACTCAAATACACAATTCACAGTGTCAAACTACAAAACGTTGTCATGCTTTGTACCCTCGCAAAGCAAGCTCTCAAGAACTGCGTCCCTCACGAAGCGAGGGACGCAGTTCGGCCTGCAAATGCGGACTCTCGCAAAGCAAGGGGCCGCATTTGCGGAAGGTGGAGGCTCCAACGTCGGCTGCAATGAGCTGAAGGCTCATTGCAGGCAGCAAATGCGGTCCGTCGCAAAGCGAGGGGCCGCATTTGCAGAGGTGGATGCTCTACGGCGCCTAACAAGCGGTTACAAACACCCACAGAAGCGAGACTTTTAAAAAAAAAACATAAAACACACAATGACTAAATACGGACTTACACAAAAAAATACCCGGGACTTAGAAAAAAAAAATACGAACACGCAAAAATACGAACTTAACAGACGAACCCGAGCACAGCGAAAAACAGAAAAAAACACAAAATACACACAAAAATACAAAATAAAACATTACACGCAGCAAGGGGGGACAGCGAGGATATCTAGGAGTCAGGTTGCACGCAAATTTAAGTCCAATTTACAGAGTTTACACACTCGAAAATCCCCTAAGCGAAAGAAAAAATGGCAGCCGAAAAAAATGAAAACGTCTTTTACAAAAACCTGCGCAAGGTACAAAATATACTATTAGCAAGGACGCAAAATCATCCACACCCGCATACCACATACACAATCGCCGCCATTTTACAACACTAACTTACACAATGCGGAAGTACACAGCTACACTAACGGCTAGCCCTCGCGCACGCAGCCTATTTACACTACACACTGCACACATTGCTGACTCTTACACCTCAGATCCACAACAAATGTACAAATGTACATTACATGCTGCAGAATCATCAAAACAGATTGTTAGCTCTTCAGCACATTGCTTCCTGCATATATTAATTACAAGTAGGTAAAGTATATTAATTTATGATTTCATTAATGTATTAATTATCATAAAAAATATACAGAAAAAAAAACACACCACAGTATCGCAAATACGACAAAGACCATCACCGCGCACCTCACAAGGAGCGCCAACGGTGCTCGTAGGACACAAAGTACCAGGGCAGAGGCAAGCTCCAAAAGGATATCAGCGCGGACCTTACAATAAGTGCAAAAGCGCCTCTGATAACAAAAAATACACCAACCGAGAGGCTCGCATTTTTGACGGGCAAGTCGCTAGTATATATATATATATATTCCTGTAGAACTCCCATGACAGTATTCTTAAAATTGGGGATATATGTTTGTACAATGAGGGTATGCATGTACTGCATATGTTACATTGCCTTTATTAGGGCCTCATTCAATTGCGATTTGGCCAATTGAATAGGGCTCTATATAAGCACACAGCATATTTTTTTACAGAAATTTTTAGTTAGTGAAGACCTTGCTTTTGGATAGAAGTTCACTAACTAAAAACTTTTGTAATAAAATATGCTATGTGCTTATATAGAGCCCTATTCAATTGGCCAAATCGCAATTGAATGAGGCCCTTAGTATTTGTATCATCCCATTTTACTTGTTCTGGTTAGGAAAGGTTTATTTCCCTAAGTGTACTCCTGTATACACCCATTATACAGTTACAATACTGTAACCTGGGCTTCATATTTGTGAAAGCTAAGAGAGCTCTGGCCTAGAGGCAAAACTCTTGGGGCCTCATTCAATTGCGATGTGGACAATTGAATAGGGCCCTAAATAAGCACATAGCATATTTTTATTAAAGAAGTTTTTAGTTAGTGAAAACCTTTCTTTTGGATAGATGCTTGCTAACTAACAACTTCTTTAAAATATATATGTTATGTGCTTATTTAGGGCCCTATTCAATTGGCCAAGTTGCAATTGAATGAGGGCCTTGGATTGTGTCAAGGTGTATTTGTGATTCATATGCAAATGGGACTCTCTCTTTCCCTCTCTGTACAATTGTTTTTATCTCTTTGCCATGAACTCTCTCTGGTAGTATCGTTGCCTCTCTCGCTATGTATCCCAGGCTCTCTCTGTGTGTACAGCCACTCTTTATCTATCTGCCCCAGAACGCTCTCTCTCTGTATCCCAGAAAAAAAGAAAGAAAGGAAGAAAGAGAGAAGGAAAGGAAGAAAGAAATAGAGAGAGAGAAAGGGAGAAAGGAAGAAAAAAATAAAGAGAGAAGGGGAGAAAGGAAGAAAGAGAGAAAGGAAGAAAGGGAGAAAGGAAGAAAGAAATTTACCAAGCAAGCCCAAACAAATCCCAAGCATGCCTGGGATAACCAAATGGCCATCCTGATTATGCCAATTTTGTTTGGGAGATAGAATGAACAAATTAAAATGGCCTTCAAATATCTAAAATATATGGTGTCAAATATATGTTATCACATATATAGTTGTGAGCATGCGAGTTGTTGCTAACGCTTGCAGGCTCGCCGAAGGAGCTCCTTGCCAGCAACTGTGACCCTCGCAAACTTTAAGTCGCAATGCAAACAACACGACACACCAACTACGAGCCTCGCAAACTTTACCTCGCAACGCAAACAACATACGAGACACGTTAACACACATTACGACCTCGCAACACTCGGACGCAACTCGCAAACATTACAAAATTCAAAACACAATAAATACACACAGCACATACATAAAAAGCTGACCTACAGCAAGAGGGAGCATCCAGGACCTCAAAAAAGCAACTTACACCTTGATTTAACTCAAAATAAAAGAGTTAAGACACTAAAAAATTTGCTAAGCAACAGAAAAAATGGCCCACGAACAAAACGAAAACGAGGCAACAGCACTCTAAACACGCAAAACGCCTACGGATATTCCGCTAAGACGCATACCACACATTACCCGGCATTTTACTCCAATGCGGAAGTACACAACTGCGCTAACGGTTTAGTCTCGCGCACGCACACTATTACACTGCACGCATTCACCACGCTTACACAGCAGCCCCACACCACTAATGCTGCAGCAACATCAAAACACATTGACAGCTCTTCAACACAATGCTTCAAAATAGGTAAAGTATATTAATTTATTAATGGATTACATATTTCATTATTACAAACCAAACAGCATTAGCTCACTTACAATTTCATTGCCGGGCAATTCGCTATTGTTTATATAAACTTAACATTTATCATGCTTGTCTGATACCAACATGTACACATTATAGAGCGGTGTGGAGGATGGCTTTATCTGTGAGTGACAGCTTGGTTTCTAGTATCTAAAATAGTTTCAACAACTATTGAACACTGTTTTTTTAAATGGTGAAATGGTGAACTAGAGCTAGGACTTTCTCTTTTACAATATTTACCCAATATATAGGCTTGAAAGAGGTATCAGTAAGTACATAAAGACTAGGAAAATATTCAAGTACAACAATTAGGTTCAATAATACCAACAAAAGAGGGGCCTCCAGTCCCGCCCCCCATTCTCCATCAGTTTAATTAGAATACAATGGAATACAGCATTACACTGGCCCAACAAAAAAGGTTATTGGTGCAATCAACCCTTTCGATGTAACATGGTATAAATTAATATCAATGTTGAAAACTACTTAAAAAAAATCTCTAAAGTCAAACCTCAAGCTGAGTTTGAATAAATGAATTTCAAGTTGCATTGCTTTGAATTGGGGGTTTATTGACGGCATAGGTACTACCTGAAACCTCTTCTCAATTAATTTGGATTGAATATATGGACTGAGGGCCTCATTCTATTAACGGCCGTAAAATGGCTGCAAAGCTGCGATTCGTTGCGGCCATCTTACGGCTGCGTGTAGAGCTACTGCTACCCTGCTATTCAAATGGACAGTGCCGCAAGGATATCCCCTTACGGCCGGCCGCACATCATGCAAACGGCTGCAAGAGTTTCTCCCGCGCCCGTAAATCTTTTTTTCCGGCCGCAAAGTCAGAAAACTGTAAATGCAAATATAAATTCAAGATGGCACTGTAAAGCTCTGTAAATGCTAGGGATCATAATGGGGGACATGAGGATTATTAGCAACACCCTCTCAAGCTTGCACATCGCCCAAATCCGATATTTCATTTACGGTTTATTTTCTGTCCCAAAGCCCCGCGGGCTCGTCCTTGTTAAAACCCATACGGGTTCGGAGGTTGAGGGTACAGGATGGCTTTTCTATGCTACGACTTGTAAGTAAGCCCTTTACGACCCGTGGGTCTATTTTACCCATTTACGAACTTGACAGAGGCTAATCCCGCAGCCTTTGCGGGTCTGAGGTGCTCCAAGCCCGTGGGACTTTGTACACGGACATTTTACATGAATTAAACTATTATTATTATTATTATCGTTTATTTGTAACGCGCCAACATATTCCGTAGCGCTATACATAAGTTAAGTTACAGGCAATGACAAGTTCAAGATTCACACATTGCGATGAATGGAAGGTACTGTCTTTGAGCTTGGAATCCGGTGTCCATAGCGCTTTCCCTAAAGCACCTTGCAGGATTGAAACTCGCAGACTTACAATCTAAAGGTTTTTTAGATTTGAGTGTATGGGAATGTTGTGCTATGAATGCTAACACCTCCAATCACTTTCACGTCTCATCAAAGTACAGGATGGCTTTATTATGTGCTTAATTGGTGCTCGCGGGACCTTTTTGGTGCAAGTAAGCTGCGGCTCGGTTTTAGATAATTACGCCATGACGAGAGGGTTTACATAGCATTTGAATAGCAACCGTGGCTTTCTTGCGGCCGAAAGTCTTGCTGCTGTGTAAGATCAAAGGCTTTCCTGCTGCGCGTGCGGCCGCAATGGATAATAGGGCGCCGGCCGCAAGCCTGCCGGAGCCCTCGGCCACAAGGGAATAGAATAGGCACGTAGCCTGCGACCGGTCCTTGCGGCCACGCATCTCCTACGGCCGTTAATAGAATGAGGCCCTGAGTTTCCATTTTCTGACCACAACTAATTAGCGCTCCAATATACTAATTATTTACGGACTCTCACTGTATACAACTGTATGCTATTTGTAACATTACTATGGAAGTACAGGGTTTGTTCATTATTATACATCTCTCATGCTCTCTTTTACACAATTAGACATTATATGGGTTCATCTTAAAATGGTGATATGTAATGAGGGACATTTATGGTCTGTCCTCACATCCCATTTACAGACTACACACTACTTGCTCCCACTTATTTCTGCACATAAGATTTTAAGGTATGCCGAGGAGACTCATGGGTTAATTCTCAGTTCCATCATTTAATGGACCACTGAAGTATCATATTTAGAGTATTTTCTTATGACTTGACAATGGACAAAAATGTTTTACAAAGTTTAACATAAATAAATTCAGCTTTTAAATGTTATCTGTTCTATTTAGTTTTGCCTCAATTGATGATTTATACTTAACAATACACTATAGCATAAAAGTAACAGTTTTTTTCTTTTCACAATAAAGGTTTTATTTATTTTCTCCTCTTTATGACTTTACAGGGATATTAGTCAGCTTTCAGCATCAATCTAGATTTTGCCTTCCAGGCAGGAGGTGTCCCATTGAGGATAATAGGGCTATCATAACTACTTATGATATCGACCCTTTGTGGTTAACTTGTAGTGCGTTTATGTCTCAATAAAGTTTTTCCTATTTTTATCATCTATACCACTATTATAGAGATGCACCAGGAATTTTTTAATGGGCACTCATTTTTCACTAATTTGCTTTAATAGTAGCAGATTATACACCTGGGAGGAATGGAAGATTCAGAAAAGGTTTTCAGTTCTATTGAAAACTGGCTGATGTATATTACAACTTTATAATAAAACTAAAAGAGTAAGCCCCATCAGGATAGGCTTCCCTATTAAGTTACAAACACACTAGCGGCCCAATATGGAGTCCCTTATAAGACAAGTGGAGACAAATACATTTACGATTTTCTTTAAGCATGCTTTTATGCTTCATGGCTTACATAGCTGTAACACAGTTCACAAACACATTTCTCAACTACATCCATGGTATTGGTGCAAGTAATGTGGAAAAATGTATTTAAAAAAAAGTAATTCTCGTTCCCAATTCTAATATAATGCATCTTTATGTATGGACCCTACGTCTGGGTTCTACAATCTCTGGTCCTTAGAAAATATGTACTAGCTACTTGCCCGTCAAAAATGACAGGAGTCAAATTGTAAGGTAGGCAATGCTGTTTGCTACACATTGCCCGGCAAAAATTGCGGGAATACGTTTTCCCCACCTCTCCCTCCCCTGTGTGTCCTCCCCCCCTCCCCTGTGTTTCCTTCCCCCCTGTGTCTCCTTCCTCCCTCTCTCCCCTATGTCTCCTTCCCCCACCCTCTCTCTCCTGTGTCTCCTTTTCCCCTCTCCCTCAGCTGTGCCTCTTTTCCCCCTATCCCTTTCCCCCCTCTCCCTCCCCTGTGTCTCCTTCCCCACTCTCTCCTCTGTGTCTCCTTCCCCCACCCTCTCTACCCTGTTTCTCCTTTTCACCTCTCCCTCCCCTGTGTCTCCTTACCATCCGTATGTCTCCTTTCCCCCATTTCCCCTCCCTGTGTCTCTTTTCTCCCCTCTCTCCCTCTCCTTTTTCTCCTTTCCACCCCGTGTCCCCTTTCCCCGTTTTGCTTCCCTTATCTCATATCCCCAAATCCCGCCCCTCTGTCTCCTTTCCCCCTCCCTCCCTCTCCTGTTCCTCCTCTCCCCCTTTACCCGTGTCTCCTTTCCCACTCTCCCTTTCCCCCTTGTGTCTCCTTCTCCCCCTCTCCCTGCCTTGTGTCTCTGTTTCACCTACTCTTCCTCTCCCTTGTCTCCTTCCCCCGTGTCTCCTTTTCTCCCTCCTCTTCGTCCCTTGTGTCCCCCCCTTTCCCTCCCTTGTCTCCTTTTCCTCCCTTGTCTCCTTTCCCCCTCCTTTTTGCTCCCTTGTCTCCCCCCCCCCCCCTTGTGTCTGATACCTGGATGGAATCCTGCCAGTAGCGCCGCACTTACCTCCTCTGTTGTTCCCATCCTCCAGCATAGCGCAGCTTGATCCAGAAGGTAGTTCCGGACGGAGGTGGGGCGCCACAGTGCAGAAGACGGAGTGTGGCGCTGCTGGCAGGGTCGCATCCAGATATGTGGTTGGGATAGGGTGTTGCGAGTCTGGGGTCTTCGCAATGAGACCTCCACTGGCAGGGACCAGGTACTAAGTCGCAGGAACCAGGTACTAAGTCCCGTGGCCCCCGTGGTTACAGGCCGCAAAAGCTCGCCTCGCTTTGCGAGGCTCGCAGTTGTGCCCCTATATGACACAAAGTGTGACCAATATCATAAGCGTTCCCATATGATGGGTGTAGCAACTGATGGGGGA
This sequence comes from Discoglossus pictus, assembly GCA_027410445.1. Taxonomy (NCBI): domain Eukaryota; kingdom Metazoa; phylum Chordata; class Amphibia; order Anura; family Alytidae; genus Discoglossus; species Discoglossus pictus. Next base: position 400,111,238 of record CM050165.1, read on the forward strand.
CCCCCAGATTTTTCATTGTGTGTAGAGAAGCAGTTGTGTTGTATTTTTATACTATACGCGGTATCTCCCCAGATTTTCTTTGGATACTTGGCTATGTGAAGAGACTACTACTAACTGGTTGTGCTCTTAAACCGAAACCCTAAGTAGTAAGCACTTTAGTACATACTGATTAAACACTTCCTTGTAACTTGCATGCCAATATTATCATTCAGATATTTGTCAAAGTGGGTATTTTAAAATAACATACCATAAAATAAACATTATAGGTTTTATCATGGACACAATATAGGTCTTAAAACTAAAAATGAAAAATACAACAGTTATCCTAAAGTTACTATATATATATATATATATATATATATATATATATATATATATATATATATATATATATATTTATATATGTATATATATATATATATATATATATATATATATATATTTTTTTTTTTACAAAGGGATGCAGAGGTGAAGTTTACATAGTCAAGGAGAGCTTGAGAAAGGACAACATTTATACTGATTGTTTATTTAAGGATTATACAGCTTCAGGAGGGACAGATAGCAAATATATTGAGGAGGCCTGTATACATAAAAGAGCTGGAGGTCCTGCTTTACATGGACTTGGACAGATTCACTAAGGTTTGCAAGAGCTGCAACTGATTCACTGAGGCTGCTTTGTCAAGTTTTCCCAATGAGATATAGGGCCTCATTCAAATGGGATTTGGCCAATTGAATAGGGCTCTATATAAGCACAGAGCATATTTTTTTACAGAAGTTTTTAGTTAGTGAAGACCTTGCTTTTGGATAGAAGTTCACTAACTAAAAACTTCTGTAAAAAAAGAAATGCTCTGTGCTTATATAGAGCCCTATTCAATTGGACAAATCGCAATTGAATGAGGCCCATAGTGTGGGTCTGTATTAATGGATTCCAAATAACAATAATCTGCCTTATTAAATTGTGATTTGGCAAATTTAAAAGCGCTCTATGGGCCTCATTCAATTGCGATTTGGCCAATTGATAATGCCCTATATAAGCACACAGCATTTTTTTTTACAGAAGTTTTTAGTTAGTGAACTTCTATCCAAAAGCAAGGTCTTCACTAACTAAACACTTCTGTAAAAAAATATGCTGTGTGTGTAATTAGAGCACTTTAAAAATTTCCAGAATCACAATTTAATAAGGCTGAATATTTCTGTAAATACAAAAATAATTTAATTATGATAAGTAAGGTGAACTAATTTGGAATAGTCTTTAAGTAGATAGTATATACGGTAAGTACCAAACACTTGTTATATATAATCTTATATGAAGGCTTTGCTTGTTTTTAATTAGTTAATACAGTTGAAATGTTACATAGCTCCATTATGCTTGCTGTTTAAAATTGAAACTAACAGGGAGTTATGAATAGTGTTATTGCAGAAAACTGTAATACGGAACATAAGGGGATATTTACTAAGCTATTACAGGGGCTGCAGTGGGGCTGGAATGGCAATTTTTCCCATAGGAAATAGAATATATTACAGTGGTGCACATTGTAGCAGCTGCAAAGCTTTTTAAATCTTCATCGATACATAGGGCCTCATTCAATTGCAATTTGGCCAATTGAATAGGGCTCTAAATAAGTACATAGCATATTTTTTTTAAAGAAGTTTTTAGTTAGTGAAGACCTTGCTTTTGGATAGATGTTTACTAACTCAAAACTTCTGTAAAAAAATATGCTGTGTGCTTATATAGAGCCCTATTCAATTGGCCAAATCGCAATTGAATGAGGCCCAGAGAGTTGTAATGAACTGTGCTATATTAGGGCCTCATTCAATAGCAATTTGGCCAGTTGAATAGGGCTCTATAAAAGCAAAGAGCATATTTTTTGCAGAAGTTTTTAGTTAGTGAAGACCTTGCTTTTGGATATAAGTTCACTAACTAACAACTTCTGGGGAAAAAAAATACTATCTGCTTATATAGAGCCCTATTCAATTGGCCAAATTGCAATTGAATGAGGCCCTTAGAGTATAGAGTGTGAGCTATTAAACAATAACATCTGTATCTTTTACATGTCTTTACTTGTTATGTATGCATTTTATTCATTTTATTTACTTCATATATTTTTCAAGTAGTTCCTTGGACAACTTACATGAAGCTCATGGCCACTGGTCATCCGTAGTGTTGGAACCTCTAATCTAGGCACTTCTGTATTATATTTTGAGTTATCTCATTGATTTTGTTTAACATTTTTGTAATAATATGTAACAGTTTAAAATAGAGAAGAATTGTCACAATTACCTATTCAGGAACATAATTTTTTATTTTCAGATAAAAAGTGACAATATATCCATTTTGGAGCTATGTTTTGATAATAGTGTCAAGAGGAAATGGGGTGGAAGTCTATTTTAATTTGTCAAAGTCCTGCTTTGCAGAAAGGTTTTTAGATGTGTGATAAAGTCTTGGAAAAATATAAGGAGACATTCAAAAATGGTTGGGCTATGCAAACCAAATATTTGTGAAAAATGTAACAAAATAACATCTATCAGGGATTTACCAACAGCCCTATGAAATTACCTCAACGTGTAAAACCGTAGCCCGTAATGTAGCCCGCAAGACTTAAGGGTATTAAATTGGCCCCGTAAAGCAACCGGTTTCCGATCTGCTGGTTATGAGCGAGAAAAGCATACGGGACGTGGAACTTCGTGCCCGCAAAACCTTTGTTCTATCAAGCCCGTAGCTGCTACATTGCAACTTCGCTATTAAATTTCAACAAATTCCCTGGCGTTCAAGCAAATGAAGCCAAAAAGCCTACATGCACCAGAGAAGACCTGCAAGGGGGGGTAAAGTCCTATACATAGCACTGTAAATGCAAATATACACACACTACTGAGGGAAAGTGATGTTAGGTCTTAGAATTAATAGCACAACATTCTCAAGCTCGCAAATCTGCTATATAAAATACTTTTTTTCATTTCCGTGTTATATCAATCCCGGCAATCAATGTGTTAATACATATAATGGAACTCGCATGTAATAGAATATCATATTTACTGATTTATCATTATTGCATTATTTCTGGAATGTGGGTCCGATCGAAACTCGTAATTGTAAGCCGTAGGCTTTGAAATCTAACCTCCATTTTTCAGTGACGTAATGATGACAATCTCATTTGCCATTGGCTCCATAAAAACCCGTAACTAGGTGTTTGACTCTTTGATCATATTCACGGCCAAGCATCCAACGTGCGTTTGGTTTACGGGTTTGTGTCTCAAGCTGTAACTCGCACCCTGCTCGAATTTAATAGCTCTGTAACTTGGCCAAATTTCAAGCCCGCAGCTGTTGCGGGTCTCACCTTGCACTTACGGGCTTTGAATTTAATAGGGCTGGAAGTATCTCAAGTATATGTCATGGCATCCCTTGATTTAATATGCACTATTTCCTATGGGGAAAAAGTCTTCTCACCTTAAGTCAGGTTAGTAAATTCCCTCCATTAATAACTCTATAAACCAGGAACATAAAAGCATTTTTTTGTGTCTGGAGGCTGCCATCTTGTACTGTTAGGCCCTCATTCAATTGCAATTTGGCCAATTGAATAGGGCTCTAAATAAGCACATAACATATTTTCTTTAAAGAAGTTTTTCAGTTAGTAAACATCTATCCAAAAGCAAGGTCTTCACTAACTAAAAACTTATTTAAAAAAAATATGCTCTGTGCTTATATAGAGCCTCATTCAACTGGCCAAATCGCAATTGAATGAGGGCCTTAGTCTTGATGCAGCTTGATGAGGATAGATATTATTGTAAAATTGGCTCTTATTGGTTATTTGTTCAGTTTAAATAGAAACGTATTCCTCATCCAATGTTCATCCTATTCTTCCAAGCTGTCTAAGGCCCTCATTCAATTGCAATTTGGCCAATTGAATACTGCTCTAAATAAGCACATAACATATTTTTTTAAATAGGTTTTTAGTTAGTGAACATCTATCCAAAAGCAAGGTTTTCACTGACTAAAAACTTCTTTAAAAAAATATGCTATTATCACTTTCGAAATTTATTACACTGATATATCCTTGCACAATGCATCTCTACAATAATATGTGGCATATTTTTACATAGTTACATAGGGCCTCATTCAATTGCTATTTGGCCAATTGAATAGGGCCCTATATAAGCACAGAGCATATTGTTTTTACAGAATTTTTTAGTTAGTGAAGACTTTGCTTTTGGATAGAAGTTAACTAACTAAAAACTTCTGTAAAAATAATATGCTATGTGCTTAAATAGAGCCCTATTCAATTGAAAAAAATCTCAATTGAATGAGGCCCCTAGTAATTAAGGTTGAAAAAAGACTATAAGGGCCTCATTCAATTGCGATTTGGCCAATTGAATAGGGCTATATATAAGCACATAGCATATTTTTTTAAAAGAAGTTTTTAGTTAGTGAAGACCTTGCTTTTGGATAGATGTTTACTAACTAAAAACTTCTTTAAAAAAAATATGCTATGTGCTTATTTAGAGCCCTATTCAATTGGCCAAATCGCAATTGAATGAGGCCCTATCAGTCCATCAAGTTCAACCTGTTATGATCTCCTCTGATCTGCAATATGCGGATTAGTTATTAATTCATTAGTTGTTAATTAATTTTAAATAAAAGACTGAACATTTTTAAAATGATACACTTTTTCCCAAATGCTTAATAATCAAGAAAGTTAAAAATACATTTCCATTTCATTTTCAAAGGATTATTTTGGGAAAAAAATGTTAGAAAACTATGGTCCAGGTTGAAAACAGTTAAGAAGTCATCCGGTTAAAATGTAAAGTATTTGTCTACTCCCAAAGGAAAAACAAAATAAATAAGAATATAATATAAGAAGTAAAGTACATGTTTATAATATGTAAAGTCAGAGAAAGGAATATAGATATAGTGAAACTAAAAGTAGTGGATGCATTTATTTATGAATAGGTTTATTTAGTCCCAGGTATATTCAGTATCATCTCATACAGACCTTGTTGACATTGAAACTCCCTGGCCCTGTGCATGTGAGAGTAAGAGGGGCAGCCAAGCCCCCTCCCATTCATCTAAATACCAGAGGGGATTGTGCCAGGAGCAGCAGGGGGCAGAGAACCCATTGTCAGGTGTCTAAAGGTAAATGAAACGTCACAAAGTACACCTATCTAGGAGGAGCATATAAGGACTGGGATGTACCTGGGACATCACTGAAGCATCAGTGTGATCTGGATACTCACAGCAGTGCAGGTGCAAAGAGACATCCTTATACAGCAATATCTCAAGGGAGACTACAGAATCTACCTGATACCAGCTCTACCTGGAGTCACAGTCAGTCTCAACTACACCTTCTGTGCTTGCTATGAAAATAGCCCTCATTCATTAGGTAAGTCATTATGTTCCACTATAATTACACATTATATTTCTATTAAACATTGCAGGTCTCTTACTCCTCTATCTCTTTATTTATATACAGTATATATAATTATGTTTGTGGTACATCACCATATGTCAGCAACATTTTGCTAAAACTTGAATATTAATAAGTTCAGATCACAGGTACCAGATATCTGATTTCTGTGTCTTTCAGAAATAAAGTAGCATGTATTGTCAGTAATTTGCAAAACTTAATTATTGCAGTTTTGCTGCTTAAAGATATATATATATATATATATATATATATATATATATATATATATATATATATATAAATAAATAAATATATATATATATATATATATATATATATATATAGATAGATAGATAGATAGATAGATATAATATAGTTAAGCATTGTAATAGTTTTAGGATGCTGAGATTTAATTCCTATGAATTGTGCTAGGTGCAATCTGTAACTAATGCAATACATGGCTTGCCCTCTGCCAGCTAATGGTATCTACAGACTTACGTTTGCTCTCTCTATTGCATAAACAGGTTTTACTTAATAGTTTTTCATGCAAATTTGTAAAATAAAATGAGCATCAATTTACAGTTCTTTGTCGCTGGGTAAAGTTTTAAAATGAGTATGTAATTACATTTAAAAACCATGTTCTGTCTTTTAAATTGCACACAATGCCTGTTATATCTCTGCTGTGCATTCAATTTTTATCGTATTTTATAATAAAATAGGCGTTTTATTTACTTCAATCCATAAGTGTTAAAGTTATATAACAAGGCAATTAAGTCTATTTAGCATTTTTATTTTTTCATCACTTTAAACATTTCCAGTGCTTTTTTATAACTTTACTGATTTTTGTCATTTTATTTCTTGCAGGAAATTAGAGTGAAGATTTAGTGCGAAGATGGAGTTTTGGCTTATTTCTGCCCCTGGAGATAAAACCAATGTTGCAGCTCTGGAGAAGCTCAATACGGTCACCTCCAAGGCGAATCTATCCAGCAATACCAAGTTTGGTATACCAGACCTGAAGGTAAGTGGAGGATAGTTTAAAATCTATATAATTACGCCAGGGATTGGCAAATCCATAGAACCAGGGAGCTATGGCTCCTAAAATTTTATTTCTGGCTCCTTACTATTTAGTTAGTATGTATAATACATAGCCTGGCTCCTAAAATGATTAGCCGGATCCTAAATAACTTGGCTGGCTCCTAAGTTTCAGATACATTTGTCAATCCCTGAGCTAAGCAATTTCTGTGAATGAAAAGTTTTAGGCGCCAAGATACTTTCTGTCCAGATCAAGGATGTGTGTTTAAGCTTAGGCCTAGGGCAGCACATTTTCAGGGGGCAGCAGGCACAGAATATGGAATATGCACAGAAATGTCTATATACATACAGTATTCGGTCTGTAAATGTTCCTGACTCTTTCTGATTTACAATATGCTTTCATAGGGCCTCATTCAATTGCGATTTGGCCAATTGAATAGGGGTCTGAATAAGCACATAGCATGTTTTTTTAAAAGCAGTATTTAGTTAGTGAAAACCTTGCTTTTGGATAGCTGCTTACTAACTAAAAACTTATTTTAAAAAAATATGTTATGTGCTTATTTAGAGCCCTATTCAATTGGCCAAATTGCAATTGAATGAGGGCCATAGACACTTAGGGCCTCATTCAATTGCGATTTGGCTAATTGAATAGGGCTCTAAATAAGCACATAGCATATATTTTTTAAAGAAGTTTTTAGTTAGGTAAAACCTTGCTTTTGGATAGATGTTTACTAACTAAAAACTTCATTAAAAAGTATATGTTATGTGCTTATTTAGCACCCTATTCAATTGGCAAAATCGCAATTGAATGAGGCCCTTATACACTTATGATTAGTATGTAGCAAGAGGAAAGGAGGAGAAGTAACTGGGGAAAATAATATTACTATTTACACATAACCTTATACTGCATTGTGATTATATAGTTACTAGGCACAGTCATAATTTTATTTATGATTAGTCATATTGACCAGTATGTATACCATTAATATTTTAACAATATTTCAGATAACTTTATTTAACAATTCCCTTCTGGACACCATTCTTGCCTGATGATATTTGCTTCCTGTGTCCTTCATTCGATAAGGACATCTGGTAGTGATATGGCAGGTGGGCCTAACTGGCTCAGTCTCGCCACATCAGGCAATAGCCTTGGGATATTGTGTACAAGATATCAAAATGTATTTCATGAATAATAACAAGAATAACTAGATCTACTAGTTCAATCCGTTTACTGATAGATAAAACAAAAGTGATACTAAAAGACTCTTTGATCTGCCTCTTTTCATTAATTGTATCAATTGTGGCCCACCTTTCATTTAAATGCGGGTACTTTTACTGCAGGATATTGACAGCAAAAACAAACAAATAAACAAAACAAATAAATAATTTACAGAAGTAAATAAGTGTAGTCAAGTGAAGTATAATAAAAAGTATTTATTTTAGTCTTAAATATATAAACCACACAAATATATATAAATAGACAAATTATCTAACACTTCCACTATTTTTTTTTTAATAACAATCAATTGTAATTATATGTGTTATTTATATGTGTACTCTCAGTGCTGCAATAACTGGGATATTTGCTGTGACATTATATTCCTCCATTCTCACAAACATCTATATTATTCTATAATATGTCACAGAATAGCTAATTCTGTGATGTATCTGTGGGGTTAATTGGATATAGAAGAGATGTTTTTCCAACAAATGCTTCAGTTAGAAAGCTAGGACATATATGCAATGGAGTTGTTCGTTGGCACTTTTTTCTAAATAATTTTTTTGCCATTACTTAGGGCCTCATTCAATTGCGATTTGGCCAATTGAATAGGGCTCTATATAAGCACAGAGCATATTTTTTTACAGAAGTTTTTAGTTAGTGAAGACCTGGCTTTTGGATAGATGTTCACTAACTAAACACTTCTGTAAAAAAATATGCTCTATGCTTATATAGAGCCCTATTCAATTAGCCAAATCACAATTGAATGAGGCCCTTAGTATTTTGGGGCTTATTCTACTTTTGATAATATTATATGAAGGTATTAGTGTTATTGGGTATATTAAGATCATGAACATACATATATTTAAATAATGACACAAGCCAGAACATCACTATAATATACTACCATACAAATATGATTGGATCTTATATTATTCAACTGGGAATGGATTTCATGGAGTATTAAACGGAGCTTTTTGGTAAATAAGCCATATAATGCGTGAGATAAAATATTACAGTTAGGCCTCAAGGCTACCTAGATTTTCATTAGCACGTGTAATAATATTTTTTCATGATAATATTGATAAATGAATAAAGCCCCTGTATGTTATTTTTCAGGTGGGGACACTGGACGCTCTGGTTGGTCTTTCTGATGACTTGGGGAAAGCCGATACCTTTGCTGAAGGGTAAGACAACCTTTATTTACTACACACAAAGGGAGAGCTGCTATTGTTTTGTAGTACACAAGAATCCTGTATATAGCAAGATCGTCCCGACTCTCTCTGGATCTGAGACCAAACGGAGGTGGATGGTTTCAGTCTCAGCCCTGTTTACACATGTAGAAACTAATCACAGAATAACAGTTGAAAAATGTCTAGTGTTGTCCGGCTGATGGTCACTTTGGAGCAGAGGCCCATGACATCTTCAATGCCATCACTAATCTGATAGAATAATATATTTACTAGATCTTACCATTCTCTTTCTTATACCACTAAGGCCAAATGGTGTTGTCTGATGACATACAAAAATTAAGTTAAAGGAATTGCTTGCATTGGTGCTGAAATGGTTAAAGAGAATAATAATACTAACCATGCCGAGACACATAATTACGCCATAACGTAACTATTCATCAGTACAGAATGGGTTGTTCTTTTTGAACATTAAATATTACATTGTAAGATTATGTTTCTTCGATACATACTGTATTATGCAGTTTATTTTATACTATATTAATATTTTTGTACTGATTTAAAGTGCGTATTTGTGTCATTTCATCCAATGCAATGCTCTGGGTGCAGCCATATTGTACATATAATTTTGAGCCAACATCGACACTTCTCTTACAAAACAGCCGTACTTTTGTATCAAAACTATTGTTAAATATATCTACAGACCTCTAAAACAAGATGGAGGACCTTTAGTAGTCAGTTATCTTGTCATTGGTGCCTATCGTAAACAATATGATGTAAAAATGCTGACATTTTATACCAAAATTAAATCTATATCTTCATTTTAACAAAATACTTTGAAATCTACAAAAAAATGTATTCATATTTTTGTAGTCAAGATGTTTTAAGTCTCTTATACCACTTTTATGTTACTAAGTTATTTTTAATGTGGTTAAACCTGCACTACAAGGACTAAGCTTCCAATATGTCTTCAACTGTGAGGTATAAATATTTGTGATGGTCACATGTGGGTGAGGTATCATGTTGTTAGTAAACAGAGTAGACGGGTACACTGAACTCTGCTTACCCTGGGCTGTGTAACATGGTCGCAATGAAAGTAGGGTTCTTAATATTTTATGAGGAAAATATTCATCACATGGGTTTATGGGAAGGAGGTAATCTGAGGTAACTCGCTGAGGTAATTGTATGGGAAATCTCATATATTGTATATATATTTTTTGCAGTCATTTACTGGTTAAACTTGGTGACCTATAATGAATTCACATAGCTGTTCTTTATGGATTGACGTAAAAATATTTACATTTCTCTTCATTATGCTATTGAAAAATGGTGGTTTCTTAAAGGGATATGGAAGGTTCCTTTATTTTACTAGGTATATAATATGCCTGTGTATTTATTTACTTTTATGCACTTTATTTTATTATCAAATGCTTATAAGCTCTGGTTTTACTGCCATAAATCAACCCTGTATAGGTCTGCCCACTGTAGTGTGTGCTGACACAGACTCTGTAGGGCTAGATGTGCAGTGTAGTGTCCTAGCCTATCAGGGGCCTGCGTTTCAGCAGCATGTTGCTGATAGATGGTGACTGATTGGCTAGTATGAGACACTGCACAACCAGTCTGTGTCTCCATGAGCTGTAGTGGGCAGACCCATACAGGGACTATTTGTTTGATTTTAGGTAGTGATTACAGAACGCTTAAACATTTCTTAATAATATATAGTGCATAAAAATAGGTAGCAAAATCCAGGAATTTTCCATATCCCTTTAAGCAAACGTGATTATATACAATGCTAAACATGCAATGTAATATTTATACACTTTAGATATTACAAAATGGAGTTTTCTTAGTGAGTGATTCTGACATAATAATGTTTTTTTCCAGTATAACGTGAGTTTATCTGGAAATAAGTAAATCTGTGGTGTTTCTGTGAGATTAACTGGACATAGAAGGGATGTTTTTTCCATTAAATGCTTCAGTCAGTAAGCTAGGATATATATGCAATGGAGTTGTTTGTTGGCACTTTTTTCTAAATTACTTAGTTTATTGGAAGGCATTGGCCCTATCCTTCCCGTGGGGAAGTTTTTATAATACTATATAAAGGTATAAGTGTTATTTTGGTATCTTAAGAACATGAGAACACATACGGTATATTTAATTAATGACACAAGCAAAGACTTCTGGGATATGACCGACAGCCAGAACATCACTATAATACACTATTATACCATTTGCATTCAGTGAATATGTCACTTGCAGATATAGAGCAAGATAATATATATAAGTGCTAGCCAGCTTACTGCTATGTTATGATATACACAAGAGCAGTTAGACCTGTAAGACTAGTCAGTGTGAACCTGCCAGCACAGCTCTCATCCAGACCACACCGAGGGGCAGGATGCTCCAGAGCGCTTCTATATCCTGTGATTATTTATTTACGCAGGCAGTCTTTGACTCTGAGTGTTTTTCCATGTCACCCTTAGACAGTTTTAACACTTTTAATCAATTTAATTTAACATGTCCCTCATTAAAGTGAATGTAGCAAACCCTGGCATTTGCGTTTAAAGTAAGACGCCACTTTAGGTGGCAAGCACAATGTGCTGATTGTGTAATAATCTAAAAACCCCTCTATTTAATATGAGATTGGCCCACTGTACCCGATGGATAAAGAACAAGTTTTCTTGATGCTCAAAAATGGATACAAGCCATGGATGAAGACTCACTGGATATTCTTAGATGCATGATAATATTACATTAAACTGAGATCAACCATCTATTTTTTTCTGGGATATTTAAAATATGTTTTAATAATCAAAAATGGAACAAAAATTTTTATCTTTAGGGACTGTAGAAAAGTACTTTACTTCTATCATATACTATATATTAAATTGCACAACTCAGTTGATTATTTTATAACTAAACATTTCTTTCTATTATTTTGTAGCATAATTAAGAAGATTGCTCAATACATAGGAGAAGTCATGTCCGATTCTACAGACAAAGCCCAGGAGAACTTGCTTGCCAATGGAGGTGAGTTACACAAAATCTTCTCAGCTCATAAATAAAAAAGGTTCATTACCAAAGCCAAATACATAGAAGTATTTGTCTATACTGGAGTATAATTATACATTGGCAGACCTGAATAAAATTATATATAAGTGTTTTGGTACAGATGTGTTTCTTGCTCACACTTTTGAGCCTCACAGCTGATCTTATTTCAGGGAAAAAGAAGAAAATGAAATGCACACACAGTATGTAAATGCTTTTGTTTGCAGTGTTTTTTCAGCATGGACTTTCCAGGTTTCTGTGCCTTGAGACCAGTCTGGTTGAAGGGGTACAGTGATCAGGTTATGATGGATTGCTATATAACAGCCTCGTAGCCTGGTCACGATATCTCTACAACTTGGATAACAACGTTACTCATCTGAATTTATATCTTTCCTCTGCATGTAGAGCCAGTGTCCTGTATAAGATTAGGTATCCTCTTATTATTTCCCTTATAACGCTCCATCTGGTTTCCTCTTTTTTTATTTTATACTTATACAACAAAGCATATTACCTCTTGCTGCAATGGAAACGCGGTGTACTTATGCCCTTTGTAAAGAGTATCCATTTCCATGACATGTAAAGTAATAGTTGTAGTTACTTATCAATGAGGACAGAAATCTCCAGGCCCAGCTCATATGGTTCTCACCTTGAGACAAACATGTCCTTTCATGCAGAAATTTGTGTCCTTTTTATAAGCTCTATGACTGCAAACGCTTGTTGTGTGCCTTTTTTAATGCTTGTTAAAGACAAACAAAATGGTATCTTTTATTTGTTTGGTGCTATTTTTGGCAAATACATTATCGTAATTTGGTTTTGATATTTAATCTATAATCTACAAATAATATGGTGGCTTGGATGTATTCTGTCTGACAACAAATTGAATATATTATCATTATTTTTAATTTGTAGTGCGCCAACATATTCCGTAGCAATATACAAGGATCAAGTATAGCTATTGTACATTAAGTTTGTTTATTAGGTCTCTTGAGTGCATGGCTGTGTTATTAAGCCCCCATTTACATGGATATGTTGTGAACATGCTGTAACACATGATCTGTGTATCTAATATGTTGCATGTTTGTTGCAGTGGACCTCATCAGTTATATTTCTCGATTTGAGTGGGACATGGCCAAATATCCAGTAAAACAGCCTTTGAAGAATATAATGGATGCAATAAACAAGGTATGTTAATGAGATATTATATGTAGTATTATATAAGCTTACTATTACTTATAACTATTGCATATTTTATTGCAGAAAACTAAACTATTATTATTTTCCTTTAAAGCAAATTCAACAGATCGACACAGACTTAAAATCAAGGGCGGTCACCTACAACAACATCAAAGGAAACCTGCAAAGCATGGAGAGAAAAACAGTGTATGTATATCTACGAGTGATACACATGTTTTATGTATATCATCCTGTATGATAGCAATATTCAGATATATTGGAAAGGGGGATCATAAGATAGGAGGCTTGGGTACTGGATGGGTGCACCGACAGAATAAGCTCTTTCACTATATAATTATATATATTCTAGTTTGTGAGCTTGCAAGAGCAAGGCCCTCACGGTCTTCCATACTGGCTAGCTGACCTTTAAATTTAATTGTAACTATGTCCAATTGTATAATACTGTCTAAAAGAGGTTGCTCTCAGAGTGGCGTATCATGGCCATAGAACTCACCTATTAAGGTTGGTTTGTTCTCTAATGAGCACCTCTGACTTAGTTTTTCTGTTTATGCAAATTATCCTTAGGGTTTAGTCTCCCTAAGGGTAATAGGGGACTGCAGACGTAGACCCCTTGCTCACTGTGCCTTAGGGAGTTCAGATGCGCCTCACTGACGAGGCCCATAAAGGCCGAAACGCGTCTGGGGTTTGCTGTTTCTCCTGTTCAGGGTAGAATTGCCTGGTATTTCGGGGCTGGCTCACTCTTTTGAGTGGGACCAGACTGATATACTACAGGATATTTCTCCCTATGAAGGGCACAAGTGAGCTAAAAGAGGTTGCTCTCAGAGTGGCGTATCATGGCCATAGAACTAACCTATTAAGGTTAGTTCGTTCTCTGATAAAGCACCTCCGTTTTTCTATAATACTGTGTAAGATGCCTGTGTTTTATAAATACTCAATAAATAGATTTCTTTCCTGGGTACACATAGATCATAACGTATTTATAAAATAGAAGTTTGGTTAACATTCTAGTAATGGTTGTCTCTTCTTTATTGGAAATTGTACCATTGCACACCAAATAATTCTGCTTTTTATTTACAGAGGTAACCTCTTGACAAGGACCCTAGCAGATATTGTAAATAAAGACGATTTTGTGTTGAACTCGGAATATCTCATAACACTTCTTGTAGTTGTACCAAAGTAAGTAATGGATGTATCTCATTATGACTAATTTAACGTTTAACTAGTATAATGTTCATAAAGTCATCATAACTATATCATGGTATTAACCAATATGTTCTCTTTTCAGGACAAGTTACAGTGCCTGGCAAAAAACATATGAATCACTGTCTGATATGGTTGTACCACGCTCAACCAAGTGAGTATATTTATATTTGCATTTTAAACATAGATCTATTAATGGTATTGATCATGATTAGCAAGTGGTGTCTTATCAAGCAGGTGTAAATTATACTGAAGGATTTGATGTCTTGTAAATAATACTAGTTATAGTGTCACTATTCTGTAATACTGAAACCGTAAAAATTTATTTGGACAATGGGTAAATTCTTGATTTCCTGTGGAATTAAAGAATTGCTAAAAAATGGTGAATGAGATGCCAAGAAAATACACTTTATGAATATGTGAGAGTTGGTAGAGCTTTAATCTGGTGTAAGCGCTATGCACACCGGATTCCAAGCTCAAAAACAGGGCCATCCACTCTTTGCAATGTGTGAATCTTGAACTTGTCATTGCCTGTAACTTAACTTATGTATAGCGCTACGGAATATGTTGGCGCGTTACAAATAAAGGATAATATTAATAATAATAATAAGAGGAAGTGTCCAAACCTGGTTTAATTCCCATGTCAGCTCTATGTGACCTTGGGAAATGACTTTCCATAACTCAACCACCACAAAATTACATTGAAAACTATATGACTTAGGAAGACACTGTACCTGTGTAAAATGACATAATAGAATTATAATGTCATATATAACACGTTGACAATTGTTTTTCTCTCTTTTTGCAGAATGATTGCAGAGGATGCAGAAGGAGGCTTGTTTACAGTCACTTTATTTAGGAAAGTCATCGATGAATTTAAAATGAAAGCTCGGGAAAACAAGTAAGAATTCTCATCTACTTAAAAATTGTGGCACCCAGTATATATTGTAATAGACCACGTGACTTGATATATAGTTATATTTATTTACCGATCAAATGTAATAGATAAAGTATAATTAATCTTTTAGCCACACTGGGATTCCTAATGTATAAATAATTGATTGTAGTCCCAGTTGTGGTATTTAAGAATAACTGACACATACATGACATAAATTAATATTATACATTTAACTTTGATATACATAACAAATAAAATACAAGCTAAGCTAATTAAAAAAAAATCAAAATCAAATCATCAAAAAATAATAACAATGATTGAAAATATTTAGTAACATCTTATAATACTGTATATGCACTCTTCTACACTCATAACTTACTGACATATAAATATAATTTGTGACTTTAGGATATGTATGGAGTTTATGATATGTTTTATTATTGCTTATCTATTGCTGCCCTCTCATTTTTTAACTCTTATTTACAGATTCATAGTTCGAGAATTTTACTTCAACGAGAGAGAGATGCAGAATGAAAAAGATGAAATTATCCGGTTGGCGGCAGATAAGAAACAGTCATATGTAAGTGGTCTCCAACAAAAATGGTTATTGTTTTAGTTTTATAAAAGGATCATACTCCACGTAACATTGTCCCCATTTGTACACTACTATGTGATGAAAAAATTTTGCTTTGTCTCTTCATCAATCAAAGAACATCTCACTGTTAGCAACGGTTTACAAGATGTCTGCCCCATACAGCATAAAACAACAAAAAACTATAACATAATAAAAAAAGACAATGATTCTGCTACTGTACTTATGATAATACATATAAAATAACAAAACTAGAGCCTGTTATGGGGACTTGATAGCTTCCAGTTAATTTCCTTCTGTCATTTGCAAATAATTACGTTTCTGACAGCTGAGCCTAATTTGATTTTTTTTTCTGTATCAGGGTCCTCTCCTGCGCTGGTTGAAAGTTAACTTCAGTGAAGCTTTTATTGCCTGGATCCATATAAAAGCCCTGCGTGTTTTTGTGGAATCTGTTCTAAGGTAAGAATGCAGATATTTGGATTGGCTATGAAAATAAAATTATGATTCTATGACTAAAGAGGATATTTCAGAAACATAAAGTACTTTTAAAATATTATTTTCAGTGTAAACGCTCTTATTTATATGTAATCATTGACACTATGATATCATATTAGTGCCATATACAATATACCTTCAGCAATGTTTATTTAGTTGGCATATCAGGCACATAAAGTATTTGACCTGCCATTGTGTTGAGACTAACGTTGAATCCTTAATGCCGGTTTATAGGTACGGTCTGCCAGTCAACTTCCAGGCAGTCCTTCTGCAACCCAATAAGAAATCCATGAAACGCTTAAGAGACGTGCTAAATGCCATCTTCAGGCACTTGGATGAAGCAGCGGCAGCAAGTATGAAAGATGTAAGTAGTAGCCAAAATAAAATGGAGATCATGGGAAGAGACTCAATCTGCCCATTGATATAGTCGGTTAGTGGTTTGTTGGCACTGTACCCTAATCCAGTGGTGAAATAAAAGGACAGACTCAGCTAAAAGTCAAGGAGGGAGGCACAACATTGGTATATTTGGTGTCTCATTTTTATGTTACTACCCAGCATCCTTAGCTGCAGTTGAATCATTGTTTACTTAGCAGTTCTGTGGGAAACAGGTTTCCTGGCCTGTCAATCATACAATTGTAGATAAATAACTCTCATTACTATTGATATCGCTTTGGCAATACTTATGATTGCCAAAGGGTTCCCTGGTGGTCCAGTGGTTTGGATTCAGTGCTTTCCAGTCACACCACACTGAAGCCAAGCAGGGTTGGGCCTGGTCAGTACTTTAACGGGAGACCACCTAGAAATACCATGAGACATATGCTGTGGCCAAAAGAGAAGCAACTGGCAACCCACTCCAGTATCTCTACCATGAAAATCTAGTGGATCAGCATGACCATGGACATAAAATATTTACCTGCTGTGTTACAATCCATGAGGTCACAAAGAGTCAGGAATGACTGAACAATGCAAAAAAAAGATTGCCAAGACAAGGTATTGATATATTTGTATTATATCTCTTTATTTATATTATTTTCTTCACTCCACAGATTGCCATGGACATCCCCGGACTGCAGATGTCAAATCAAGATTATTATCCATATGTCTGCTTCAAGATTGACTTGGCTAATTTAGACTTTAACTAATAGCTGCCTGGACACTGCCCATCACTAACTTGTAAATTGACTTAGCCCGATGCTGGAAAGCATGCAATATATAGTGATTTTTTTTAAATTCTATAAAACTGTCTTTCCTAGTTCACTGTTTATAAATTATTGGACAATATTCACTAAGGTGAAACTTTTCTTACTTTTGGATTTGTCTAACCTGAAAGACAGGCATTATAGAAAAAGATAGGAACTATAAATGTCTTACCACCTTAAACTTATCACCTTACTGAATGAATATATCTTTCATCTAGACTAATTATAGTAACCCTTTGTGAAAGCTGTCCCATTCTGGCCTCTTTTCTGTTAACTATGAAACCATTTAATAATTTCAAGGACAATTCTGAATGTAATTAATTTCACTCCAACTTTCTTGAGTGAGAAAAGTGATTCCAAACAGTGTCCTACACCAATTTCTGCTTCTGTCTCATTCACAAAGTAAAGATGTTAACATGACAGTATTTATTATTTGTAAATTATGAAAGGGATTTTTTTTTCTGTGTGACCAATGTACAATTTTACTGTAAAAAAAACCTCAAATAAAAAAAAATCACAAAACTTTATATCACTGTTTTGTTGTATGATTTAATAAAATTACATTTTGTTTATTAACATTTTGCAAATCTATTAGGGGAAAGGTAGAAGGGTAACCAAAGAGTGAGACAAAATGATTAACTAACAGTGGTCCATAAGGTCAAATGGACAGGTATACTCCTGTATTGTTAAAAATATGGTATCTGTGAGGATCTCAAGTAATCTTAATATAACAAAAAAATAAGTGTATTTCCGTGTTTTTTAAATGATATACAGTGGTACCTCGGGTTACAACGCCCTCGGTTTAAACTGTTTTTGGGTTACAACGCTTCTATTCTGCAATTTGCAGCCTTGGGTTACAATGCTACCTCGGGTTACATGATCTAAACTGAAAGAAGGACCCAGGCAAATGCTGATGTACACGCAACCGCTCGATCAAATCCAAAAAAAGGAAGCAATCTGTAAACATTGTAATTGGGATTGCTTTATAGTCTATGCCTGCAACTGCCCCCAAGAGTCCAATTTTCCTGTGCCTGCAAGAGCCCAATTTGTCTGTGCTGGTAAGAGTCCAAACAGCCTGTACCTATGTGCCCAGCATGTGCCTATGAGCCAAAGTTCAAACTAAAATGTGAAAAATCTGGGGTTGAGAATGGATTAATTGAATTTACATTGCTACCTCGGGTTACATCGTTTTTGGGTTACACCTTCACGTCTGGAACAGATTAATGGTGTAACTGGAGGTATCAATGTATAAGGAGTCTTTAACAATCAATCCACAGGAGATACACACCAAAAAGTGGCAAAATATCAGGTGAAAAATAGAAAATAAGAGAAAATTCTCATATGGTGAATGTCCTACAGTGTAGAAAGAAGTTTAATCTACATGGGCGGCTGGTGCATAGGGGCAAATGGTCAACCATGCTCCCAAAATGAATGCACCGGCTTAATCCCCCCATCAGTAACATAATTGTTTAATTGCAATACTGGGAGCTTTAGTTTAGTGAGAACTGTGCATGCTGAGAGAGCTGTTCATGATTGTGTGACTACAGTCTCTTTCTCTCTGTCTCTTATTCTCTCTCTGTTTCTTGTTCTCTGTCTCTCTATTATTCTCTCTCTGTTTCCGTGTCTTTTACTCTCTCTCATATTCTCTGTCTCTTCCCCAGCCACCCTGATTCCAGATAGATAGATAGATAGATGCATATTCATATTGATGCTTATTAGATTTGTGATGATAGTTTGCTTTTAATTTGATACCAGTGGCGGCTGGTGACTTTTCAAGTTGGAGGGGCGACAGGGCGAAACATAGCCACTCCCCCTTTTTCAAACCACACCCATTTTATAACTCCTCCCCCTGATGTCATAATGACCTTTATAAGCCCCGCCCAATGACCTTATGCTTGTAAAGTCCATTGAAATACATGATCTGCAATGCAGAAATGTCAAGAAGTAAAGTAACAATGTGTTAAATTCATTGGTATACAATCTAGATTGAAAAAACTCATGTTACAAGACTACAGCAATATCATAATTGCACCTATACGTATTAACAGAAAAATTAAAGGAGTGACACCTACCATTAGTCGGCTCTTCTTCTCAGGGTATTCACGTTCATTAAGTTGACCAATGAGTAGAAACAAATCTGCAGCCACATAGGGTTTGCACCTGGGGTTGAAAGAAAACAAGCAAATCAATCATACCATTCAAGAACAAAACCATACTTAAAAAACATTAAACGACCAAGTGGAACCATATAGGCCCCAAACATACCTTAGAAGACCAAGTGTGACTATATAGGCCCCAAACATACCTTAGAAGACCAAGTGTGACCATAGGCCCCAAACATACCTTAGAAGACCAAGTGTGACCATATAGGCCTCAAACATACCTTAGAAGACCAAGTGGAACCATATAGGCCCCAAACATACCTTAGAAGACCAAGTGTGACTATATAGGCCCCAAACATACCTTAGAAGACCAAGTGGGACCATATAGGCCTCAAACATACCTTAGAAGACCAAGTGTGACTATATAGGCCCCAAACATACCTTAGAAGACCAAGTGTGACTATATAAGCCCCAAACATACCTTAGAAGACCAAGTGTGACCATAGGCCCCAAACATACCTTAGATGACCAAGTGGAACTATATAGGCCCCAAACATACCTTAGAAGACCAAGTGTGACCATATAGGCCTCAAACATACCTTAGAAGACCAAGTGTGACTATATAGGCCCCAAACATACCTTAGAAGACCAAGTGTGACCATAGGCCCCAAACATACCTTAGAAGACCAAGTGGAACCATATAGGCCTCAAACATAACTTAGAAGACCAATCAGCACTGCATAGGCCCAAACCAGTGGATCTTGGGATTCAAGAAAACAACAACATTTAACTTCTGTTTAGACAACACAATAATCAATGTCAAACAAACACGTTGAATTAGCATATGGATAACCATATGAGCAGTAACGCCACGCCAAGGCTTCAACAATTGTTACTGACCATTCACACACCTTTCATAGCTCCTTCAATATGCACACCCACACACCATTCATACTTTACTTACCACTAGTTATTTTTGGTAGTGAGGTGGTGCCATTTCTGAGAACTTTACGTACCCTTGAAGGTGCCTCCAATTCCTTCAAACCAATGCATTTAACCGCTACAGGACCATGGTGCTTTTTAATTACTTTTTTGATCCTCTTCAATGTGGAGAAGCATCTTTCTGGTTCTTTAGTAGTCTTCGTTGTTGTAAGCAGGATTCCTTATAGCTTCACTCACTCTGTTAAATTATGTAGATTAAATTGATGCTAAAGTTGCTGCAGAGCAACAGCACTTGTACAGACATGGAATTCTTGCTTCCTGTACACAAGTGACAGCTACCCTTGGAAGTGCCTCCAATTCCTTCAAACCACGCCAAGGCTTCAACAATTGTTACTGACCATGCACACACCTTTCATAGCTCCTTCCATATGCACACCCACACACCGTTCATACTTTACTTACCACTAGTTATGTTTGGTAGTGTGAGGTGGTGCTGCTTAACGCAGTTTATCTTTGCACACCTTGGGGGTATGCATTCTTCTTTGCTTCAATCACTTGTATTTTAATTTTGCACGGCGATCTTTCAAAGAAGAAAACTTCTCAATGGTTTTTTCATTGAAGTCTGGGATCTCGGAAATCAGTTGCTTTTCCATTGAGAGCATCGCCAATGCATTCAACCGCTCCAGGGACATGGTGCTTCTTAAAAAGGTTTTTATCCTCTTCAATGTTGAGAAACATCTTTCTGATTCTGCAGTAGTCATTGGTGTTGTAATCAGGATTCTTAATAATTTTACTGTCTCTGTGAAATCATTCTGCAGATTAAATTGATGGAAAAGTTTGTGCAGAGCAACAGCACTTGTACAAGTATGAAACTCTGTCTTCCCATACAGAAGTGACAGCTCAGTGCGTAATTGTTCCTTCTTCAGTATTGGATATGCTTGCACGGTGTCTTCCAGAGCTTGGGTTGGAAAGCAAGTGTCATGGGTTTTATACAAGTCACTTTGAACAAGTTTGGCACTGACTAGGTGATTTGAAAATGAAAAACGTTCTTTTGCATGAACCACCACTATGTCACATACCTCTCTTGAAAGTTGTCTCAAGGTTGAGATCTCCGCACTCCGTCTGTTGACTGTTAGATCGCTCGGCAAACTTGCTTCTATCTCTTCCACAGAATTACGGATTTTCTGGATGCTGGCGACAAAGTCTTCTGTGACTTTTTTGATATAAACAGTATCCGTGTCTCGCTTCTGAAGCTGACTATAGAGGATGTCTACATGTGGCATTATTAAATGAAATAATTTAAGTAAGTAAAGGAACTCCCTGTCTTCCAGCATTCCAATGAAACCTGCTGCTTCCCGTATAGATGTTGGATCAAAGTTTAGACATGCTTCAATTGTCTGGAAACACTCAAGTAGCGCATCTCTGTTCTCGTAGATCACGTTCACGGTCCTAACGTTGAAGTTCCATCGTGTCGGTGCACCTCTTGGAAGTCTTCTACCAACTACCTCATCCAGAACTCCAGTCCTTTTTGGAGAGCGTGAAAAAAAAGATGGTATGCCGCCTATGTTTGAAAAAAAACCTCTAACTCTTCCAATCCTTGAAACTGCTTTCTCCATTATTAGGTTCAGTTGGTGAGCATAGCAATGGACGTAGTGTGCGTTCGGGTACACGTCTTTTATTTTTCTTTGAACTCCTCCTTGATCTCCACGCATCACACTGGCACCATCGTAGCTTTGAGCTATGAGTTTCTTCTTGTCTTCTGGCTCTGGGAGAACAGTATTCAGTGTTTCCAGCACAACAGCAGCAATGGAGTCTGCATCCGTTGATTTCATTTCCGTGAAGCCATCAAATCTTTCCACCACTTGATGCTTCTTGTCAATGTAGCGATAGACTACAACGCACTGTGTCCTAGCGGAAATATCGGTTGTTTCATCCGCTTGGATTGCCACAAACTGGGCTTCCTTAAGCTCTTGGTGAATCACTTCCTTTATAACTTCATGCATGCAGTCCAGTAGCTCATTCTGCACGGTTTTGGAAGTGCCCTTAAACACAGTTGCAGTCTTCAAATGCTGTTCCATTGCACTAAAAACCTTAAATAACATATAGGCCCCAAAAAAAAATAATAATAATATATAAATATATATATATATATATATATATATATATATATATATATATATATATATATATTGATATATATATATATATATATATTGATAGATATATATAAAAATTTATATCAATATATCACAATAAATAAATATATATATATATATATATATATATATATATATATAAAAATTGATATCAATATATCACAATAAATAAATATATATATATATATCAAATTGATATATATATATATATATATATATATATATATATATTTATTTATTGTGATATATTGATATTAATTTTTATATATATATATATATATATATATATATATCCAAATATATATATATATAAACGCATAAAAAATACACATAAATATACATAAACATATACATACAACAATATATATTAATTGATATTTATTATTTGATTAATTGATGTTCTTTATTACTTGGTATATTATATTGTTCATGCATTTCTATTACACTTTATTTGTTATACATATTACAGTGCTATTTTTTGGCTATACATGTTACAGGATAATATCCTGTAACATGTATATCACATAAAATAGCCCTGTAATATGTATAATACATACAGGGTCAAACAAGTTCACACTAACCTTTTTTACCCTTACAGGCTTCCATACCTGCTTGATGATTTGCTAATTTTTTGAAGACTCTCATTGGTTGAAATCGATGTCAATCAAAAATTTCAGCCAATCAGAGTCCTTCAAAAATTAGTATATATAGCAGACCGTGGGAAAAAAACAATTAATCGCGGGAGGGGCTCCTTGTAGGAGGAGCTCTTTTAGTGTGTTGTTTTTTTTTTTTAGAGCGTCGTTTTTTTTTTGTGGAGGCCTCTTTCAATGGGCCAGAATGGATGGATGGACAATGGCTTCAATCAAGATTGGATTATTTTTGACCATTGGCTTCAATCAACATGGATTATTTTATTTTGACCATTGGCTTCAATCAACATGGATTATTTTATTTTGACCATTGGCTTCAATCAACATGGATTATTTTATTTTGACCATTGGCTTCAATCAACATGGATTATTTTATTTGACCATTGGCTTCAATCAACATGGATTATTTATTTTTCATGACTATATCCAGAGAGGACAGAAGGCCAACGCTGGAGGGGTCAATTTTACAGGTAAGTATGTGCTGTTGTTTATTTTATTTTTTATTAATGTTTGTTTAAAGCTGTTTATTTTTGTATAAAATGTGTTACTAACTGTACTAACAATGTGTTAGCTTACTGTTTAATTGTAATAATGTTTTTACTGTATTTTTTTTTCCCTTCCCTTATTTTTATTTTATCTTTAGAAGTGACAGGCACATATACATGCCTGTTACTTCTAAAAATGGAATAAAAATAGGGGGGGGGGGGGGTAGGTAGTTGGTTCATCCAGGGTGGGGTCGGTCACGGTCAGGCGCCCATCGGTCGCCCATAGGCCACGACCAGGGGTGGCACAGGCCTCATGGGGGTGAACATCCACCCCCATGTGGCCTGGTCAACCCCGCTCACTGCCCGAATACCCGGGGTAGCATAGGCCGCATCGGGGTGGTGCCGGGGGCCCGGTGGTGATCGGGCCTCGGGGGTGGCATAGAGCGGCAACATGGAGGTCATCAGGGGTGGCACAGGCCTCATCAAGGGGGTGATCCGATCACCCCCATGTGGGCCTGTGCCACCCCGCTCACCACCCGACTACCCCGATCCCGTGATCGGGGTAATCCGGCGGTGGCATGATGGCATAGCTAGGCTAGCATAGGGCAGGCCTGATCGGGGGTGGCACAGGCCACATGGGGGTGATGGCTGGGGTCGTCGGTGGTAGTTGGTGGGTGGCTGGGTAGGTGGCACTGGCAGGCCAGGCAGGCATAGTGGGGGACTGGGGGTAACTGGTCACCCCTAACTTTTATTAGGGGCTACTAGGGGTTTTGGTTTGGCCAGGGGCAGGGCAGGTGCCAGGCAGAGGCAGGTGTAGACTTACTGTGTTAGGCAGGCAGAGCAGATGAGTAGATTCAGCCAGGGAGGTCTCTCAGTCTCAGCGTGACCAGGGTCAGGAAACAGAAAGGGGGAAGGGACAGGGAACTGGTGGTTTTATTGACTGTATCAGTCAATCAAAATGATAACTCGAGGCCCTATTTGCTGGCGGGCGCTCAGGGCTAACGGTCTGGGTGGGTTTAGATTGATCACTTAGTAACTGGACAGCCTTCCATCATTGATTGGTCAATGATGGAAGACTGTCATTTATTAATTGATACATTTATGACCGCCCATGCATATCGTCACTGTGATGGTGGGCGGCATGCATTAACGGTCAGGGGGACAGGCCAGGACTCATTGAAGAGAGAGAAGAGTCTAAAGGTTAGTGTACACAGTGTATAACTATTGTAATTTGATCACACAGGGTGCAGGCAGGAGGCTATATAGATACACAGCATTAGTTAATGTAGCGCAAGGGTTATTTTAAAGTGACAGTGTCCCTTTACTAACTTTACTTCATTTTTAATACTATTTAGACTTGAAATGATGATGTACACCTTATATTTATTTGTTTTTGGGTTATACTAATACATTGTTGTGTTTTTTTTATTGCAGGGTGAAGAAAATATTTGGGGGGGCGTTTGCCCTGACGCCCCAATGGACGGGCCGCCCCTGTTTGATACTGAAAAAATAGTTTCTATTTTGTGAAAAAAAATCAACATTTTGTTAACATTTGTGAGTATATAGTTTATATAATTTTTTTTAACAAATTGAAATTTATTGAATCAGTCTGTGTGCTGAAGGAGCAGAATTAGAAATATATTGTAGACAATGCTTAATTAACTACTTAAATATGTTTTTTTGCAACTTAAAGGGCCAGTTAATGCAGCACAACTTGGAGAACACCACTGTAATGTACTCTGGAAAATATGTTGAAATACTTTTAAAATTTTTGAAATAGGTGCCTTTTTCACAGGAAAAAATCATAAATTAAGTTCTGTTTACATGAGAATTAGGCAAGTCCCCCAGGCAGACTGACAGCAAGAACTGTGTGCAGAGCCCAGATCAGAAAGAGGTGTTAACTCTTCGCAAATTAATCTGTGCAGACAAATAACTGCTAGAAACTCACAAATATGCTGACGGCAGATTACATTCCTGACAGAGACTAAAACCATCATTCTTTCTGTTCACAGAGTTTGGAACGGCCGTTCCTGGCAGATGCAGACATACCTAACTGCAAATTTTTTACTGTTCTTAGTTTATAAAAAAAAAACAATAGATCACTTTAATGTAGAGTCTTGTGCTCTTTCACACAATGAAGAGCACTTATAGTGAGGTAAATGGCCCTTTAATATCAATTATATACAGGCAGCAGATAAACTGAGTAAATATTTCTTAAATAGCATGTGGGGGGTTTGAGATGCTTCTCCAATGCTATTTAAGTTATCTTTAAAATGGAGGGAGAAACAAAATAGTACTGAGTCATGCAGAATCAATTTGGGGAGCAACTTTCTTGTTCTGGTCTGTTGAATTATCACCCTGGCCTTCTGTATGTGCAAGATGTTCCTCCAAAAATGCATTTAGACTTCATTTGTTTAATAAATCTATTTGCTCATTTAACAAATTATTTATTTATGCAGTTTTACTCTTTTTCAGTATATTTGCTGCTATCACAGTATCGTCTTGTCTCATTATTGGCTCCTAGATAGAGAAGCAGGGAGGGATAGGGAGGGAGGGATAGAGAGAGAGAGGGAAGGATAGAGAGGTAGGTGGATAGAGAGAGGGGAATAGATAGGGAGGGACATAGAGGGGAGAGGGATTGAAGTGGAAAGAAGGATTGGGTAAAGAGGCATAAATAGCAAGAGAGAGGGATAGAAAGAGATGAATCTAGGGGGATAGAGAGAGTAATAGAATAAAAGATGGATGGAAGGGATAAAAGGAGAGGCATAGGATCAATCTGTGAGCAGAACCAGCACCACCTAACCCTCATCAAGATAATAAGTAAGTAAAGTGACAGAAAAAAAATCAAGTAAATGGGTCAGTGGACAGGGCCTATATAGGTAATATGTTGAGAAGGGGAGGGGTTTATACTATTGGGTGGAGTCAATGTAAGGAGAGTGGCCATGTCTCTGTCTTCCGCTCCACCAACTTGGAAAGTCAGCCAGCCGAATTTATACCCAAAAATTATATCACCCAATACTATATGTATAAAAACATTGGTAGAAAATAATTAAGATACAATTGCTTTATTGATATTTAAATAAAAACAAAAAAACAATTAATAACCTTAATAATAGATGGCAGGAACATGCTGTGATCTTACAAAATATTGATCCTTACTAGTATATCATTGGAAGTGTCCGTTGAAGCAAATGTGAAACGAGTGTCAGTTCTAGTGTCAGCATTGCATTTTTGTTCAGGGAATAGGAATAGTAGCACGCTGTGATTCCCCGCATTAGCCACAATTATGGAAAGAAATTATGAGCTAGCGTTTAGAGATAGTTAAATGGACAAATACTGAAAAGATTCTGTTGAATTTAACAACTTAGCATCAACACGAGTACTAGTCTAAGGTCCTCAGTAAGTTTAACGACAGTATAATATATTCACTAGTCCATTAGTACTTCTAAGAGTGTGTGCGAGATGAACAATTGCCTTTTTAAGTGAGCTCACTTACATCATTCTTAAAATGGACTGTTTGTCATTATATTTCCAGACTTGCAAAAGTATTCACCCCCTTGACATTTTTCGTGTTTTGTTGCCTCACAACCTGGAATTAACATGGATTGTTTGAGAATTTGCATTATTTAATTTACAGAACATGCCCACAACTTCGAAGATTTTTTTTTTTTTATTGTGAAACAAACAACAAATAGGACAAAATAACAGAAAAAGTGAATGTCCATAACTATCCACCCCCCTAAAGTCAATACTTTGTAGAGCCACCTTTTGCAGCAATCACAGCTCCAAGTCGCTTTGGATAAGTCTCTATGAGCTTGCCACATCTTACTACTGGGATTTTTGCCCATTGCTCCTTGCAAAACTGCTCCAGCTCCTTCAAGTTGGATGGTTTGCACTTGTGAACAGCAATCTTTAAGTCTGATCACATATTTTTTATTGGATTGAGGTCTGGGCTTTGACTAGGCCATTCCAACACATTTCCATGTTTCCCCTTAAACCACTCAAGTGTTGCTTTAGCAGGGTGTTTGGGGTCACTGTCCTGCTGGAAGGTGAACCTCTATCCTAGCCTCAAATCACGCACAGAGTGGTACAGGTTTTGCTCAAGAATATCCCTGTATTTAGCACCATCCATCTTTCCCTCAACTCTGACCATTTTCCCAGTCCCGGCTGCTGAAAAACATCCCCACAGCATGCTGCCATCACCATGTTTCACTGTGGGGATGGTGTTCTTTGGGTGATGTGATGTGTTGGGTTTGTGCCAGAGATAGCGTTTTCTTTGATGGCCGAAAAGTTAAATTTTAGTCTCATCAGACCAGAGCACCTTCCTCCATAAATTTTGGGAGTCTCCCACATGCCTTTTCGCAAACTCAAAATGTGCCATTTTGTTTTTTGCTGAAAGTAATGGCTTTCTTCTGGCCACTCTGTCATAAAGGCCAACTCTATGGAGCGTACGGCTTATTGTCGTCCTATGTACAGATACTCCAGTCTCTGCTGTGGAACTCTGCAGCTCCTCCAGGTTACCTTTAGTCTATTTGCTGCCTCTCTGATTAATGCCCTACTTGCCTGGTCCGTGAATTTTGATGGGCGGCCGTCTCTTAGCAGGTTTGCTGTTGTGCCATGTTCTTTCCATTTGGTTATGATAGATTTGATGGTGCTCCTGGAGATCATCAAAGATTTGGATATTTTATTATAACCTAACCCTGACTTGTACTTCTCAACAACATTGTCCCTTACTTGTTTGGAGAGTTCCTTGATCTTCATGGCAGTGTTTGGTTAGTGGTCCCTCTTGCTTAGGTGTTGCATCCTCTGGGGCTTTTCCAAAAAAAGGTATGTAATGACAGATCATGTGACACTTAGATTGCACACAGGTGGACATCATTTTACTAATTATGTGACTTCTGAAGGTAATTGGTTGCACCAGAGCTTTTTATGGGCTTCATAACAAAGGGGGTGAATACGTACTCACATGTCAATTTTCTGTTTTCTATTTCTAAAAGAATAGTTTTATGTATATATTTTTCTCATTTCACTTCACCAACTTAGACTATTGTGTTCTGATCCATCACATGAAATTCAGATTAACAAAACATTGAATTTAAGGCTGTAATGTAACAAAATAGGTAAAAAGTCAAGAGGGGTGAATACTTTTGCAAGGCACGGTATATCCAGTCTGTTGTTATAAAGACTTATGGGGTTAATACGTGTTTTAGTGAATTCATTGACATTATTGTATAGCCTATGTGGCTACAGAATGACTCGGTTTGCTGAGTATGGCTAAAAAGTTATTTATCAATTTAATGAGCTTTCTGCTAATATAAACATTGTTGTTGTTTTGTCATGCAGTCGCGTTCGACTCTCCATGATCCTATGGACCACAGCACGCCAGGTACATCTCTCAGTCACTGCCCCTCTGAGCTCCATCAAGTTCATGTTCATTGCTTCAGTGACTTCACCTATCCATCTCTACCTTTGTCGTCCCCTTCTTCTTGTGCCTTCAATCTTTCCCAGTCATTTCCTGGGAATTCTTGACCACAGTGGAAGATCTGGTGGTTGTCTGATGTGAAATGTCCCATTCCAGTCCATTTAAGTTCAATAATTCCCAGGATATCAATGTTTAACCTTGCAATTTCATTGGCATTACTTTACTCTCTCAACATAAACAGTCTGTTATTATTGAAGAATCTGTGTGATGATCAATTGTCTTTTTCAGCAAGTTCATTAGCCCATACTTAAAGCATACTGACCGCTATTACAATTTTAGACTACACTATGGCCCCTATTCAATTATTCAAATCACAATTACAAGAGCCAGTAATGGAACCCGTAAATGTCACAGATTGGCTACTTTTAGCTACTCTCATTCCAATTGCGATTTACAGGCACAAAAGCACTGCGGTTGTCAAAAACATAACTCCGTCCTATCTCCTTCTTTGATGTTCCAAGCCCATAAATGTTAAAGACGCAAAATACATATTCAATTACAACAATTCAATAAGCCCGCAATTGCCTTCAAACCCGCAAATGTATCTAAAAATTACATGAATACTAGATAGCACTTGCAAGTGGATTAAACACATGTTCTTAACACTGCAAAAGCAAATACAAACACACTACTGTACTTAAAAATACCAAGAAAGCAATGAAAGGCATTCTAATGAATAGCTCAACAGTCTCAAGCTCGCAAAGCTGTAACACGTTTTATTTCCGTTAGAACGATCCCAGGAATTAAGGAGTTAATACATATCATGGAACCTGCATGGACTAGAACAGTTGCTTTATTGATTTTTATTAATTTCTACATTTATTGAGTCACACTGATCCTCTACACCTGTCCAATTAGCAGCTTCTGCTAAGTACTCCTATTAACCCTTTACACTATGTATCTTCTAGCCTTCTTCCTCATATCCCCCTGCCTTTTCCTCAGACTCTTCTTTACTTCTCCCCTTTTTGTCTCCAACATACCCATCTCACCTCTCGTGCCCTCCTCTACCCTTTTATTTTCCCATGAGCTATTCCTACACAAGTTGTGGTTAAACTCTGGGGGCCTCATTCAATTGCGATTTGTCCAATTGAATAGGGCTCATTATAACCACAGAGCATATTTTTTTACTAAAGTTTTTAGCTAATTAACTTCTATCCAAAAGCAAGATCTTCACTAACTAAAAACTTCTGTAAAAAAATATGCTCTGTGCTTATAATGAGCCCTATTCAATTGGCCAAATCCCAATTGAATGAGGCCCTGGATCTCCTGACATTCCCATCTGCAGGTTATATTATCTGACCACTAGGGACAGATACCATGGGCCTCACTCAATTGCGATTTGGCCAAATGAATAGGGCTCTAAATAAGCACATAGCATATTTTTTTTAAAGAAGTTTTTAGTTAGTAAACATGTATCCAAAAGCAATGTTTTCACTAACTAAAAACTTATTTAAAAAAAATATGCTATGTGCTTATTTAGAGCCCTATTCAATTGGCCAAATCGCAATTGAATGAGGCCCCATGTTACAGAACAATGCCGCTCACTTTATATCACATCTTTTCCCTCTCCAACTAATGTATAACTTTCTAGTTTTCACCACTTCCTTCCTATGTATCCCTCACTTCCTTCTTAACCTTGCTATTCCTTATCTACTCTTCCCCAGGTCCATTACCTTTAGATTGTAGAGGCGAGTTTCTAATCTTGTGGGGTACTTTGGGAAAAAAAAACACTTTTATGACACTTGAAGCTCAAAACATGGCCCTCCGTTACGGTCGTTGTCAATACTACATATATATTTCCTTATTCTTCTCCCCTGTACAACGGAAGATGTTGGCGCGATACAAATAAAAGATAATATTATTTTCTGGATTGAGAGTACGATTGCATATCAGACTTCTAAATGCTGATTGTAGTTTAAACTCCATGTTTTACGGACATGATGAAACTTTCCTTCACTATTGGCTCTGTCTAAATTAAAACTTACGGGCTTGCTTAATTGATCATGATAGGATTTTTGTGTGGTTGGGTTCGATCGTACCGCAACCCGTGTTAGCCTTAGCGCTCAAGAGATCCTATCTGCGTAATGATGACCTCAATAGAAAGACTATCATAACACAAGTTCTCAATATATAAGAGGGGCTTTCGTGTACGATGGTCTGATGTGCAGCTATTCCCGAAAGCACTGTTCACGCCGGTGCTTTATGGATACATAAAAGAGTTTTGTTGTGGGAATGTCTGTAAAGCGCACAATCATAAGTGTATTTAACACAACGTTTCCGGCTGATGTTCTCTGTTTAAGTATATGCCGTATATGTTGGTGTTACTCCATGGTACTTGAGTCCATGTGGGGCGGTGATATTATTTAGTCTGATGCTGTGTACTTTTCGAGTGTGCGTGTCGGGGTTCCCCAAAGCATAAGTACTTCAGACCATTTTCATGGATAAAAATATATTTATTTGGTAAAAATTCTGGTTTGATTCTGGTACAGAAATCCAGTGATAAAAATCGTAAAATCAATAGATAGTAAAACAAGTGATCACAGCAGCGAAACGCGTCTGACACTTGTTTTACTATCTATTGATTTTACGATTTTTATCACTGGATTTCTGTACCAGAATCAAACCAGAATTTTTACCAAATAAATATATTTTCATCCATCAAAAAAAATGGTCTGAAGTACTTATGCTTTGGGGAACCCCGACACTCACACTCGAAAAGTACACAGCATCAGACTAAATAATATCACCGCCCCACATGGACTCAAGTACCATGGAGTAACACCAACATATACGGCATATACTTAAACAGAGAACATCAGCCGGAAACGTTGTGTTAAATACACTTATGATTGTGCGCTTTACAGACATTCCCACAACAAAACTCTTTTTTGCTTAATTGATCATGACCTGAAATGCTACTTACGGGTTCATCGTTTGCATGTTGGGGCTGTGAGCATGTACTTGCGGGCTTGAGTCAATGTAATACATCTATGTATATAAAAAAAAAAAAATGTGTAACCCGCAACCAAAAGTTCAGTTTGAAGGTAATTACAGACTTGCAATTGAATAGGGGGCCACTTTTGTTATAATATAAAAACATTTTTGGGGTGAACGCCTCCTTATTTAAAAGATTGGGCTCACTTCTGATAATCAACCATGTGGCCAATAACTGTTCCCTAAACATGTTTCTTTAGGAAGTTCACCATCATCACAACTCACTTATAAAACACATTGGGCCTCATTCTATTATCGGCCGTAGGAGATGCGGGGCCGCAGGCTATTTGCCTATTCTATTCCCTTCTGGCCGGGGATTCCGGCAGGCTTGCGGCCGGCGCCTTGTTATCCCTTGCGGCCCCACGCGCCGGAGGAAAGCTTTTGATCTTAAACGGCCGCAAGAGTTTCGGCCGCAAGCAAATCCCATGTTGCTATTCAATTGCTCCGGGAACCCTCTCTGCAAGGCTAAAACCGAGCTGCAGCTTACTTGCAGCAAAAAGGTCCCGCAGGCACACAATTAAGCACATAATAAAGCCATCCTGCACTCTGAGGAGACGATAAAGTGATTGTAGGTGTTAGCATTCATAGCACAACATTCCCCTACACTCAAATCCGTAAATAATTTTTATTTAATTTATGTCAAATATCCGCTTGGAGCGCCTCAGACCCGCCCACGCTGCGGCCGGAAAATAAACAGTTAATGAAATCTCGGATTTGGGCTGATGTGCAAGCTTGAGAGGGGGTTGCTATTAATCCTCATGTCCCCCATTATGATTCCTAGCATTTACAGAGCTTTACAGTGCCGTCTTGAATTTATATTTGCTTTTAAAGATTTCTGAGCTTACGGACGGTTGCAAGATATGCGGCCGGCCGTAAGGGGATATCCTTGCGGCGCCATCTATTTGAATTGCAAGGTAACGGGAGCCCCGCAAGGAATCGCAGCTTTGCGGCCGATAATAGAATGAGGGCCATTGAGTTTAGAACTGTAGACAGCCTGTGTGGCTCATAACTTTCTTTGAGTAAGCTCACTTATCAGAATACACTTAAACAACTTGTATGAGACCTATGAAGAGCCTGGATAAGGCCTTTCATTATATTTTCATTGAACCAAATTTTACACTCACATACTTACAATACTACACTGAATTCATTGCAATCTTCAAAGAACCTGTCTGGCCAAGAAACATTCTATAAGTAAATTAATCCCCATCTAAATGCCTGTAGGAAACTTACCAAGTACAGACTGTGTGGCATAGTAGTATCCTTTTAGTATTTCCATATTATCTTGGCCCTACACACTAGGGGCCTCATTAAATTGCAATTTGCCCAATTGAATCGGACCCTGAATAAGCACATAACATATATTTTTTAAAGAAGTTTTTAGTTAGTGAAAACCTTTTTGGATAGATGCTTGCTAACAAAAAACTGCTTTCAAAAATATATATGTTATGTGCTTATTTAGGGCCCTATTCAATTGGGCAAAATGCAATTGAATGAGGGCCTAGGTTTGCGGTCACTGCCATCTGGGCGGCCGAAACTAATTACATTTTTACATAACTATCTATGTGGCGATGGAGACAAAGAGACCTTAATACTACTACTATTGACAATTTATTACAGTGTATTCATTGTTACACTATAAAAAGGACTTGTGTAGTCAATACCGAGTTTCTGTGACAACTATTTGGTCACCCACCAGCAGATTAGAAGTGTTTTTTTTTGTCGATATAATATCAACAGTTGTCCAACTATTTTAGTGAATTCATGAGATAATAGTATGAATACCTTTTTGGGCTAATTCATATAAGTTCTACTTCATTACTTTTTTGGCAATTTAAATGTGGCAATATCCAATGACATTTCCAAAGATATATTAGTAAGGATCAATATTCGTAAGGTCACAGCATTATATGAATAATTTATCTTAAAGCGCCACCCTCAGTAATTGACCTTATCAACAGCACTTAAGATTTGCAGTGGATAAAAGAGACACATGCCCTGTTGAAAAACCAAAAAAAAAAAAAAAAAAAAGGAGTAAAATAAATTATATTTATATATATATATATATATATATATATATATATATATATATATATATATATATATATATATATATATATATATATATATATATATATATATATATATATATATATATATATATATATAATTTGTAGCCAGAGATGTTTATCATTTAAATATTTACATTTATTTGATCAACTTCTTGTTGACCATTAGGTTTCAACTAGATCTTATTTGTTATCACCAAACTCCTAATCTTAATTGCTGTTGATAAAGCATAACCTCAGAAGGTGGCTCTTTCAGTTACTTTATAAATTGATCAATTTTATATCAATTTCAGGCACTTCCACATAGAATTTTTAAAAACAAATTTATACAAAATGTTAGTTTTTGCAATAACCTTTTCAATTAAATGATCATGGATGCTTGCGGAAAGAGACACTAAATCTGCAATGTAGTTTAGAATTTTAAATGAAAAACATCTATTTTGTTATTGAAGGAGACAAAAATGTTCAAAAAATATTTTATTTTAACTCATCAAGCTGTTGAATTTGCAGATGAAAAATACCCCAAAAATGTAAAATACCTAAACAAAAAACAAACAAAACAAAAATCAGTTGCAGTGTCAGTGATGGAAACAAAAGCCCCTTTTTCTTTAGTTTGGATACAACTCAAGAGGTATCTCCATCCAACCATTTAAACCGAATGTCTTCCCCTCGCAACCCGATAATGGTTTACAACAGCATCTTGCAAAATACAATGAAATTCACTGGTACAACAATTCATAGAATTTTTCAGTGTTCTCCCAAGAGGAACAGTCCATGGTTACAGCTGCAATCCTTGTCTCCAAGTGCATATTTGTTAATTGTTTAGTTTAAAAAAAAAAGGCCATCACTTGTCCCACCCGATATCCAGGATCGGCTGATGTCCGTCAGCTGTAAACACTTCCAAGAAGAGGGACGTAACAATAAAACAGGGAGGTATTTAGATTCTTCAAAGTTCATCTTTCTCAAAATCATCGAGATCCACATCACTGAGATCAATATCATCTTCAACCGGCAGCTACAAAGAAAAACAATATCCAGTGAGTTTATTGATATTTACAGATCTTTACAAGTCATGTATGAGATAGTACCTCCGGTTTTGATATATCTAAACACAAGCAGCCTTATTAAATTGTGATTCGGTAAATGTAAAAGGGCTCTATATAAGCACAGAGCATATTTTTTTTACAGAAGTTTTTAGTTAGTGAAGACCTTGCTTTTTGGATAGAAGTTCACCAACTAAAAACTTCTGTAAAAAAAATATGCTGTGTGCTTAAATAGAGCCCTTTTGAATTTAACAAATCGCAATTTAATAAGGCTGAAGTTGTTTTGCATGAAAGAGCAAACTGATCAATGTATGTAAAAGTTATATTTTAAATGTTTTTTTTGCTGATTAGCATTTGAAAACACAAGGACCCTCATATTAGCATCTGTATCTGATGCCAACGGCATATTTGAAAAGATAAAAAGCCAGGCAGATGACCTCAAGAAATGCAATTTATCAGTGATGTCTCAACCCTCTGCCTCCTCAAACAAGAGGGAATAAACAACTTCCTTAAAAGTGTGAAGTGTCTTTAATATTTTTCAATTAAGCCTATTATCATATGTTCAATTTTTACCTTAATGAATGGAAGGAACAATGTATTCAGAACACCTCTACCCAATTCTTTACAAAGTCAGCCACTCAATATAGTAATTAAATACAGAGCAGTGCCCAGTAGTATAATTGTCCTTATTCAAAAAAATAAACAACCTTAGTAAGACCCATGACACAAGCAAAGTCTGCTAAACTAAATATTTAAAAAAATATATATACACTTTAATAGTCTGCTTCATTGCTAATGTACTTGGACTGTTCCATACTTCATAAATGTATGCTGTTCTTCTTAAACTACAGTGGTCCTTTAATTTTTGCACGTACATCTGAAATACTGAGTGTGCAGTTTGAGATAAAAGAAAGAGGTGAGAGGATTAAAATGCAGTAATAAGAGTATCTAACAGTTTCTGCCAGCTTACCTCACCATCTTTTCCATCCCAGGCCTCTACTTTGTTAATTTTAGGAATTGCTCCTCCACCTACGGGTGCTGTTGATCCACGTCCAAAGGACAGTTCTCTGAATTAAGAAATAGAGAATGAATATGTCAAGATAGGATATACCATCCTAGAGCACATTAGTTTGTAATAAGCAAAATAGTGCCAAAAAATGCCTATGCATATAGGACCTTTCAGCTAATGTGTTAAAATGTAATTCCTGTAAGATTATAAGTAATAGATAGTAAGATGGAAGGGCCTCTTGCTACCTAACAATGCAGAAACACTTTTAAAAATATGGCTGCCCAGGAGAAGGCAACCATGGTCATGGAAACATACAGAACAGAATTTCAGGATTATCTGAAATGATGGCCTGTTCACAGGTAGATGGTCTCTCACGTTATTCATGCCTACTCCTGGATTACACCACGGACACCAAAATACCACAGTGTTCTGGTTCCCGTTCAGATGCAAGTATTTAATGCTTACTGCAAATTAATTATTGCAATATATAAAAATAAGAAATTGCAAAACTGTCTAGATGCAATTAATTTGCTGACTTATCAAGGTGACGTTTTTAAAGATATGTAATGTTTTAAACTCAAATCTCAAAATTAGACCAGATTACAAACTTTGGCTGCATGTATTAAAGGAGCACAACCTCATGTTGATTAGAAGCTTTGATAATATTGATCAGTGGATAAAGCATTTAAAATAAATCATCTTTTCCCTCAAAGTCAATAGAACTAGAATTGAAAAGCTTTGACTATCAGCTTTACTCTGAGACTATGGAGCTAGAACACAGCTCAGTCAGTACAGGCACCGGCTCAGGTAAAGTAAAGTATACGCCATTACTGATGGACACAGGATTCCTGTATTTCTATCATACATGTGCATTGCAAGATAAATTAAATTTAGAAGACCAATCCAAACAACTCAAAAATAGATTTAAATTATGTGTTTGCTCATCTTAAAAAAAATAAAATAAAAAAAAAACCCACTTTTACAGAGTTGAGAAGAAAGAAACCTTGTCCACAGATATGAAGGAACCAGTTATGATTTAAATAGCCAGTTTAGCTTTCAAAACGTGGAATTTTAATGGTCTATGCTTAAAGTTAAAATTACCTCAAGAACTCATTAATTCCCTGCTCACTAAAGGAGCCTTTCAAAAGTGCAAACTTCATCTTTCTTGCATTGATAGCAGCCATAGCAGGATACCCAAAGCCTCCAATGCCCAATGAGGTCTCAAGATCCAATTGAGCCCCAGCTTCTGTCCACAGCCACCTACAAAACAAGCAATAAATTAGCAAAAATATATACTATAAAACATGTAAGGATAGAGTTAGAACCGTATCCGAAAAACATAGCAATGACAAATTGGAAAAAATACATATATAAATATTGACTAAATGTATTTTTGTATAATTTAAAAGACCATTATATGATAAAAAAAAAAAAAAAAAACACATATCTCTCCTATTTATTTATTTTGTTATAGTGTTTGAAATATTTTAGAATAATTAGGGAAGACAAATGTTGCATTTATGGGATATTTTTAAGCAGAAATGCTGCTTCATGAAAACAAAAATACCAAAGATATAATAGACCAGGTGAGTATATTCTTTCAGGAAAATTTGCTTTAAACAAAATACATGTATCTCTGTGGGTGTGTGCGGTTTCCATTCCATCTCCTCTCACCTGATAATATCATGAATTTGATGAATCAGTATGATAGATCTTAAAAAACAAACAAAAATAAAAGACGCAGACACAAACAGTTTTACATCTTACCCCCACATCTTTTTCTTGTATTTGTCAGCTAATTTCAGCATTACTTCTAAATAGGAATTTCTTCCAGCAGCACCTGTAAAACAAGTGGCACATAAGGGAAATTAGCAAAAAACATAATTCACATTAGTTCTTGCTGTACACCCTGGTGTGAATCAGTGGTTTACTAAACTAAAGCACATTTAGCACTGTGCATATTTTATAAATATTATTGATT
This sequence comes from Discoglossus pictus, assembly GCA_027410445.1. NCBI lineage: Eukaryota > Metazoa > Chordata > Amphibia > Anura > Alytidae > Discoglossus > Discoglossus pictus. Next base: position 400,149,617 of record CM050165.1, read on the forward strand.
TTTTTCCACGATTAGTGTTCTGACGTGGAGAAATATAAATCTGATGTTGTAGCAAAAAAAAAAAAAAAACACAGTGCATAGTTCCAACCTATTTTGATTTTTCATATTTGTCACCACCATTACTAGTCATTCAAACTATGGGGTACAGAGGTATTGAGCATTTATAAGACATTTGTTTATTTAGTATAAGTTATATCTGATTTATTAGTTAGCAGTTTATTAGCAAAATTGCGTCTGCGCCTCATATTAAGTGTTTCGGGTAAGAAGGATCTGCCCAGAAGTAGGTGTTACATTTTCATTTGCTGGACACCTAATAGGGTGTGAGAGACGCAAATCTGCTTAAGACACTAGAGTTCAAATATAAGTTTTAAAGTTACAATGAATTTTTGATTTTAAGCCTAATCTGTTATTAACGAACACGTGAAACCCTACTGTAGGAGTATTGCATCGGTCATTTAAGCTCTATTTGGCATAAAATTAGTTAGTGAAGTATTAAATAAGCTCTTTTAAATACCTGGTCAAAAAAAGCTGTCAATTAATACTTTCCAAATAGGACATACGCCAGCACGTTAATTAGGATAGAATACAGATGGGAATATTTAATAATTAGTGACCTGTGTCAAGAATATGAGGCAATACAGCAATAATGCACAGCTGGTGTTCTTCGCAAGTCTTCTTCACAACATCTTCATTCAAGATCTGTAGAACAGAAATATTAATACAACTTAACACTACAACAAAAGGGCAAAAACAATCTAAACATCAACACTAATGGAAAGCCAATTCATTTACAAGGGAACACAAGAAGAAACGGCTGTGTTTATTTTTTCTACTTTCTAAAACCATTTTTTGCAAATATCAAGTTCAGTTATGCAAAGAATTGTATGGAAAGTTATGACCAGAGAATGATCATTTAAAGGCTTCCTTCTTCACTTGTTCTTTAAAGGGGTGTTGCTAGTTATCAGTCCATGGCAGCCACAAGATACGTAGCAAAATTGTAAAAGCATATTTTCCTTGGTATACTAAACCTTTTTTTGGATACTTTTGCTGGAGGACAAAATGCCATGGAGTAAATGTAAAACAAAGTAAAAGATCTCATCTAGGTTCTAAGGAATATCTTATACTTATTAATAAATGTCATTTAAGCTACATAATTCTAAACCAAATTTTTTAATTTTTACAGGCAAATTGGTAAATGTTGATAAAAATACCTCAAAAAGCTCAGGTGCAGGAGCATTTTGTGAGAACAGATCAAGAGCACGAGCAACAATATCAGCTCTTGTTCTTCCACCATCGTAATCAACCGGGTCCTCACCCTTCTGGAAAATCTTAATTGTGGGGAATCCTCGGACCTGAAAGAGAAACAAAAGATTTGTGTAAGCATTGCAGCTTTAAGGTAATGCTATCCATATATTAATGAGCTGTCCAGTGGATCTCATATTAGGAAATGTCCACTTGTATTATTCTGCACTAAATTACATATCTATTGATTTTCTGCTATTTATTATTATTAAAAAAAACAAAGGTGGAGATAAAAAAATAAAATAGTAGTAGTGGTAATTAAACAGGAATGATATAAATAAAAATGACTAATATTTCTATTAGATTGTCTCATTTATTACAGTGCTTCTTCTTTGAAAATCTTTATGATACAGCTAGACGACATGCCATAATATAATATAACAGTATAAAACCTAATCTGCGTTGTACAAACGCTGTTGAGGTTTTCATTTTATGAACATTAACTTCAAATTTCAACATTACACTCACCCCGTAGCGACTGGACAAGCTCTGACTGACAGTGGCATCGACTGCTGCCAACTTGACCTTTCCTTTGGTTTGTTCTTTAACTTCAGAAGCAGCTGCTGCCCATTCAGGCTCCAAACTATAAGAGAAAAAATAATATTACAAAGTGACAATATTTGCGGTAGCAATATTTACGAAGTTACAGTAAGGTTGATTAGGAATAATGAGCAAGCTACAAGGTAGGCAACAATGCAGTACAATACAAACAAAAGTAATGGCAGTTTGGTTCATCAGAGTTAAGGTCTCTACTCTGAAGAGCTTACAATCTAGAGGATATGGCTTAGAATTAGAGACCGCGATGTAACAAGGGCAAGCTGGCAAAGATAGCGGAAATAAGGCACAGCTGATAGACGTTACTATGTGTTATATAGTTATCCTTTATTTGTAATGCGCCAACATCTTCTGAAGCTCTATACAAGGGCTAAGTAAAAGGAAAAATCTATTTTGGCACAACGGAAATGAATAGGGGGCCCTGTCTTCGCTTAAAATCAAACTGTACATAGTTTTAGTTTACAAAACACCTTACAAGATTGAAAGCTTGCAAACTTACAATGCGCTTGAGCGGTTTGAGTAACAGGGCACATACAAAATAGATAACTATAGATTCCCAGTACACATTATATAGATTACAAACACTTATTAGCCTGATATAAAGAATAATGTCCGTTTTAAAGGAACATTCTAGAATTGGAAAAAACTTCATATGTTGGTGAAGTTTGTAACAAATTAACATTAGCAGCTGTGTTTAAAATCGTTAATAGTAGTAGACCCCGTGAGTGCATGAAGGGTGCCATATTTGTGTCTATGCACTTTCTGCTGGCTTTTAGGCGGAGTGGAAGTGTTCTCCTAAATAATATAGTCTACTAGCGAATTGCCCGTCAAAAAAATGATGGCAATGAAATTGTAAGTGAGCTAATGCTGTTTAGTGTCTAATAATCAAATAAATAATACATTAATAAATTAATATACTTTACCTATTTTCAAGTAATATATGCAGGAAGCATTCTGTTGAAGAGCTGAGAATCTGTTTTGATGTTGCTGGAGCATCAGTGCTGTGGAGCTGCTGTGTAAGCGTGCTGAATGTGTGCAGTGTAATAGTGTGCGTGCGCAAGACCAAACAGTTAGCGTAGCTGTGTACTTCCGCATTGTTCTAAAATGGCGGCTAATGTGTGGTATGCGTCTGTAGCGGAATATCCGTAGCTGTTTTGTGGCGTTTTGCGTGTTTAGAGTGTTCTCTCGCTTTTTATAGTGTCTAAACTATTTTATTTTGAGTTAAATTAAGGTGTAACTTCATTTTTTGAGGTCCTGGATGCTCCATCTTGATGTAGGTAAGCTTTTTTATGTATGTGTTGTGTTTTTTTATTTTTTAATGTCCACGGGTTGCGGACTGTTTTTTGCAAGGTCGTAATGGGTGGCAACGTGTCTCGAATGTTGTTTGCGTTACGACGTAAAGTTTGCGAGGGCCTCAGTTGCTGGCAAGGAGTGCTTTGCGAGGGCCGCGAGCCCGCAAGCGTGAGCAACAACTCCTATGCTCACAACTATATATGTGATTCAAGGGGGGGGGGGGGGGGGGGGGGACATACTGTTATTTTGCACTAATTTTCAGTGGTCCTTTGATTATTGTTTCATGAAATAATTTTTTTAGTCTGTCCCTATGGAAGTTATAAAAACTATTGGAAAAGACCAACCGATCTATACACTGCCTCCAGAACCACAATGCGAAACTGTAAAGATGCTCAGAGAATATAGTGCACTAGAGAATTCCAGAATGGTGGCAAAATGTATATAAAATACATACATATATACACACACACTTTTATTTTTTGAATATTGTTGTTATGTTTTATAAAAAAATAATTTTTATACAAATATAGAAAAACGAAGAAAATTGAACTTACTTTTTGCAGTGACCACACCAAGGGGCATAAAACTCTACAAGCCACACATCGTCACTATTCAATACTTGGCTATCAAAGTTGTCTTCGTTTAGTTCGATTACATCCTTTTTACTACCACTGCCGCCACTACTGTAGCTCTGTAAAACAAAACAAGTATTATTTATTGACTTTACTGCATTGGAAAATTACATATAGCCTCTTGTGCAAATGATAATCTGCACATCAAGTAGATCATTCTGATAATCAAACTGAGCTACAAATGCAAAAATAGGCCAATTAATTAACAAAATTAAAGACTTAAGGTCCTTTCATAACAATACAGCTGTAGAACATTGCTGCTATTTTGAAAGATTAACCATTCAAAGACAAAAATAATATTAACAGCCTTATTAATTTGCGATTCAGTAAATTTAAATGGGCTCTATTTAAGCACACAGCATATTTTTTTTTACAGAAGTTTTTAGTTAGTGAAGACCTTGCTTTTGGATAGAAGTTCACTAACTAAAAACTTGTAAAAAAATATGCTGTGTGCTTAAATAGTGCCCTTTTAAATTTGCTGAATCGCAATTTAATAAGGCTGTTAATAATTTCACTTCCAGACCATACTAGGTTTGAATATATATATATATATATATATATATATATATATATATATATATATATATATATATATATATATATCTTGGATGATCATATTTTTCAACTTTTACTCCGAAATTTCAAATTTAGTGTGTAGTAAATACAGACACAAACCCTCTAACTTAAAAGGTACACTGTTATGGAAGCTCTTTGCAATCTGAATGTAAAGTGACAGAAACAAAGTCTAAAAAAAAAATATATATATATATATATATATATATATATATATATATATATATATATATATCTTTAAAATATTTTAACTCACATTTATTGCTCATTTGCTTGCTTCTAGGGCTAATTAACTTTGAGTGTCTCTGTCTGTTTTATTCTACTCCCTCCTAGTGTATCATATGCAGATAAGAATGAATCTACACATGCACTAATAAGTGATGGCATCACTGGGCAGAAGTGAGATGAAATGGATGTGCACAAGGAGGGTCTCTAGGCTATACATTCTGACCTAGTTTTAGGTACATGGCATTAAACCTACCTGTCTTCCAGAATCGTGTCCACTGCTCTTTCCACTAAGTCTGTCTTTCACAAATGATCGCAGGGCACTTAATGCACTATCAACAATGGCTTCACTTGTTCTTCCTCCTGTAAACATGAACAGAAATAAAAGCAAATATTGAACCACAGAACACACACAATGTGGATTATGTCCCTATGAAGACAATGTTTAATTGTTCAGCCTGAGCATCCCTACTTAAAAGACCTTTTATTTGCTTCCATCTGAAGCTGACAATTTCATTATTATAAAAAAAAAAAAAAAAAAACAACTAGTGATGCAATTCAAGAAAATGTACAATACAGAACCATACTGTGACCAAAAAAACACAATACTGCTTTGACAATAGAATATTGTATGCAATATTTTCCTTAAAAAGCACATACAAAATAAAGTTTGCACTACAAATTAACAAAAGCACAGATTGTTATAATCTTAATTAGCCAAATTAAAATAAATAAAAATTAAATTATGCAAAATTTTTATTCGCTTGTGCCTAATGGCAAACATGTTTAAAACAACTCTGTATCAAAACCACCCTTAACTTACAGTTAATTAGAAGATGAATCCAAAGGGTCTCAGGTGGTATGAATTGAAAAGTAATACAAATGAAGAGGTGACCCATATTTCAATAGGGAGGAATGTTCAAACTTAGAACAAATACAATGGATAATTTCAACAGGTAAACAAATGGTTAATTTTCCGGATGCCTTATTACACTAGGGCGATTTGCAATAAAAAAATAGTTTACCTTGATAATCCTCTGGCTTGTTCTTGTTTGCTCCAAAAACCTTGATCGTAGGAAAGCCCCTCACCCCGTATTGGCCACCCAAAGACTGATGTTTGTCAGCATCAACAGCTCCCACTTTCACAACACCCTGTCAAGAGAAAGCAAACACGCAAGGTTATTCCTAGCAAATCTACACTCACTGCCATGTTAAACTTTGCAATATATGTGTATACCGAAACCCATGCCATTAATAAAATGACGGATATAAAATTGTAAGGCTGGCAATGCTGGTTTACATACAATGTGAGGCTTTTGATCCTCATTGGTCTTATTTTCAATGTCTCACATGCCTGGCGTTGTTAGTGTAAGTGCTACTGTTTGCGCAGTTGTGTATGTTCTAAGTTCTGCAAGCCTGGCGTTGGTGAGCTCATTGCAGCCCAAGTCCAGTGTGCCTCAACTGCTCGCCTAGCAGTGCAATGAGCACTTTCAGCGCTCATTGCAGCCTTAGCCATGCGTGCCTCAACGGCTCGCCGGGCAAGGGATGCAAAAGCGTGACCAACATCGCAAACATTACCTACACTGACAACCACATATGTGATGAGCCAACTTGCTGCGATAAGAATAAGCAGAGTATTGGAAAAGTACCGATTTATAAACCGTGGACCCTCAGTACTCTACTACCTCCTAACTTGTCGATTTCGGTATTTGCAGCATCTGGATGAGCAAAAAACCTTCAGACTCATTGCTCTACCTTGGTACTCGTCCCACTTACTAAAACCAATTAATATTACTCCTCGTTGTCGTGCCTTCTGGAACCAATTAACGACGAGTACCAAGGGTCCACTGTATTTAAAAAGGAATGTGTACTTTGACATGTTATACATGGTGACAGCACCACATTTCTACATTGAGTTGAAATCACCATTTTTGCCAATAACTCAAGAAACCAACTAACAGAAGCAGATAAAGATGAAATACTATATTTGCCAAGATGAGAGCTCTTTTACCAAGTCAAACAATGCCCCTCCTTGTGGATCACTCGCCCTCTCAAAAAGCACTTGTGATTAGTCATATAATATTGACCAACAATAATTGTACTTAAAAGATGAGAAAACCCACAATATATCTACTACCAAATGAAAACAATTACAATTATGAATTAGACCACCCCTTACCCTTTAAAGTTTAAGTTTACCTTTAAAGCAGTTGCTGCTTTCTTCCAATCTGGTGTCAATCGTTGGCAGTGCCCACACCTGTCAAAAGAGAACAAGATCTTTAGTCAAACAGAAAAGAAAACACTTAACAGTATTGGAAGTGATCATGTAGTGATCAGGCATTGATTTTTAATTTTAATCAATTAAATGAGAGTAGGTTACGGTATCTTTAGAGAGTAGGTCAAATTTAACAACTTTCAGAAAAATGGGAATGCAAGAACAAGAGGTCTTGAATTGAAGCTGGAATATGGTCATTGATTAGTTACTATGAGACACTTGTACAACAAATGCTACCTAGTCTGTTTTGGTAAACGGCAGAGGGCAGACCCAATGAGGTAATATTTGTTTGATTGTATTAAGTAAAAAAGAGCTTTTAAATACTATTTTAATAAAATAAAATACATAAAAGTAAACGCATATCTTATATACCTGTAAAATACAGAAACCATCCATGTGCCTTTTACTAAAGCAGATTTTTAGGTAGATAGAAAAGAGGATTTGACAGAAGATAAGAAATAAGGCAAAACTATCCTGCTCATTATATCTTGGATAAAACTGACAAGGATTACACAGTGCTGAAACGGATGCCCATGTATAACAGAATAGTGCAAAAAACAAACAAACATTAAAAACGACATCTGCTTGAGAGCACTGGTTATTCTTTTTTAAGTACTACAGTACAGTGTAAGGAGATACTTACCAAGGTGCGTAAAACTCCACCAGCCATAAACTGTCGCTCTGGATAACTTCTCTGTTGAAATTGGAGGGTGTTAACTCTACGACATCGTCACTGGGCGAGTACATGCAATTCACTGCAAGCAACAGTGCGCAGACCACTGCACCTACAAGAAAAAAATATAAGGAAAAAATAAGTCTCTGCAATGAAAATATAAGCCTGCAATAGAGAAAAACTGCAAATTAAAATATAAAAAATTGAGTGCGTTTCAGTTATTCGGACATATCGAACAAAAAAGGATGCATACTTTTATAGTACTTGTTTCAGTTGTGCATGGAAACTTTATTGTATGGTTGTCAAAGTAACTTTGCTCAGAGCATAAAAACACTTTATTAAATTGCACAAATATGCAAGCTTAATCTGTGACACTCTCACCGTTGCCAATATATCAAAGTAAACATAACTGAAAGAATGTATACAAATTTGCAAAAAGTTAAGTAGATGAGGGTGACTGCACAAAGCAGAATCCAAAGTTTGTTGAAAAGTAGGATTTTGGGGTAATATTCTGAATTATCTAAAATATTTGAGGACGACAGTGAAAGGAGATATTATTTAGGAATATGTAGAATATGTGCAAGTTTAAGGGTCGGTCTAAAGAGAAACTTGGCTACTTGCAAATGCCATGAACTCATAAATTTGGCTTTGGGTGTTTAAAAAAAAAAATATGTTTATATGCATTCTATTGACTTAAGAATTCATTAGTGCCAATAAGTAATATTTACTGAATATGTAGCAATATTAAGAGTGATTTTAAGTGTGTATACATTTACGAATGGGGCAATAGAATAGGGCACCTAACCCTTTAGGGGCTCAAAAATATAGATGGGGATAGGATTCTAAAGTGACTAATTTGGAAACTTAAAACTATTTTCAATAGCCCAAAATGTTACCCCAGTATAATACACTAATTTGGGCCCAGAGCTTGAAATCGCTGTACAGACCTTTTAATGCAAATATCTTGGTGAGGCGTGGACCATACAAAACAAATCTCTGAACACACGCTGGCAAATATCGTATAAGGTGTAGAGAGAATTAGTTCTACTGAAAAGTGGGTGGTGATAATATATGTACAATAGAGGCAACTACTATATATATATATATATATATATATATATATTCACATGTCGTTGGGATACCATTTTTTAATAGAGTTGAGGGAGCGCTCCCGACAAAGTTTAGATATTTCCCCTTATTTGTCAATAGAGGGACCAAGTCTAGTACATCACAATAATGCCCACAACAATGGCAGGAAACCGGGCACAGGACACCAGCAACATAGCAAGAGAACAACCAGAATGTATATAATGATGGAAGAGTCCTGTAAATAAAACTGGCACTGGTTGCACTATTGCAAAATCCAATATCTGTTAATTATAGTTACAATATACAAGCATATTAAACAAATACTGATCATATTACAGCCAACTGAAGTAGATTAGCTGCAACACAAACACTTTATACTACGGTGTATGTATGTATGTATATATATATATATATATATATATATATATATATATATATATAATGTGTATCATTTTTTTTAATTCACTAGCTCTGAGACTTCAGAGCAGGACATCCTTACTTACTTCTCTATACTTTCCTGAAAGGAAGACAACACACAACTTCAATTTCACAGGACAGATCAATATCAGACTATATACTAAGGGCCTCATTCAATTGTGATTTGGCTAATTGAATAGGGCTCTATACAAGTACAGAGCATTTTTTTTACAGAAGTTTTTAGTTAGTGACCTTCTATCCAAAAGCAAGGTCTTCACTAACTAAAAACTTCTGTAAAAAAAAATGCTATGTGCTTATATAGAGCCCTATTCAATTGGCCAAATCGCAATTGAATGAGGCTCTAAGAGGTTTTATTAATAGGTATAGATCTGAAATACACTGCAAAATAACTGTATAGTATAGAGAATCAGAATGTGCTGCAGATACATGGAGATGATACAGGATCACATGTGATATTAGTCTGTAACTAGATACAAGTACACCCCAACAGGCATTACACATAAAAACTGGGCATGTGTGTGTAAATATATATATATATATATATATATATATATATATATATAGCTTAAATACATAAATATAAGGCTATATATATATCATCATGCACAATTCTATATATGTATAGTATGTAAGTGTGTGTGTATATATATATATATTAGTGAACACATACATTGCTTTACACATATATGTTGCATGACGTATTGGCAATGCTTCATGTTTGTATTATGAGCACCACATCTATCAGCTATAATGTGCATTTATATATATCCCAGACACGTCTCTTACCGAACAAGCCTCTCGCCATGGTCCCTTGTGCTCGCTCTTTCTCCCTCCGCTGCTATGGCTTATCTGTCTCACTCTACCCCTGCAGCACTATGCTACAGTTTCACCTTCCGCCGTGTCCGCAGCCAATTGGCTGCTTGTGACGTTCAATCAAATTTACAGCCAATCAGCGCCCGCCGGGTAGCGCAGCCGCCGGTTACTCTGGCTCTGTCTTTAGGTATCTGAGGGAGCTGGAGGCATGTGATTGGTTGGCTCAGTGACGCTAGGGATGAGGGCGTGGTCTGTGTGCCGTTTCCGAGCCGGACGTAGTGACGTTAGAAGAGGATGGGGAACCGGAGTGTGAGGTCCTGAGTTTGTGCTGTGTGAAGATTACTGATGTGGTGTTTCTGGTGGTGATGATAATAATAATAATAATAATCCTAATCAAATTACAATATTGCTATTGTTTGTGTTTTATTATATTATTTAGTACAACCATCCTGTATCATTATTATTACTAATACACAATGCTCATTTGTCATTATCCTGATGTGTGTGTAAAGTGATCTTCCATAACACAGTATAACAAAAGTGACGACTGTTAAAACTATTTATATAGATGTATTATTATTTTATATTATTTAAAATGAGGTTCTCCCCATGGAAACTAAATTATATTGATTGAATATAATTAACACCACAGACAGGCAGATACATAAATAATATGCATTACCCACCTATATCTTACCAGTTAATTAAGAGGAAGTGTTAGTTAAGTACAATATGTTGCAGTTCAGACATCCATAAGGCTCACTGCCTATGTGTTTCCTGTAACATATCATGATATATGAGGATGAAAGAGTCCCACACTGTTTATATTTAATCTTCTGGATCTATACTGTTATATGTACGCAAGGGAAAGCAAGCATCAGGAAGCGTTGGAGGACCGGATGTAGCTGAGTAACATACTGTGAGATGCTGTGCTGCCCTTTATTAACCCTCTAACCTTCTAACCCCCTACACCAGTTACCAACCCTAACCCCAACCCCCTACACCAGTTACTGGGCCTAACCCTCTACACCAGTTACCGCCCTAACCCAAACCCCTTACACACGTTACCGGGCCAAACCCTAACCCCCTACACCAGTTACCGGCCCTAACCCCCTACACCACTTACCGGCCCTAACCCTCGTAGCCTAACCCCCTAAAACTAACTTTTAAGGGGTTACATTTAGCAGTTAGATTTAGGGGTTATGGTTAGGATTAGATTTAGGGGTTAAATGTAGGGTTTACGGTTAGATTTAATGGTTAAGGTTAGATTTAAGGTTATGGTTAAGGTTAGATTTAGGGATTAGGGTTAGATTTAGGGATTGTGGTTTATATTTAGGGGTTAGGGTTAGATTTAGGGGTTCGGGTTAGATTTAGGGGTTAAGGTTAGATTTAGGGGTTAGGGTTAGATATAGGGGTTGCAGTTAGATTCAGGGGTTTATTGTAAGATTTAAGGGTTATGGTTAGGGTTAGATTTTGGGGTTACAGTTAGATTTAGGGGTTATGGTTAGATTTAGAGGTTACGGTTAGATTTAGGGGTTATGGTTAAATTTAGAGGTTATGGTTAGATTTAGGGGTTCGGGTTAGATTTAGGGGTTAGGGTTAGATATAGGGGTTGCAGTTAGATTCAGGGGTTAGGGTAAGATTTAAGGGTTATGGTTAGGGTTAGATTTTGGGGTTACAGTTAGATTTAGGGGTTATGGTTAGATTTAGAGGTTACGGTTAGATTTAGGGGTTATGGTTATGGTTAGATTTAGAGGTTATGGTTAGATTTAGGGGTGAGGATTAGATGTAGGGGTCATGGCTAGATTTATGGGTTAGGATTACATTTAGGGACTATAGTTAAAGTTATATTTAAAAGTTAGGGTTAGATTTATGGGATAGGGTTAGATTCAGGGGTTAAGGTTGGGGTAGTGGCAATTGATAAGCTTTACACAAACAAGATATTGAAGAAAATCTTGGCCATGCCATCTAATGGCCACCGGCTTTCACTGCTGGTGTGCATAAATTAGAAAGATCCTAGTTATACATTGGTTTGCTAAAAATATAACATACAATTTAATTTGTTATTTAATTATAATGTTTTATAAGGAAACTCTATAGCATATCTATGCTCTATAACCTTCTCTTGATGTTTACCGTTGCTCTTTCCCCTGCTTAGGGTTGGTAACAGTAAATGCTTCTAAATTATCTACTGGCAACTGAGATTTAATTATTGTATTTTCTTGAAGGTTTTATCAAAATTATATATTGTATTAGGATTATAATTTACATCCTAAGTGATGGCAATTTGTTACCTTACAATTAAGATGGGAAGTTTCATTGCCTGGTTATGAAATCCACTTCTAGTATATAATAGGGGGCCATAATGCTGTACAAGTCAATGGTATTTTATAGTGTAATGGATGTCCCTAATCACAGCACAGAAAACACTCAGTAGGAGTGCTGCAATATTCAAGAAATACATTTGAACATGTTTTGAGAACATAAACATTTAAATATAAATAAGAAGTACAACACCAAGATAATTAATCCCCAAAATATACACAGCCTGGTCATAATCACTCTGGCCCACCAAAGACACAAAATCTGCCTATCAACTCAATTGTTTTTTGCACAACTGGAATATTACGAGCTCTAAATAATTAAAGTTACACAAAATCAATATTCTATTAGACCCCTAGCACTATCTCAAAAATAAAGTTTCACCTGCAACTGAGAGAAGCATCACGTTTCTGTCGGAAATGTTACGAGTACTAAATAGGACACGCAAGGGCTTTTTCAAACACTTATTAAAGCTGTAACCGCAATTAAACACACAATACTGTACTGTAAAAGCACAGGAAGGCATGGAAAGAATGAATTACACAACAGTTTCAAACCCACAAATATGCAATTAAAAAATATGTTATTTCTGAGTAATATCAATCCTGGGACTCAAGGGGTTAATATATTTTCTGAAACCCACATGGACTAAAACAGATGCTCTAATGCATTTTATAGACAGCAAGCCCGATCTGCAGATATTACTTATTGGCACTAATTAATTCTTAGCCTCCGATTGCAGATTACATGTAACTTCCATGTTTTACTGACGTCACGATGACGGTCTCATTTACTATGGGCTGTGTCTAAGAAGTAAATTACGGGCTTGCTTAAATATTGTCAGATCATATGATCATGCCCCCTGAAATCAGAATTAAACAGTCAGGGTTTACGAGTTCAGCCTTGCTGTTGGAATTTGCGAGCTGGAGTCAATAGAATACATCTAAACATTTATAAAAAAAATAACACCCTCAATAACATTTGTGAATTTTAGGCATTTGGCAGCAGCTAATAGAATATGGCCCTATGTGGTTCTACTGATTAATCCTTATCTTACATATACTGAGTAATCCTTACCATATATATAACCATCAATTAAATGCAATTTCATTAAAACTTCATTAAAAAAATATCTTCTAGTTTCATTAAAACATTGCAGTCAATTTCTTTGATACATGTTTCATTAATTGAAGAAAATTCATAATATTTCAATCAATTTTAGATGTTATATTTTGACCAAAAGTTCTAAAAAAGTGCTACGTTTCATTATTTTATTTAATCTGTGTCTGTTAGAAAAGAAGGCACTAATATGTCCTTTACATTTTTAGCTTGAAAAATTACTCTTGAAAATGTAAATAGGGTTACTTTTAATTATTAGTTCCTCGTCTATACTGTGGGTTGGTTTTCACGAAAGTCGAGCAGGTACAACAAGCTTATGGCAGTATTCTTACCATTAGTAACGTACAATATCAGTATTTCATTATCCCATTATTATTAACGCGCCAACATATTCCTTAGCGCTAGACAGAAGTTAATTTACAGGCAAAGACAAATTAAAAATGAACTCATTGCAAAGGATGGAGGGCCCTGTGTTTGAGCTTGATCAGTGTCCATAGCGCTTTCTCCAAAGCACCGCGCAGGATTGAAAACTCGCCGATTTACAATCTAAAGGTTTTGTGTGTGGTGAAGGAGGGTGAGAGAAGTGTTGTGAATGTTAGGAAGGAAGGTTATAGGCTTCTTTAAACAGATGTGTTTTTAGTGACGTTTTGAAGATTTTGAGGTAGGAGGATAGTCCGGTGGAGTGAGGCAAGGAGTTCCAGAGAATTGGGGATGCACGAGAAGTGTCCTGAAGGCAGGAGTGAGAGTAGGTGACAAGAGTGGTAGAAAGAAGAAGGTCGTTAGCAGAATGAAGAGGGCGGGTGGGGGAGTATTTGGAGATGGGTGCAGAAAAGATAGGTGCAATGGTAGAAGAGGAGGGATTTGTCTGTATGTTAAGCCTGAATTTAAGCCTATAGTCAGAGAAGATATTTATGGTGGACCTAGTGATAAAGTTGAATGTTTGTGGGTAGAGTTAAATTGGGGAGCAGCAAATTTCAAAATAAAATTTGGAGGAGAATGCTATAAACCCCCAAATATAGCTGAAAGTGAGGAAATACAATTATTGTTACAGATTGGAAATTCAGCTAAGCATGGGCAAGTACTAATAATTTGAGATTTTAATTACCCTGAAATAAACTGGATAAATGAGACCAGTAGTTCAGCTAAGGGGAGCAGGTTCTTGAGTACACTCACGTATCATTATCTGGCCCAGGTTGTACAAGAGCCTACTAGAAATGAAGCTATCTTAGGTTTAGCCATCACAAATAATATTGATAAAGTATCAAATGTTGAAAAGTGATCACCGTTTCCCAAAGGTTGCCCTAACACAGTCTCATTTGAGATTGAATTAAAAACAAAACTGTAAGGAGCCAACAAAAACTCTTATTTTTAACAGGGCAGATTTTAACTGTCTAAAGGCAGCAAAGGCAACAAAGTATAGACTGGGACAGATAACGGATAGGTAAAAATACTGAACATGAATGGACAACATTTAGATCCGTATTAAATATACAGTGCCTAGCAAAAGTATTCACCCCCTTGGCATTTTTTGTGTTTTGTTGTCTCACAACCTGGAATTAACATGGATTGTTTGTCGATTTGCATCATTTAATTTAAAGAACATGACCACAACTTTTAAGATGTTTTTTTTCTTTTATTGTGAAGCAAACAACAAATAGGACAAAATAACAGAAAAAGTCAATGTGCATAACTATTCACCCCCCTAAAGTCAATACTTTGTAGAGCCACCTTTTGCGGCAATCACAGCTCCAAGTCGCTTTGGATAAGTCTCTATTAGCTTGCCACATCTTACCACTGGGATTTTTGCCCATTCCTCCTTGCAAAACTGCTCCAGCTCCTTCAAGTTGGATGGTTTGCACTTGTGAACAGCAATCTTTAAGTCTGACCACAGATTTTCTATTGGATTGAGGTCTGGGCTTTGACTAGGCCATTCCAACACATTCACATGTTTCCCCTTAAACCACTCAAGTGTTGCTTTAGCAGTGTGTTTGGGGTCATTGTCCTGCCAAAAGGTGAACCTCCGTCCTAGCCTCAAATCACTCACAGACTGGTACAGTTTTTGCTCAAGAATATCCCTGTATTTAGCACCATCCATCTTTCCCTCAACTCTGACCAGTTTCCCAGTCCTGGCTGCAGAAAAACATCCCCACAGCATGATGCTGCCACCACCATGTTTCACTGTGGGGATGGTGTTCTTTGGGTGATGTGTTGGGTTTGTGCTAGACATAGCGTTTTCTTTGATAACCGGAAAGTTCAATTTTAGTCCCATCAGACCAGAGCACCTTCCTCCATACATTTTGGGAGTCTCCCACATGCCTTTTTGCAAACTCAAAATGTGCCATTTTGTTTTTTGCTGAAAGTAGTGGTTTTCTTCTGGCCACTCTGCCATAAAGCCCAACTCTATGGAGCGTACGGCTTATTGTCGTCCTATGTACAGATACTCCAGTCTCTGCTGTGGAACTCTGCAGCTCCTCCAGGGTTACCTTAGGTCTCTGTGCTGCCCCTCTGATTAATGCCCTCCTTGCCCGGTCCGTGAGTTTTGGTAAGTGGCCGTCTCTTGGCAGGTTTGTTGTTGTGCCATGTTCTTTCCATTTGGTTATGATAGATTTGATGGTGCTTCTGGGGATCATCAAATATTTGGATATTTTTTTATAACCTAACCCTGACTTCTCAGCAACACTGTCCCTTACTTGTTTGGAGATTCCTTTGTCTTCAGGGCAGTATTTGGTTATTGGTGCCTCTTGCTTAGGTGTTGCAGCCTCTGGGGCCTTTAAAAAAAGATGTGTATATGTAATGACAGATCATGTGACACTTAGATTGCACACAGGTGGACATCATTTCACTAATTATGTGACTTCTGAAGGTAACAAATCTAAATAGTTTCTATAAGGAGGTTAGTAGGAACCTTGATCAAGGCAATTCAGTGGATGTAGTCTTTTTAGATTTTGCAAAGGCTTTTGATACAATGCCACATGGAAGACTATTGTCCAAACTAAGGGATACAGGAATTGCAGTAAATATCTGCTCATGGATCGAGAGCTGGCTAAAAGACAGGAAGCAAAGGGCTGTTCTAAATGGAACATACTCAGATTGGACTAATGTGGTAAGTGGGGTTCCTCAGGGGTCAGTATTAGGTCCTCTCCTTTTTAACATATTTATTAATGACTTAGAGGTAGGATTGGAAAGTAGTATCTCAATTTTTGCTGATGACACAAAGTTGTGCAAGGTAATTAAATCAGATAATGATGTACTTTCCCTCCAAAGGGATTTACATTAATAATTAATGAACAACTAATTAATTAATAGTTAATCTGCATATTGAAGATCAGAGGAGATCTTAAAAGGTTGAACTTGATGGACTGAAAGTCTTTTTTCAACCCTAAATACTATGGGCCTCATTCTATTATCGGCCGTAGGAGATGCGGGGCCGCAAGGACCGGCTTCAACCTATTCGGCTATTCTATTCTCCTTTGGCCGGGGATTCCGGAAAATCTGTGGTCAGACTTAAAGATTGCTGTTCACAAGCGCAAACCATCCAACTTAAAGGAGTTGGAGCAGTTTTGCAAGGAGGAATGGGCAAAAATCCCAGTGGTAAGAAGTGGCAAGCTCATAGAGACTTATCCAAAGCAACTTGGAGCTGTGATTACCGCAAAAGGAGGCTCTACAAAGTATTGACTTTATGGGGGTGAATAGTTATGCACACTGACTTTTTCAGTTATTTTGTCCTATTTGTTGTTTGCTTCACAATAAAAAAAAAAAACATGTTCCAAGTTGTGGGCATGTTCTGTAAATTAAATGATGCAAATCCTCAAACAATCCATGTTAATTCCAGGTTGTGAGGCAACAAAACACAAAAATGCCAATGTATACAGGACTGAAACAATAGTGAACAGTTACTCAGTAACCATAATTTAGACATTGCACAAGATTCAGTCATATACAAACTTCCCTCTTATGAGTGACCAGTCAGTGGCACCCACATAGACGGGGTGCATTGGGAAATCCAGGATTTAGAATTCCATGCCTGAAGCTACGGACGTCACCCGAGGTCACGTGAGTGAAGGATATCCCTACCAGCTACCTGACCTAGGTGCCAAGACTGAATGATGGTTGGCCGAATACTTGGTGCTAGGTAAACATAACATATTAACCTGTCTACGTGAGACTGACCATGGGTGCTTATAAACACTCTTTATTACTGGCTGCCATCACATATGCCAGAACAAGTGAATGCTTGATAGCTGCTAACTTGAGGGGGAACTCCAGGGTACCTTGGTTTTGACAACATCTCCCCCTTCTAGTGGTCGCCCCTGGGTGAAGCGCAGTTCATGTGTGTTTTCTGGGGCGGGTCTTCCTCTGGTATTACAGTATAGAGTCAATAAAAGTTTGTTATGCCAGACTACACCAGAGCTGCCGTCCAACCCGCCCCTTGATGCAGCCAACACAGAGAGTTGTGGTCTGTAAAGTCCTGCCTATATAGGTCAGGTTGTAAATTGTTTAATGCATAGACTACCTCCAAGCACTCCTTTTCTATGGCCTCGTAGCTTAGTTAGTAGCCCACCATCATGATTTGCTCAGATCATTCAGCTCGGCAGGATCATCTAGGTGCAGGACTGTAAGGTTCAGGGCAAGGAGATCAGGGAATACTCTTTCCTCTTAATTGTCCCAGCAGCTCGGCCGTCATCTAGGACCTGCAAATCTAGGCATTAGTACACCTTCATCATATTGATGTGGATCACTTTTTGGAGCCGATCCTGCTAATCTAAAACCACCATATATGCGGTATTGTTTAACTTTCAATGTATTATCTGGGGTCTCTCCAATAACGTCTGCAATTTATTCTGTGAATTTTGGACTAATACCAATACTGACTGGCTAGGCTGAAACTCCCTGCTGCAGGCTTTGGTCAAACCAAATTTTCTGCTGCATCTGGGCGGCCACGAACAATCCCTACCTAACTAGGCCAGGGCCTCTAGCCTGTCACGGAAGTTCAGCACATACGGTATAATGGGGGCTTCCTCGTTCCTTTACTCCAAATACCAGATCTAGCAGAAAAAATTGAAGGGTCCCAAGACTTTCCGCCCATACATGAGTTTGACCAGAGAAAACCCAGTTGACTCCTGCAGAATCGGTAGGCAAAGAGGAGAGTTTGGGACAATCATTTTAAGCAATCTTTCTCCTTGTCCATGAAGGTGCAGATCATGGTCTTTAAGGCCCCAGTGAAATTGCTCAGTGTTTAAAACCAGAATACTGCCACAACTCTTAGTAACTTCATGAAATGAGTACCCTGATCCGAGAATATATCACTAGGGAAGCCAACCAAGGGAATATATTCACTAGGGCATTGGCCACTTCCTCAGGAATGATCTAGGAAAGCACCACAGCCTATGGGTAGAGAGTTGCATATTCCACTTTCCTGAGGATATGTCCTTTCCCAGTCTACTAGGCTTGGCAAGTGGAGCAATCATTCTTTTTAGCATACCTACTGTGGGTTGGTTTTCTAGACACTCAAGCGGGTACAACAAAATTAGGGAACTATACTCACTAGGGACATTACAGGCACATATACAGGACTGAAACAATAGGGAACAGTTACACGGTAACCATAAGGTAAACATTGCACATGGTTCAGCCATACAGTATATACAAACTTCCCACCCCAATCAGGGTGTACAGAGCATAATGGAGAATCCAGGATGGAGGATTCCATCTACCGGACCTATGTGCTCATGCTGAGGTGTTGAGAGATGGCCAAATATTTGTTGATAGGGAAACATAACATATTGACCTGCCTACATGAGATTGACCTTAGGTGCTTATGTACGCCAATACAAGTGAATAGCAAATATGATAGTAGATAGTAACTTGAGAGGTTTATTGTTCTTTCTGGGGGGGGATCACCCCAGGTACCTGGGTCTAATTTCTCCTTTAGCTGTTAAACTTTGTTACAAACAGAGTCAATTTCGGTGTTTTATGGTAATCTAGGCTGATGATGCTTTAGACATTAATTAGTGTGTAAGATTGATTATGAGTCCAAAGCTTCAAGTAACATAACACGGTATGTTGGACATTGGATGCATTAGCTTGAGTGTGGTCAACTGAGTATGAGCATGCCTAATCTTTTTTATTCAGGTGACTACATGCAACACAATGACTCCATGGCCTACTAGTAATTAATGCATTACCTATAGTTTTAAGTTAAATAATTACCACAAATAAGCCATTATAGTATTGTTATTATTATTATTATTCACCAGGGATCTGAGTTACATACAAATCTGGTTTAAAGACTTTCTCAGCAATATATCTCGTCCTTAGCCCGGGGACCCCTTGTATTAAGACCTGATCATGTTCTACATGTACTGTTCATCAATATGTGTTTGTATTTAATTCAGTTCATTGCATGTGTTGAGTATACTAAATTTCTATATGCTGTTTAGCATGTGTGAGAGCTCTCTCCAGTTCACTTTATATGTTTCGAGACCTGTGACTGTAAAGTAAAAGCAATAGTGGTAGATTTGCCAACATTTTATATACAGCTGTTTATAATAAACTTGTATTTATGTGTATTACAATACCAAGGATTAGTAGTCTATTTACAAGTAAAGATCATATGTTTGTTTGCTGGACATAGTCAATTACAAATAGTTTGCAATTTAAAGTAAATAAATAAACTTGGTTTCTTAGCTCTGTATGTCCTCATACCTGTGTCTATCCAGGGCCTGGACAGCTCTTCCTGTGTGCTGGACTATAATGGAGCTTGCAAGCAGGCTGGCCTGATGTCACAGGCCCTGCATTGTGACATCATTAGCTCCACCCCATGGCCTACACAGAGGTAACAGCTCTATTGTAACATGCTTGCTGCTGCTCCACTGGCCCGTCCAGTGATAGTGCATGAGCCGTAATTGCTTCACCAGTTTTCCGAGCATGCTCAGTCTGAAGCAGAACCTATATGTATATTGAGATTATTATTATTATTATTATTATTATTATTATTCAGGGATCCAAGCTACTGGTCAGACTTTGATTTAGCCGCGCACACAGGAAGAGCTCTCCACGCACCTGATGACACAGGTAGGAGGAGATAAGTAGCTCTACGTGAGGTGAAAACCTACAGTTTAAAAGCTATAAATAATAACTTTTATTTAATTTGAACTGCATAATGTTTTTAATAGCCTGTGCATCGCAAACAAACATATGAGCCTTACCTGTGAATGCATTACAGTGGTCCTTTAATGTATAGATATTAAATTACCGTAGCCCAAGCAAAGAACAGTGGATGAGAATCATGCTGCACACTTTATGTCCACACCAGTCTATGTAATATACTGTCTAATATGATATATTTACGTTATCTGGCCATGTCTGTTTTCTTGTGTTTCCCCATCAAATGTTCCTGGATTTAGTAAAAAGTCTGTTCAGCTTATTCCTTGAAGATGCCCTATTAGTGCTTCATAATCCACCCACACAGTGCGGTATTACTGTGATAATTGTGTTGGATTTTGGTGATGTGAGTGCTGTAATACTGAGTGATTTGATTTGGAGGATGAAAGCTAGATTGTGGCCAAATATAATATCAAATAAATTCAGTGTAGCTTTTAAACATTACATTTGATCTTTAATATTCAGGATCCTCAGAACTGAATCTCTACAACCCTATTAGGTGTATAAGAGTGGAGGAAGATCTGTCCAGGAGGCTGTCCTACACTTTGTTTGAAGTAGGTCTGAGGTAGACAATAGGCAAACCTGGGTCCAAATGAGGACCTCTGGCCCCTTTCTTCCAGACCTCCATTGCAATGTTAGTTTCTCAAACATCTCAATCAAAGCTGCCAAATGCTATCAGTTACATGCTGTTTCTTTCTTAAGTATCTTTTACTATGCAAATGTAATTCTTGTGTACTACTGAATACTATTCTATATAAAATATTTGAATGTATCCATAAAAAATATAGATTCTGAACCTTCACTTAATTTTAATAAAATCATGATGCATTTGTAAAAAAGTATTGACTATCCCTGTTCTAGGTTTTTCTGCATTGGCTGTCCCAATAGAAGTCTTTATTTGCAGTTAGTCAGATAAAGATTCCTGTTAAGACAGCCTCCTGGGCACATCCTCTTTCAGCCCTGGATTACTAACAGTATTGAATATAAGCATATTTGCTGAAGGCTTTCGAGAGAAAATACACTTGTTTGTCAAATATATAACAGTTAAACCTATTCTATTAGAAGCCCATAAGTGACTCTGATGCGTGATTTTGTGTGTGCTTTTTTCTCTAAATGTTTTGATGTATTTTATTGGCTCAATCTCGCAATTTACGTCTTACAACCTCCACACGTAAATCCTGCCTTTTTAAGTAGAATTTCAGGGGGCGTGATCATATGATCTGATATTATTTAAGTAAGCTCCTAATTTACTTTTTAGACATAGCCAATAGTAAATGAGACCGTCATTGTGACGTAAGTAAATCAAGGAAGTTAGATGTAATATGCAATCGAAAGCTAAGAATTAATTAGTGCCAATAAGTAATATTTACCAATTGAGCTCACAATCAAGCAATCTATAAAATGCATTAGGGCATCTGTTCTAGTCCATGTGGGTTTCATGATATGTATTTAGCCCCTGGGATCGATATTACTCAGAAATAACAGTTATAATAAAATAAAATAATATTTTTTAATTGCATTTTTGTGTGTTTTGTGTGTTGTGCAAATAATTCTGTGTTTCCATGCCTTCCCATGCTTTTAAAGTACAGTATTGTGTGTTTGATTGCTGTTACAGCTCTAATAAGTGTTTTAAAAAGCCCTTGCGGGTCCTATTTAGTACTCGTAATATGTTTGACAGAAACGTGATACTTTTTGCAGTTGCAGGTCAGACTTTATTTGCGATCTTGAGCTACGGGTCTAATAGAATACTGTATTTGTGTAACTTTAATTATTTAGAGCTCATAATATTTAAACTGTGCTAAAACCAATTGAGTTCTAAGGCCAGTTTTGTGGATATGACTGGCCCATTGTGTGTTTCGGCAATTTTAAGTGTGTACAAATTTTAAGATTTGGCCAATAGAATAGGGCATAAAAAGTGCTACTGTGTAAGCTATGGACATACAACATGTTTGGGGGAAAATCTTAATTAATGGAGACTCTGTTAATTTATGGAGACTTATTTTTGTTCCATTAAATCCTAAAAGCTGTATAATGGGGGTGTGTGTTTGAAGATATCTGTGGAGGGAGCAGTGAGGAAGGAGAAAACAGGCTGATGTTCAGTTCAGAGACTTCATTTGATAACAGGATAATAATTAAATTGACTCCACGCCCTTTCCCCCTCATTGGCCCAGAAACATCAAAGGATACAACCGTAGCTCTCAAAAAATGCAAACGCCCTTCTCTCACACAACTTCCACCAATGTATCATTGATCACACCAGGGTCTTGCGGAGGTGTCCGTTTTTTAAAATGAAAAACTAGCTATGTGTCATGTTTCCTGCTAAATTATGCTTGTGCTGTCATTTAGTCGTTCAGTAGTGTCTGACTTTCCGTGACCCTATGAACCTGAGCATGCCATGCACAATTATTATTTATCTGGTTGTGCTCATCCATAAGGTTTTCTGGAGGTTTTTCATAAGGATACTGGAGTAGGTTACCTGTTCCATCTTCAGTGGACCGAGATTTGTTTTACCTCTCTGCTATGACTTGCTCATCTTGGATGATCCTACATGGTATGGCTCACAGCTTCATTAAAGTACACAAGCCCCTCTACCACAACAAGGTAGTGATCCACAAGGGGAATTATGCTCATAGATTTTAAGTTTTTAAACATATTTATTTATTTCACTGTGCACTGGTCCTTTAAACATTAGATTTTAATTATTGAAAGTTGAAAATCACAGTGAACCCCTGTTGTATTTGCACTGCTTTAAGTAGTTCTTTGTAGCTGCAATTGAAGCTCAGCATTACAACAAACTAGTATGTTGGTCAGTACAATGCATCACTAACTATAGCCAATGTACATTGTAAAAAAACTATTTGTTAGTGAGGACTTTGTAGTTCCGTTTCCATAATACATATTATAATAACAGCAATATATTAAAATATAAAAATACAAAACTGTGTTAGCATATTTAATATGGCTCCAACCCAATCCATTCTAATCATTAATTAGTACCATATTTAATAAGAAAAGTCATGTAATCTCACTGAAAATGATATGTTGTAGTATATTATTATTATTGTTTATTTATAACGTGTAAACATATTCCATAGCGCTGGACATAAGATAAGTTCCAGGCAAAGGTAAATACAAATCAACACATAGCAAAGCAAGGAGGGCCCTGTCTTTGAGCCTTGAATCCAGTGTCCATGGTGCTTTTCCCAAAGCACTCTGCAGGATTAAAACTTGCAGACTTACAACCTAAAGGTATTGTGTGTGGTAAAGGAGGGAGAGAGAGGTGATGAGTGTGATATGGTGGAAGGTGATACGCTTCTTTAAAGAGATGCGTTTTAGTGAGGTTTTGAATGTTTTGAGGCAGGGGATAATCTGGTGGAGCGAGGCAAGGAGTTCCAGAGAATAGGGGCAGCACGAGAAAAGTCCTGAAGGTGACAGTGAAAGAAAAAGTGAAAGACAGTGAAAGAAAAAGGTAATTAGCAGAACAAAGAGGGTTGTTGGGGGAATATTTGGAGATGAGAGCAGAGATGTACGGGGGTGCACTATTGTTGAGGGCTTTGGAAGTTAGGGTCATGATTTTACATTTTATTCTAGAGGCTAAGGGAAGCCAGTGGAGTGATTGACAGGTGATGCCGATACTGAACGTTGTGTATGGAAGATGAGTCTAGCAGAGGCGTTCATTATGGATTGAAGTGGGGATAGTCGATGGTGGGTAGGCTAGCAAGAAGCGAGTTGCAGTAGTCAAGTCGAGTGATGATGAGCGAGTGTATTAGGATTTTAGTTGTGTCTTGTGTAAGATAGTGGCAAATTCTGGAGATGTTTTTTAGATGGAGGAGGCAAGATTTTGTTAGTGACTGTATGTGAGGGATGAAAGACAGAGCAGGGTCCAGAAGAACTCAGAGATAACGGACTTGGGAGGAGAGGTGATAATGTTGTTGTTGACAGTGACAGAGATGTGAGGAATTGACGCTGTGGTAGAGGGAGGGAAGATTAGGAGTTCAGTCTTTAGACATGTTGAGTTTGAGCAGTCTAGATGGATGCTCACACTTTTACCTTTTTATTATCCTTTCTATTGAAAGCTTCAAGGCTCCCTGGGAGGCCCATCCCCCAGTTTGAGCACCTCTAATCTAGATGACTTGAACCTTTCTGCAAGTCCTCATTTATCACCTACAGACAACTTTTATTCATTTTTTTAGCAGTTTTACCAAATGTCCTACTATTCCTATTCAGACAATAAAAATGATCCTTCTGCAAATTAGCTGTACATCTTACAATGCCCATAGATAACATATTTGACAGAGATTATCAAATTATATTTAGATTTACCGAAACCCAAAATGCACTGGAGGATAGTTCCTCCTCTTTCACTTCTTCATTAATGTACCACTGTAGATCTAAATAATATACCACTTTTTTTTGTTGTTGTTGACTAAAACATGTTTTTTTATGAAATTCAAAAAGAGAATTTTTTTTCCTGCGTCTGCTTGTTTAGAAGTACACAAATCCTCATACACATATACAGGGTTGAACCACATTATTATGACCACCACCTACTTTTGACGTCAGCATTGCATAGCCGATGAAATATGGCACGTTTTGTGGGTATATAAGGTGATATGTAGGCATTCTGAAAACAAATCAACCATCGCTGTCATGGGTAAAATATGCAATTTTTCCGACTTTGATAAGGAGATGGCCATTGGTTTTGGTGCCAAGGGTGGTAGTATTTCTGAAACAGAGCAGTTAATGAAATGTTCTCGTGCTGCTTTTGTTAAAGTGTACCGTGACTGGATAAACAGCACTATTGTGAATAAATGGCCACGTGCCATTGATGTTAGAGGTGAACGTCGGCTGTGAATGTGTGTGAGGGCCAACCGACACGTTACAGTTCAGCAACTCACTGTTCAAACTAGCCAGGGGGCTACCAGACACGTATCTAAAATGACAGTACAGCCAACCCTTTTGCATATGGGGCTCCAAAGAAAACAGCTGGTCACTGCACCCATGCTGATGAGGGTTCAGCTCCAGAAACGGCTTTAATTTGCATGACAGTGCCGAAAGTAGACCTCTTCTGATTGGCAAAGGGTTGTCTTCTCTGATGAGTCACCTTTTCTGCTCCATCGACCGGACAGACTTGGCATGTCAGGATCGAAACCTCTGTGGTGGCAACGTTATGGTCTGGGAAATGTTTTCTTGGCATTGTCTTGGTCCACCCCTAGCTCTGGAAGGCACTCTCAACCGATTATGTTATCTATCCTTACTTGCAGATCAAGTACACCCATACATGTTGACTGTCTTCCCTGGAGTGGATGGAATCTTCCAGCAGGACAATGCAACATGCCATATGGCCAGAATTGTAAGGTTGTGGTTAGAGGAGTACAATAGAGATTCCAAGTACTTCCCTGGCCTCCAAATTCCCTAGACTTTAACCCCATCAAGCACATGTGGGACGACCTGGATCGCCATGTTCACCTCATAGGTGCTCCACCACGCACACTTCAGCAACTGTCGGATACCCTTGCCAACCTTCCAACATCTTATTGACTCACTACCACAATGTCTATCTGCTGTCCTTGCTGCACCTGATGGCTATTCTGGATCTTATAATGTGACTGGAGCATGTATAACATTATGGACCATGGACTACAAGCATTCTACATTTAGTAGATTTTTCACTTCTACAGTAGGGTTATCTATTACTTGATGGTGTATGACAGGAGATGGTTAAAATGCTCTAACATTAAGTACAATCATTACTGAGTGTTATAATCTATAATGAAAAATAGCATGTAGAAACTCGTAAATGGATCAGACATCAGGTTACCATAGTAACGGCAGAGTCAAAAGAACCTGCATTTTTAGTTTTCCATGTAGTTTTATATTTAATAAATACACCAAATTTGCAGCAAAGGGAGAATTGGCTTCTTCTGACCCTCAGGGCTTTGAAGCCTTACTCATATCTCATTTTCACAGTAAACACTGCAACAACAATAAGTAAGCCCATTCTTTTTTCTTGATGGTTGTATTTTGAATATATTATTAAGTTCATATTTGCCTACCAGTGCAAATAACAGAGTTAACTTAAATAAATAAATATAATAGCTGGTTGTTAAACATTTTGAGTGGAATAAAAGGGTTAGATAATTAAGCATGAAAGTTAGATATTTGATGCATAAATTAATAGAAAAGACCATTTTTCTCACAGTTGGGGTGATAAGCAGAAAGACCACAACACTCAGTTGATATACATCAGCAAAGTGATAGAAGCTTATAAGGGCTAAAGCGTCTGTCATATAACGTCTAAAAGCTGTTGATGGGAGGGAGTGCAGGAGCCGACCTATGTTTTATTAAAGGTTCACTCTAGTGGTCATACAATAGGGCTTCATTGGTGTACCTTGTAACTAACTTACATTTAAAATTTAGTATCCAGGAACTAGCATAGCAGCTTCTCTCCGCCCCCATTAGATATCCAGGTATAGGGAAGGAACTGCTTAGGAGTGTGCCATATAGCAGTCTTTATTTGCAGTGAGCTGGACTATCAGCTGTTAATATGGTCAAATGTGGGGCATGGTGCCAAGAGAAATGCCATTATTGCCATGTTTTGGCTATTAATATTAGAGTTTATTTATAACGCGCCGACATATTCCGTAGCGCTGTACATAAATTAGGTTCAGACAGTGATAAATACAGATTAACATTTAGCAAAGGAAGGTGGGCCCTGTCTTTGAGCTAGGAATCCAATGTCCATGGCGAATTCCCAAAGTACTTAGGATAGAAACTCGCAAACTTACAATCTAAGGTATAGTGAGTGGTAAAAGAGGGAGAGACGTGATAAGCGCGTTAGGGTGGAATAAGTGAGGTTTTAAATGTTTTGAGGCAAGGGGATAGTCTGTTGGAGTGAGGCAAGGAGTTCCAGAGACTAGGGGCAGCACGAGAAAAGTCCTGGAGGCGGGAGTGAGAGGAGGTAACGAGTTGTAGAAAGAAGAAGGTCATTAGCAAAACAAAGAGGGCGGGTGGGGGAGTATTTGGAGATGAGAGCAGAGATGTAAGGGGGAGCATTATTATTGAGGGCTTTGTAAGTTAGGGTCATGATTTAAAATTGTATTCTTGAGGCTAAGGGAAGCCAGTGGAGTGATTGACAGAGAGGTGATGCCGACACTGACCGTTGTGTACGGAAGATAAGTCTAGCAGAGGCATTCATAATGGAATGAAGTGGAGGTAGTCGGGTGGTAGGTAGGCCAACAAGAAGCGAGTTACAATAGTCAAGTCGAGAGATGATGAGAGAGTGTATAATGATTTTAGTTGAGTCTTGTGTAAGATAGTGACGAATTCTGGAGATGTTTTTTAGATGGAGAAGACAAGATTAAGTTAGGGATTGTATGTGAGGGATGAAAGACAGAGTGGGGTCCAGTAGAACCCCAAGACAACGGGCTTGGGAGGAGGGGAGTGATGATGATGTTGTTGACAGTGAGAGAGATGTGAGGAATTGACGCTGTGGGAGAGGGAGGGAAGATCAGGAGTTCAGTTTTAGACAGAGAGGCAGTTGGAGACGTGTGTTAGAAGAGAGGGGGATAGATCTGGTGCGGAGAGGTAGATTTGGGTGTCATCTGCATAGAGATGATAATGAAGCCCAAAAGAGTTTATGAGGGTAACAAGTGAGGAAGTGTAGATGGGGAAGAGGAGGGGGCCAAGGACAGATCCTTGAAGTACACCAACAGACAGGGGGTGAGAAGAAGAAGAGGTGTCAGAGAAGGAGATACTGAATGATCGATCTTGTAAGTATGATGAGAACCACGAAAGAGCAGTGTCTCCAATACCGAGGGAGAAGAGGATATGGAGTAGAAGTGGATGGTCGACAGTGTCAAGGGCAGCAGAGAGATCTAGAAGAAGAAGAATTGAGAAGTGATCTTTTGGCTTGGTGGTAAGCAGGTCATTGGTGACTTTAGTGAGAGCTGTCTCAGTCGAGTGTTGGGGCCGAAAGCCAGATTGGAAGGTGTCAAGAAGGGAGTTAGAGGAAATAAAGCTGGTAAGGCGGTTATAGACGAGCTGCTCCAGTAGTTTGGAAGCCAGGGAAGCAGAGAGATAGGGCTATTTAACTGTGCAAGAAGACAAAGGTAGGGAGTGCCTCTTTGAAACATGATTACACTGCTTCTCATTAGAGTCTATGTAATACTACCCAATGGGGATACAAGACGTTTACCAGAGGAGGTTGGAAGCATATATCAACCTCTCACCCAGTGATACTTCCTTAGTCACCTTATCATAAGTTATACCCAGGTATTATCTTACTGACTCAAGACAACTGAACTTAACTGAAGTGCAAACAGAGCAGAGTTTTAAAGGAACTTTATCATTCTATTAGCTGCAATTACACGCATTTTTTCTTTGTGTTCTTCAGATATGTTATACGCAAAAAGTAAAAAGCTAAAATATAGCAGTGAAGAAAATACACAAACATTTAGATATGACGTATACATTTATGGTACATTCAGGACCTGAGAGATTCCAGCTTTTTTCGCCCCATAAGCTCTAGATTAAGATATTTTCAAGACTTTAAAAACAAGTTTTACAGCATTTACAAAAAAGTGAAAAGATTATTGAGTGACACATGTTAGTTGCTATGGCAGAAATAAAGCACAGAAAGGCAGCTGCAAGGAGATTGGCTGAGGAAGCAACAGCAGGTGAATAATGGGTTAAAAGGATCCCCTCATGCTGATGAAGGGGGGGGGGGGGGGCTGTGTAGACATAATCATTAGAGGATTTTTTAGATATTAATAAAAATACAATGTTTTATGAGATGTACTGCATACAGTGTCCCGTCCACAGCATGCAGAACAATTGTACGACGTCACAAACGGGCCAACACATGGTGCACCGACATCTGCGTGCTGTGGACTGAGCTAAGGCGAATGTAGGGGTTTTAGGCTTAAGGGTTACGTAAAGACTGCTTTTTGCCTAAACATTGCAGAAATGTATTAATCCATGAAACTTTCATATCCCTTTAAAAGAGTAACCTGTTCCATCCTGGTGGATGCAATTGTGTACGCTAGGGCCACAGTGACATTGGTAAACTTCCATCACATGTGATTTAGGGAACCAGCTGACATCCTCATGGAAGTGCCAGGAAGTACTGAAAAGCGGATTAAATGTCATTCTGCAGCAACACTAGCAACCTATGTCCTTCATATTCCTCTTAAAGGAACACTTCCCAATTAAAAATATGTGTTTGAGAACTCTGACTCTCACTAAGAGCATGATTGTGCATGAAAAAAATCATATAGCAAGTTTTGGAATATATTTGATACCTCTGCTGGTCCCTGAAGGCATCCTTGATTTGAGTTTGTGAGTGTGGTAATTACATTTCAATTGGTAGCAAAGTTTGCAAATTATTATTGTTAACTGCCTGCTTCTGAGCATGTATGGGGAAGGGGGTAGATGTCAAATTCTAAAAGACCCAATTAAAAAGACAAAACAGATAGCCACAGTCCACAAACAACTGCGCGCAAGACAATTAAGCGCCCGACAACTGCATTCCGTGGACTGAGCTAAGGTGAATGTAGGGGTGTTAGGCTTAAGGGTTGTAGACTTAGGTTTTTTTAGGGTTAGGCTTAGGGGTGTTCGGGTTAGGGGTCTAAGGGTTAGGCTTAGAGGTCTAAGGATTAGGGTTAGCCTTAGGGGTCTAAGGGTTGGCGGGTTAGGGTTAGGGGGGTGGAGGTTGTTAGGGTACCTAGATAGTCCAAGCTTGCTCCCTTTTAATGGCGCGCATTTTCCGGTTGCATTTCCACAGCGTTCAATTGTCGGCACGCTGTTATCGCTGCGCCGCTGTCGGCGCGCAACTGTTGTGCGCGCTTAGGACGGGGTGCCACTGCATACATAAAGCCTGCTTTTTGCCTAAGGATTGCAGAAATGTATTAATCCATGAAACTTTAATATCCCTTTAAAAGAGTAACTTGTTCCATCTTGGTGGCTGCAATTGTATACGGTAGGGCCACAGTGACATTGGTAAACTTCCATCACATGTGATTTAAGGAACCAGTTGACATCCTCATGTGTGGAAGTGCCAGGAAGTAAAAGCGGATTAAATGTCATTCTGCAGCAACACTAGCAACCTATGTCCTTCATATGCCACTTAAAGGAACACTGCCAAATTAAAAATATGTGTTTGAGAACTCTGACTCTCACTAAGAGCACGATTGTGCATGAAAAAAAATCATATAGCTAGTTTTGGAATATTTTTGATACCTCTGCTGGTCCCTGAAGGCATCCTTGATTTGAGTTTGCGAGTGTGGTGATTATCAGCCTTATTAAATTGCGATTCGGCAATTGAATATGGCTCTATATAAGCACATAGCATATTTTTTTACAGAAGTTTTTAGTTAGTGAAGTCCTTGATTTTGGGTAGAAGTTCATTAACTAAAAACTTCTGTAAAAAAATTAGCTCTGTGCTTATATAGAGCCCTATTCAATTGCCGAATCGCAAGTGGGCCGCAGCATACAGCTCCTGGTATTCCTAGGTGGTCTCCCAACCCTGCTTGGCTTCAGGGGATGTGACCTCTTGGTTCCCTGACTTGGAATCAAAACCAGGTTGCAGTGGTAAAAACACCAAATCCTAACCACTGGACCACCAGGGAACAAAAGACACATCCAAAAAATTACCTTTGTTGCTCACTTGCTTCATCAGCAGATTTTAAATTAAATTCATTATTATTAAGATACTGCATAAATTAAATATTATCTTCTTAACCACCCTTCCATACAAGAAATGAGTCATCTTTAAAAAGATGATATGAAAAAATACAATCTTTAAATGGATTTGTCTTTCCAAAGATGTGGGATTGTTCTCACTAATCCCCCCGAAAAAAAATCTAAAGCAGGAGCAGATTTAACTCAATATTTACCATCAAAAATAACACCTTTTTGTCGGCAAAAAATCAATAACATCAAAACTAATTATAAAGAATCCAAATAAGTAGTAAAATGATCAAGAAAAAAAAAGTAGCTCACAAGCCCAAATTTAATCTGATAAATAGGCTATAAGAAATATTTGATGTCTTTAAGGTAACCCTTTAAGTTGACAACAATAGGTTGAAGATGGACATCTGCCAATTCAGACAACAGTTCAAGTCAAGAACCTATGCTAGATATAATGGGCCTGCTATTAACCTAATGTAAGCACTTGGTTGGTGCTGAAAAATTGGAGTAACTGATTTAACAGTTGTAGAGTCCAATGCTTCAATTTCAATCCATCATCTAGTAACAAAACAAGCACTTCCTAAAAGATTCAGTAGGATTTATAGATAGACCAGTAATATTATCAGACACTTCTCTTACAGCTTCTGTATGTTATTGTGATAATGCCATAACTACTAAAGAGACAGCTTTTATCAGCATTAATGGCATATCTAAATTTCCTGGATTATTATCTGATAGAGGTGAATCAGTAGTGTATGAAATATTTTTTTTGTATGAAAAAATACCAAAATAAACATTTATAAACTTACCTTGAAGTTAGCAAAATGTCTTCTATTTTGTGCCAGTTGCACAAAATTCAAAACTCTGGCTAAATTAGCATAAAATTCATAATTGCTTTTGGCCAATCAGGAGTAAGCAGAGGCAGCTGCAACATTTGTATAAAAGTCTGAAGCTCTGTGATGCAAAGCTGCGTATTTTTTCATGTAAGAGTCTCTGCAGCACATCAACACTTTATTTGAGCGGTGCTGGTAGTCCATTCTGTGTATAAACTACTGCTACTAATTTTTTCCCTTCTCTCTCTTTGACTTATTTAATCGGCCGCTGAGCCTAATTGGGTGATTACCACCACTGCTTGTACTCCATTCTGTGTATCAACTACTGTTGCTGTTTTTTTCCTTTGTGTGTTTGGCAGAGTTAACTAAGTGGCAACAGAGCCTAATTGGGTCATTACCACCCCTGCTCGTAGTCCAACCACTTATGCTGTTTTTTTTCCTCTCTCTGTGTGGCATAGCTAACTATGAGGCAGTTTAACATAATTTGTTGATTACTACTCCTACTGGTAGTCCATTCTGTGTATCAACTACTGCCCTCTCTCTCTATCTCTCTCTCTTCTTACCAATCTCTCTCTCTCTCCCCTCGTGGAGCGCAGCATTTGTGCTGTGACGCCGCCCAACCCAACCATTTCACTGGATGCTGCAGGCAAATGAGTTTGGTCAGTAAGAAATATATTACCAGCCGTACTTCAATTCTCTGCTGCTAAGTACATTTTGGTGATGTAAGCACTCTGGGGTGTGCAATTCAGGATTTCACTCAGCTGCACATAAATCTGTAAGTACACTGAACTTTTCAATAAATACATATTTTTCTGCTAATTAGTGGCTGTTTGTTAGGAAACATTGGCATTTTTTTGCTGTTTGCGAGTACCGAATCTCTCGCAGCCTGCTTTGCGATATGACTACGGAAAATGGCCGAGAATAGGCTCCGAGAGAGCTACGTACTCACACGCAGCCTTAAATCTACGAATGATTCTCGCATTTCGGAAGAATCCCTACGGGCACAAAAAGTGCCCACAAGGAATCGCAAAGCCTCTACGTGCTGCCTCGGAGCAGCCCGAGACAGCCGAATGAGGCTCCCCCTGCTCCCTATACACATCCCCATGCTGCAGGGGTCTCTATCGGGACCTCTGCAGCACCCCCACATTAACCCCTTGCAGTGGGGATCCCCGAATGGCCCCGATCAGACACCCTCTGCATTTAAAAGTTTTAAATTCCCGCCGCGGCTCCTTAAAGGAGCTGCGGCACACTAATAGCCAATCCTGGCCGTGGCCAAAAAAATTAACCCCCCTCTATGCTGGGGGTCCCCATCGGGACCCCTGAAGTGTCCCCACATAAACCCCTTGCAGCGGGGGGTCCCCGATCTGCATAAATCAGGCCCCCGCTGCATTTAAAAAATTTAAATTCACCGCAGCGGCTCCTTAAAGGGCCCGCGGCACACTATCACTAATCCCGGCCGTGGCACCTAATATTAACCCCCCTCTATGCTAGGGGTCCCCATCGGGACCCCCGAAGTGTCCCCACATAAACCCCTTGCTGCAGGGGTCCATAGGGATCGGCAGCGATCGTGAACCTGCTGCATTTAAATTTTTAAATTTCCCGCCTCGCGGGTCCTTAAAGGACCGTAAAGGTCCTGAAAGGACTCACATTAAAAAATATTAACCCCAGGCAACTGTAATTAACCCTATAATTCATGGGGTAATAAATCCTAACTACATACACAGACCCTAATTCTAAGCTAAAATAAAATAATTACAGTCCTAACTACATACACAGACCCTAATTCTAAGCTAAAATAAAATTAAGACCACTTACCTTTAAGATGTCCCTTCAGATCACTAACCTAGGGGTAAAACAAAACAAAACAATTAGTACAAAACATTAACATGAAATAAATAAACATTATATACATTCTAAATATTCAACTCACCTTTCCAGCATGTCCGGTCATTGTTCAGTTCTTCCGGCGCGGCCCTGTTAAAAAAACACAATACATTAATACATTATACAAACACCAAATAAAATAAACATATAAACATATAAATATACATTCAACTTACCTCCCCGCGATGTTCCCGGCCTCCTCCCCTTCAACCCCGGCTGGGCCCTGGAACCATCCGCGCTCTAAAAAAAAAACTAACGGAGATCTGCACTCGCAGACCTCCCCAACGCTAATGAGCCTCCCGGAGTCTTTCGCGGGAGGAAATTGGCAATGGCGGCTTGTGATTGGCTGAAAAAGCTGTCTATCAGTTTCAGCCAATCAGAAGTCATCAATGTGTGAGCCAATCAGGATGGGATACACCCCAATATCCCACCCTGATTGGCTAAAGCACCTGTCAATCTTTATTGGAACCAATCAGAAGGCGCAGATACCTTCAGCCAATCACTATGGGAAATACCCCCACGGAGTGATTGGGTGAAGACATCTGCGCATCTTGATTGGCTCACACATTGACGACTTCTGATTGGCTGAAATTGATAGACAGCTTTTTCAGCCAATCACAAGCCGCCATTGCCAATTTCCTCCCGGAAAAGGCTACGGGAGGCTCATTAGCGTTGGGGAGGTCTGCGAGTACAGACCTCTGTTAGTTTTTTTATTTATTTTTTAGAGCGCGGATGGTTCCAGGGCCCAGCCGGAGCTGAAGGGGAGGAGGCCGGGGACATTGCGGGGAGGTAAGTTGAATGTATATTTATATGTTTATTTTATTTGGTGTTTGTATAATGTATTAATGTATTGTGTTTTTTTAACAGGGCCGCACCGTTGAATAGCTGTACAATGACCGGACATGCTGGAAAGGTGAGTAGAATATTTAGAATGTATATAATGTTTATTTATTTCATGTTAATGTTTTGTACTAATTGTTTTGTTTTGTTTTACCCCTAGGTTAGTGATCTGAAGGGACATCTTAAAGGTAAGTGGTCTTAATTTTATTTTAGCTTAGAATTAGGGTCTGTGTATGTAGTTAGGACTGTAATTATTTTATTTTAGCTTAGAATTAGGGTCTGTGTATGCAGTTAGGATTTATTGTTTATTAGATAGATAGGGGGATGTATTTGATATAGTTATGATTTATTTTAGATTAAATAGATTGTATGTTAGATAGATAGGGGGTATTTGATTTGTATTATATGTAATGTATTGCATGTAATGTATTGTATGTAATGTATTGTATGTATGTATGTATTGTATTGTGTATGTCTGTGTTTCCTTTTCCGGTGTGTAATTTTTTTTTTCTGTAGTGGTTGTAATGTATTTTTTTTTTCTGTACTGTAGGTTTTTTTATTTTCTGTACTGTAGGATTTTTTTTTCTGTACTGTAGTTTTTTTTTTTGTACTGTAGTTTTTTTTTATTTTTGGTGACTTAGGTTTTTTTATTTTCTGTAAGGTAGTTTTTTTATTTTTTGTAATTAGAGTGGTGGGAGGTTTATTAGGGGGTAGGTAGTGTAGGTAGGTAGTGTAAGTGTTAATAGATTAGTGTAGAAGGGGGTTAGTTTAGATTAAATGGTTTATTGGGGGTTATAGTGTAGTGTTTGTAGTTAGTGTCATGATGGTTCTTGTGGACCGTCATGGCACTTATGTGGTTAATGTTAGGGTTTTAACAGCCCCATAGGTGTCATAATATACCCTTATGGGACTGATGGGGTTAAATAGAGGCTTATGGGGGTCTGTATTGACCCCCATGAGTGACAGGGTTAATTAAGTGCTTATGGGGGTCTGTATTGACCCCCATGAGTGACAGGATTAATTAAGGGATTATGGGTGTCTGTATTGACCCCCATGAGTGATAGGGTTAATTAAGGGGATATAGGGGTCGGCATTGACCTGCATGAGTGACAGGTGTAATTATTGGCTTATGGGGGTCTGTATTGACCCCCATGAGTGACAGGGTTAATTAAGGCCTTATGGGGGTCTGTATTGACCCCCATGAATTATAGGGTTAATTAAGGCCTTATGGGGGTCTGTATTGACCCCCATGAGTTATAGGGTTAAATAAGGGGATATAGGGGTCGGCATTGACCTGCATGAGTGACAGGTGTAATTATTGGCTTATGGGGGTCTGTATTGACCCCCATGAGTGACAGGGTTAATTAAGGCCTTATGGGGGTCTGTATTGACCCCCATGAATTATAGGGTTAATTAAGGGGATATAGGGGTCGGCATTGACCTGCATGAGTGACAGGTGTAATTATTGGCTTATGGGGGTCTGTATTGACACCCATGAGTGACAGGGTTAATTAAGGCCTTATGGGGGTCTGTATTGACCCCCATGAATTATAGGGTTAATTAAGGCCTTATGGGGGTCTGTATTGACCCCCATGAGTTATAGGGTTAATTAAGTGCTTATGGGGGTCTATATTGACCCCCATGAATTATAGGGTTAATTAAGGCCTTATGGGGGTCTGTATTGACCCCATGATTTATACGGATAATTAAGTGCTTATGGGGGTCTGTATTGACCCCCATGAATTATAGGGTTAATTATAGTTACCTGGGGTTAATGTTTTTTAGTGCAAGTCCTTTCAGGCCCTTACGGTCCTTTAAGGACCCGCGAGGCGGGAAATAAAAAAATTGCAATGTTGCAGGGTCACGATCGGTGCCGATCGGGGACCCCCCTGCAGGGGGTTAACGTTGGGGGACTGCCGGGGTCCCTTTGGACCCCTGCAGCAAGGGCTTAATGTGGGGACACTTCGGGGGTCCCGATGGGGACCCCCAGCATAAAGGGGGGTTAATTGTAGGTGCTGCGGCCGGGATTGGCTAATAGTGTGCCGCGGGCCCTTTAAGGAGCCGCGGTGGCGAATTAACATTTTTTAAATGCAGCGGGGACCTGATCTATGCAGATCGGGGACCCCCGCTGCAAAGGGTTAATGTGGGGACACTTGGGGGGTCCCGATGGGGACCCCCAGCATAAAGGGGGGTTAATTTTAGGTGCCACGGCCGTGATTGGCTAATAGTGTGCAGCTGGCCCTTTAAGGAGCTGCGGCTGGGAATTTAAAAGTATTAAATGCAGCGGGTGCCGATCGGGGACCCTCGCTGCAAGGGGTTAATGTGTGGGGGCTGCGGGGGTCCCTATGGACCCCTGCAGCAAGGTGTTAATGTGAGGGGTTAATTTTAGGTGCCGGGGGGGTAGTTGGAGTACCCCCCACGGCAGGGCTTATGTGGGGGACTGCCACGGAGGTCCCGTTTATGGCCCCTGCACTACTTGTTGAGGTGCGGGAGCCTGCGATATCATCTCGCAGGCTGTCACTTCTCATGTACATTTAAGCAGTGTAGATACGTACGGCCCTGCTGCGTAGCTCATACGTTGCTCGCAGCAGGGAGATTGTAATAGCATTGTAAGATAGAGAAACTTTGCAGTACGTAGGGCTTAAGTAGAAGCCTCTTATTTACGAGGCTGGAATTTAATAGGGCCCTTGATGTTTACTGTTAGTTTCAGTAGAACCATTATCTGAAATATATTAAAGTCAGTCCTTCGATGAATCTCTTAAAAAAGGGAACCTCCAGGCGAATATTCGGTGCAAATTGATGTTTGATGAGAAAGAAGTGATTCATTAACAAGAGGATCAAAATCTGAATAGAAAGAGTAAAAATGTTTAGGGTTAACATTGTAAGAAATCTATTAAGATCTATCATGGTGTTAAATAAATTAAACTGAGTGGACGGTACAAAAACTAATCCTTTAGAAAGAACTGAAATCTCAGAATTATAACACTTAGAATATCTGATGGTAACTCACACAGGTTCTTTTCTGTCTTTTTTATGGGTCTTCCCCTCCCTATGTCTGAATTGGTTGGCTGCAATTTGTTTTATAAAATGGAATTTTCAGGACAATCCATAATGATGAAAGACCTCTCTTTTTTCTGTATGCCCATAACCATTATATTGGACCTAGGAATGGGAAAACCACCTTTAAATTGGAAGTCAGTGATCTCACAATAGGTAGATTCACCATCAGTAGAAAATGTAACTCACCGAAATCTGTTTCTTAAAATGGATCTCTGTTTTTTACCCTTAGATATTCATTTGAACTAATTTTTGATATAATACCAGATTCATATTTAGTTTTTTGTCCATAATATCATGTTTAGTATTTTGAATTCTTGTCTGCCATTCAACATCATGAAATCTACGGGCTTGGATGACCCCTAAGGCAGTAACCCGTTCTCCAAGCCCGGTGGACTTGTGGCCACAAATGACAGTATTGGCTAGCGGTGATGTGCCAGCTAACCAATTTAATACTTGCCATCCTCATGTCCCCCAATAATTCCCCTATCAATTACAGCAGCTGTACAGTGCTGTATTGAATATCTATTAACCCCTAAAGATATCGAAGCCCGTCCGAGTACGGGCTTCGATTCAAATCTCCTTAAAGGGACCGTGGCACACTAATGATTACCCCAAGCCGCGGGGGTACTGTAAGTACCCCTTGTGGCAACTAACATTAACCCCCGATGCTGCAGGGTCCCCATCTGGCCCCCTGGAGGGTCCCCACATTAACCTTTGCAGCCGGGGTCCCCCTGCTGCATTAAACATTCAAATTTCCCCCTGCGCTAGTCCTGAGAGGACCTTAAAGGTCCTTAAAGGAACTGCGAGAAATAAATAATTATCCCCTGCCGTAACCCCAGCAATCGTTGGGGTCAATATAGACCACTATGAGACCAAAATTAACCCCCTCAGTCCAGACTCTCTTAGCCCCTAGGTTAACCCCATACATGACAAAGTCTAAGCACTACACTATTAACCCTAACTATAATCCATTAACCCCTTAACCCTAACTATACCCCATTAACCCATACTAAATCCTATTTAACCCTAACTGTACCTATCTAACCCTAACTGGGTCCATTTAACCCCTTCTAGCCCTATTTAACCCCATCACTTATGGGGGTCTATAAAGATCCCATAAGCCTCCATCTAAGCCCACCACTTATGGGAGTATATACAGACCCCATAAGCCTCCATCTAACCCATCACTTATGATGGTCTATACAGACCCCCATAAGCCTCCATCTAAGCCCATCACTTATGGGGGTCTATACAGATGCCCATAAGCCTCCATCTAACCCATCACTTATGGGTGTCTATATAGTCCCTATAAGCCATCATCTAACCCCATCACTTATGGCGGCCTATACAGACCTCCATAAGCCTCCATCTAACCCCATCACTGTTGCGGGTCCATACAGACCCCCATAAGCCTCTATTTAACCCAACAAGGGTATATGAAGACCCGCATAGGACAATGAGAACCCTATAATTAACCCCCTAAGTGCCATGAGGGTTCTCCAAGACCCTCATGACACTAAGTACAAACACTACACTACACTATTCCCCCCCAATAAGCATCTAAATCTAAACTAACCCCCTCTACCCTAACCTATTTACCCCTACCTACCTAACACTACCTACGTACCTCCTATTAAACCCCCCCACCCCACTAATTGCACAAAATAAAAAACCTATGTGACCAAAAATAAAAAAAAACTATGTTAACAAAAAAGGACATTACAAACCCCACCCCAATACAAAAATAAAAAAAGGACATTACAACCCACCACTACAAAAAATAAAAAAGGACATTACAAACCCCACCCCAATACAAAAATAAAAAAAGGACATTACAACCCACCACTACAAAAAATAAAAAAGGACATTACAAACCCCACCGCAATACAAAAATATAAAAAGGACATTACAACTCCACCCACTAGAAAAAATTAAAAAAATTTATATACCTGCAAAGAAAAGGCATACACAAATATACATACCATTACAGTAAAACAGACATCATAAATATACCCCTAACTACAATACATGACCCCATATCTATACATAACCCATTAGTACAACATATACACAAATACACACAACATGATGAACATTACACATAAAAAAATAACTTTATTTGTATACCTATGATCCTAGACAACGCCAAAAATGTATAAAATACACATAAAATACATTAAACTTACCTGTCCGCGGTGTCCCCGGCCTTGTCATTTTCTGCCCTGGCTGGGCCCTTCAAACACCCGCGCTCTAAAAACCCCCAGAATGGCACCTTCTGATTGGCTGAAATACAGACCCCCATAAGTGATGGGTTAGATGGAGGCTTATGGGGGTCTGTATAGACCCCCATAAATGATTAGTTTTTGAATAGGACTAGAAGGGGTTAAATAGGCCCAGTTAGGGTTCGATAGGCCCAGTTAGGTAAGATAGGTACAGTTAGGGTTAAATAAGGTATAGTTAGTGTTAAGGGGTTAATGGAGTATCGTTCAGATTAATAGTGTAGTGTAGTGTTTAGACTTTGTCATGAGGGTCCTGGATGACACTCATGGCACTTGTAGGGTTAACCTAGGGGTTAATAGTGTCCTATAGGGTTCTATATAGACCCCTATTGGACTGAGGGGGTTAATTTTAGTCTCATGGGGGTCTATATTGACCCCCATGGTTGATGGGGTTAATTTTAGGTGCCGGGGGGTACTTATAGTACCCCCGCTGCTTGGGGGTAACCATTAGTGTGCCGTGGGCCCTTTAAGGACCCGTGGCGGGAAATTCAAACCCTGCAATTCCCCGGGCTTGAATTTTGAATTCAATTTTGAATTTTAAATCCCGTAGATGCTGCGAGGGTCGCGATCGGTGACGATCAGGACCTTCTGCAGCAAGGTAATGGGTTAACGTGGGGAGCCTGCAGGGGTCCCTATTGGGACCCCTGCAGCAAGGGGTTAATGTGGGGAGCATGCAGGGGTCGTGATTGGACCCCTGCATTATAGGGTTAATGTGTGCACCCTGCAGGGATCCCATTTGGACCCCTGTATTATAGGGTTAATGTGTGCACCTATGGGGTGATGTGGGGACACTGCAGTGGTCATGATCAGGTCCCCTGCAGTCAGCGCTGGGCTTAATTGAAGCAGTCGCAAGAGCTTCACAGCCCTTGTTGCTGCTCCAGGGTACAAGTAAGCTGCGGCCCTTTTGGGCCTTTCTCCAGGCTTGGCGGAGAGCTGGCCGGAGCATTTGAATAGTGATAGGTTGTTCCATGCTCCTACGCATGGCCATTAGAATGAGGCCCTAGGATTATGCCAACTGTGAAATAAGGGATATATCAGAACAAAACTGACTTAATACTAAATAAGTATAAATTAAAATGAGATTTATGAGTCTATATAAATTGATGCTATTTTTGTCTGGCCATTGTTAAGGGTGTTATGGATGGATGCATTAACAGGAGAGCATGGGGCTGTTGTTGGAGTGGACCCCCCTTCTGGTGGACCCACAACTCTTTTACTCTGCATTGTCAAATTACAGGATGTTACTGAGGCTGCCTTTGCCATGTATCGATGGCGACTTGATGCCTTTCTAGTAAGGCATATGAAAGTCCTCAGTTTGGTAAAATGTAGCTGCTCTGGTCATTTAGAGGGAGCTTGGGGTTTAATTGCCATATGTGGGTGGATGAGAGTATAGGTTCCTGGGCTTGTGCATTTCTTCACTGGTTCTGCAGCCCTCTCCATGCACCTTCTTTCTCTCTGTGAGTCCTCTGTCTCTATGTGAGCTGTCTCTTTCTCTGTGTCCAAGCAGGTTGGGCCTGGTCAGTACTTGGATGAGAGACCACCTAGGAATACCAAGAGCTGTATGCTGTGGCCCACAGGAGAAGGAACTGACAACCCACTCCAGTATCTCTGCCATGAAAACCGAGTGGATCAGCATGACCATGGACATAAAGATGTAACTGGTGTGTTATGGTCCATGGGGTCATGGAGAGTCAAAAACAACTGAACAAGCAACAAAAAAGGAAAGCAGCACTCTAAAGTTAAAAAGTAAAAAAATGGGTAAATAAGCAAATTAGTTCACATCGCCATCTAGTGGCAATTTATATAATTATTTATACAGTACAAAATAAAGTACATGTT
Source organism: Discoglossus pictus (assembly GCA_027410445.1). Lineage (NCBI taxonomy): Eukaryota > Metazoa > Chordata > Amphibia > Anura > Alytidae > Discoglossus > Discoglossus pictus. Next base: position 400,191,514 of record CM050165.1, read on the forward strand.
CTCTTTATATAAACATTGGTAATTTGGATACCCCTAACAGTGCAATCTAAAAAAAAATAAATAAAAAAAAAAAAAACAACAACACATATATAACCTTTTCATCACCTATAATAGTTGTCCAATGTGAGTAACGCCTGATAAATGTGTTCTGCGCAGGCGTTACTCACATGCTGCCTGCGGGGAAACCCAGGGGAATCGAACAACTCTGCATGTGCCATTGGACATACGCTGCGTGGTGGGACAAAGGGAGAGAGGACAGGGAGAGAGGAGGAATGAGAGAGACAGAGAACACAGAGAGACAGAGGGCACAGAGAGAGAAGGCACCGAGAGAGGGGGCGCACAGAGAGAGAGAGAGAGAGAGAGAGAGAGAGAGAGAGAGAGACGAAGCACAGAGAGAGACTAATCAGTCATTATGTTCCAAGTAGCAGCTTAAAATAAATGGTGCTAGTAAGGACAGGCTTCCTGTACCTACTACTCCTAAAATTTTATTTTACAAACTTTTGTTGAGCTTCCTTTCTGTACCATGATAGTTATGGTTTGTTGCTAACTGAAGCCTGTGGTTGCCATACATATACTTAACTTAGCAAGGAAGAGGTTAATCAAAATTGTCCAACTGTCTGTCTTCTATAATTCTGCAGAATTTAACTGCTTCAGTCGGCTGTCGGTTTGTTTTACATTCACTGTTACAGCCATCTGACTGCAGGCAAGTGAAGGGAACTGAGAACCATTGTACTGTATATATTTCAGTCTTATCTAATTATCTTTACCACACCTATTCCCTCGCACTGGCCCAGAAACAGAGCCCTTGCATCATTCACTGCAACAATATATCTCCCGAAATGTAAACGCACCTCTCACACACACAACTTACATCAATGCATCATGGATCTCTCCAGGGCTCTGCAGAGGCATCAACATTTTCTTTTCTAATTGAAACGAGGTGCATGACTTTTTTCCCACTTAATCATGCTCTTTAAGTCAGACCTAAAGATGTTGCTGAAGCCAGTGTTTTATTGTTGTTAAATCATGAGCCAGAATAACTCAAGTGCAAGTGGGAAACAAATACTTTTTCTTGAGCAATCAACTGATATTATTATCTCTGAATATATTAATAATTATCTACAGTACAGATCAGTGGGGGGCAACAGGCAGCCCGCAGCCATGCCCAATGTGGCCGCCAGTCTCCTCTCCAGAGTTATAGAGCATGTCCTTCAACAATCCATGTTATCTCTCCACAACTACCAAATCACTCCTCCTCACACTCCAAAGCACATATCCTCATTATCTATACCTCTAATACCAATTACGCCACCTCTACCTTTTTCTCACAGTCGTTTTACCAGTTTTCTACACGTAAAAAATCTAAAAAGCTCAATGTGACCCTTTCAAGCAGTCGAGGGCCATATGTACAACATATCAAGGGACACATTGGTAAAGATAGTGTCCTACGTTGACTAAATTTTTAGGATACAGTCAGAAAAGTGATACAGTAAATTTAATAGGAGAGACTACCTGTTACAGCAATCACCTAATAATATAGATGTTAAATCAAACATAAATCAGTTATAGTAGTCCTGTATAGAATCCTGTAATAGGGTAAACTATAAATGCAATACTTAGACTACCCACTAGGGGGCAATATGTACTTTTTAATCTTTATCATGACAGTATTAAGATTTATTTACCTTAAATTCCAACTCCTGTGTTTTCAGTTTAAAGCCATACAGCACATAGGAAAATATATGCTGCAAGTTTTCTGAATAGACATACCTTCCATTTTTTTTCTTTATGGTTAAAGAATTACTGTAGTTTTGGAAAAACCTAAATGTAGCAGACTCTGCTTGTGACATGTTTGCTTCAATCTTGGGTTGCTAGTATGCCTGGGGCATGAGGGGCGGGTATCCGAATGGGACCAACATTTTTATTTAGTCCTTCTTTCAAGGGATTATCCATAGTGACTTTCTCTCAACATGACTGAGTAGAGATGTTATTTGCATCTGCACAGGGACAAAAGAAAATGTATGCCAACATTAAAGAAAAAGTGAATATAATGGTTAAAAAAATAAAGGCTTTATTTATTTTAAACTTTTTAAAAACATAGTGGCCATTATCAACACAAGCTCTCCATAATATCATATTAAAGAATATTGCAGTATGAAGTTATAGCTTTTTACTGGACAAAAGATTAGTGACCCAGGCAGCATTTACAGGATTTTTATTTGTCAGCACAGACAAGTAAATCAAAATGACTGAGGCACTGATTAATTCATCTGTACTTATACAAGATATCCTGAAAATCTGATCTGAGTCTGTCCCAATGGACACACCTGTAAAACATCAAAACCCATACACTTCCGATGTATCGAGTTTTAACTATTATGCTCAAGACACATATATATATATATATCATAAGGGAAAAAAGGAAAAGGTAACCCTGTAATAAGCACTCATTCTTGAAATTAAAAGACTATTGTAGACTGGGTAGAATGGTTAAACCCTCATATGTTTGTGAGGTTCTTTTACAAGTTAACATTATCAGTTGTATAAAGTGCACATAAAAGTATTTTTGGTAAAATATTTATTGTAGTAGAAGATGTGCCTGAAGGCTAGTATGTTTGTGTCTTCCACATTATCTGCTGACTTGGAGACAGGATTGGAGTGTTTTCCTAATTTTTATTTTCTATCCAAAAGGAGGAAAGAGGTAGGGGATTGTTTAATTCATTGGTGAATTTGGATAAGATTTTAGCATAGGACACCTCCCCTCCCTCCCTTAGTCTCAGTAGAGGCCGCTTACATGTAGACTTCCATTGGCTTGCTTGGCATGTGCTTTGAAAAGGAAATATGACATGGCAGCTTACATTCACTAGAAGAGTTTGCTAAAATTAAAAAAAAATTCTGTAAACTCTTTTATGTCCACGGCTTGCATAACTGCTAATTTTGTTAGTTTGTTACATACTTAACAAATGTGAAGGTATTGCTAATTTACAGTGGTAAATATTGTATCCCTCATCGAATAATCACATTTAGATTCCCTCAGGGTATTATATGTGTCATGATTGATTTTGGGAGTCTGAGAATGACATTCTAACCAACGGGGTGTCTGATTCTATTTCTTGTAGGATCTCATCCTAACCAAAGGGATGCAAAAGAGTTTATTATTTTTAATAAGTCAGTAACCGTAGGGCTGAGCTTGCAACCTATGATGTACTGAGATCTCCTAGGAGGTGTTTTGCTGGGTGCTGCGAGACAAATCACAACAATCTAGAGGGAGAATACTGCGGTACACGTTGCCCCTCACCTCCAGGTCGTCACAATATAAATTCTTTTTATATACACTCAGTAACAAAAATAGACCATTCTATTATTTCCAGAGTCCAAATATCCAGTCACTACGTTCTAGCAGTAAGTGCCAGTATAGAGTTGTCTTTTCCCCTCTAAATTCTGGTACCTGAGCGTTTGTCCATTTCTCTGAATATAAACCATGTAATGAGCTCATTATCCCATGAAGACGGCAGAGCCACTTACAGAGTAGAACTATACAGCTGCCATAACGAAGACATCTTAGTAGATATGGAACTAGCTATAAAATGAAGAGATGAATTATGATTCTTGTTTCCTTGGTGATCGGAATAAGCTATAACTAGATTAGTAACTGCATATGGGTAAATGCACCTTGTAAATTGAATGTTTGGAGATTTCCTCAGGAGCCTTGTGTGGATGGCAGCATAAATAAAAGGTTTGATAATCATTGGTTTACAGGTTGGATGTATGTGTATCTATGGTATCCTTGAATGTCACTTCTCTCACGCAGAATCCTGCAAGTGTTTTCATTCTGCTGTATTTCAGTAAAATGTGTAATTAAAAATCTAATATTTACAGTCTGCTCTATTAACTAACTCTAATAAATAATGTCAAAAAAAAGTTGGAGGGAAGGTCCTATCTATGGTCCATTTGCCATGAGTTGGGAGCCTCGGTAGCCGCAATAGTTACTAAATCTTTTTCTATATGGACGTAGTATAGTCATATGTATTAAATAATATTTCAGTAACTTTTATAGGCTACACAAACTTTTTATCTATGTGATTCATATTGCCCCTATTCTCTGGAACTCCTTGCCTCGCTTCACTAGACTATCCTCCTGCCTTAAATCCTTTAAAACTTCAATAAAATCTCACCTCTTTAAAGAAGCCTATAAGCTTCCTCCCTAACATGCTCATCACTACTCTCTCCATACTGTACCAAATACAAACCTCAACCTTTAGATTGTAAGTCTGCGAGTTTCACTCCTGCAAGGTGCTTTAGGGAAAGCGCTATGGACACCGGATCCCAAGCTCAAAGACAGGGCCCTCCATTCTTTGCAATGTGTGAATCTTGAACTTGTCGTTGCCTGGAACTTAACTTATGTATAGCGCTACGGAATATGTTGGTGCGTTACAAATAAACGATAATAATAATAATTCATATTATAGAGTAATATTTTGATAAGGCGAAATGGCTTCTACATTTATAGGGATTCCACAAACTCAGTTTCTTCAATATTGAAAGACAGTACAATACAATAAGGCAACAGACAAGTTGGTGCAGCAGAGCTGGGGTACCTACTGCACAGAGCTTACACAGAGTATGGTTGGGGTTGTGAGACAGAAGGATAACCAGTATGTTACAGACCATGAGACATATTCCATTAGAACCCGGCAAATGCCTCTAATCCATAATTTTTGCTGCAGGTGTTTTGGTTTCTAAATTTTTAGATGTATTCTATTGACTCAAGCTTGAAACTGGCCTCCTTAAGCCTAAACTCATAAACCCTGCCTTTTTATGTTTCATTAAGTTTTATTGACAGGTTCTGGCAAATTACAGCATATGATATAATTGAAGTAACAATTCTAGATGGTATTTACACACACCAAGCACTTGCTTGAGGTTGCTAGTCCCGCAAGATAGTTGAACTGTAATTTTCGAGCATTCCCTGGAAGTGATATTAATATTGCTGATTCCTGATTCTGCCAAAATCTAACAGAGAGGAGGAAAGAAGCAGGTAATTTGCAGTGAGAAGTTTGACATTGGGAGTATTTGGAGACAAGCAACGTGATATAAGGGGGTGCAATGTTAATAAGGGCATTTATATGTTAAAATCTAAGGCGGAAAGCTTTTGCATGCTTGGACAAGCTAGTAAAAAGTAAATATATTACATTATCGATAAAGGTCCACATAGATGGAACTATGGTATTCCCAGTAGTAACATATGGATGTGAGAGCTGGACCACGAAGAAGGCTGAGCACCACAGAATTGATGCCTTTGGGATTTAGAAGCAGGTTTTTTTTTTTTCTCCTTCCTTTTTTTCTGTGAACGATTAATCATCCTTCTTTATCCCTGATAATTTATATGTTAATTTTATAGCTTTGACACAAATGATCGCATTATGTTTAATACTGATACTCTCAGAAATGATATTACCCAGACTAACATAACTTATGGACAGGCTAAATATTTTTGAGCCCTGTTTCACCAAAGAGTTATACATTTTTATTGTGTAATCTATATTTTTTAAACGGGATTTGTTGATAAAATTCTAACAGGATATTTGGATGAGATACAGAATGGTAATTTGTTATAATATGTTACTATTGTTATTTTTCTTTTTTTTTTCTCTTTTCATTTATATATGTTATGGTTTGTCTTGTAAATTGTTGGTATTATGTAAACTCAATAAAATTTTATAAAAAAAATTGATGCCTTTGATTGCTGTGTTGGCAAAAACTACTTATACTCCTTTGGACTGCAAGAAGATACAATAAATCAACACTACAGGAAATTAAGATAAACTATTCACTGGAAGGTTTGGATATGAGGCTGAAGCTCAATTATTTGGTCCATATTATGAGCCAGCGCGATTCCTTAGAGAAGACTCAGGGAAAGATTGAAGGCACACAAAGAAGGGGACAACAGAAGCAGTGATGGATAGATTAGGTCACTGAAGCAATGAACATGAACTTGATGGAGCTCAAAAGGGCAGTGACTGACACATGTACCTGGCGTGCTGCATCCATAGGGTCACAGAGAGTCGGGCACGACTAAACAACAATTTTAAAATCAGATTATTATGCTCTCATCTTTGGATAGAAGTACGTTTCTAGGGTTTAATCTGCAAAATACAATACTGTTAATGAGCTTGTTTATACCTTTTGTAAACAGTTCTGTAGCTCAGTTCTTTTTCTTTTATTTAAAAACCATAATTCCAAGCGACTGGTAATTATTAAGGTGATTCAACATCATGTACACATCACTTGTTTTAGTTCTCAACTTTGAATAGATTTAATGCATATTCATTTTATGATATTATTTTTGTTTGTTTCATTCTTTATTTATTTTATAAATATCAAAAGCAAGTTACATAGAAGTCAACATAACAATATTACAGTAATAAATCTGCCAAAGCAGAAGAAGAAAATGATAAAAATATTATAAAATTATTGCCAAGAGGTAGGGTAGATTAAATGTATTTGACCTTTCCAATGAACATTTTGGGCAAATTATGTTTTTGCTAAAATATTAGTATGAGAAGTGAACTTCTCAGATATGTTACTTCCTTTCCAATAAACTTAAATAGATGCAAGTCCCTTTAAATATTGTTGTTGACCTCTCCAGAATTAGCTGTATTTCTAAGCTCATATTCAATCTAGCAAAGGTTGGTGGGATTTTATTACCGATATCATTGTCTGTACAGAAAATAAATTCTACAAGTTCAGGGGCTAGTGACAGTGGAGCCAGTCTGGATGCACCATGTAAAACATGAAGACCAAATAAGTGATAACTAAATCAGAACTTCATTTTATGTTTGTTCGTGTTAGATTCAACAGAGCAACTGGATTTTTAGAAACAACTCAGTGGAATCCAAGATTCCACCATTTAATTTAGGCAATTTGTAGTCCTACAGACCAGCTAGACTGACCACTGTCAGGATCTCCTGGACTTTCCACCTGTACAAGTTCAATACATAAGGTATAATGGGGACTTTCTTGTTCCTGTGCACCCCTTACCATAACTGGTGGAGCAGATTCAAGGGATCCTAGACTCTCCACCTATACAAGAAGTTTACACCCAACCAATAATTCTCAGGCATGACTTTACCGCATCATAGAGCTGAGCTTCACTGTGGGGCAAGGCCCGATATGCCTGACTGGCACGCCCACTGAGCACTCCTACTGGGATACAAAACAGTTTTTCTGTCTCAATCTAATGCAGCTTGCAGAAATTATTGATGTCCCCAGCCTCTTCATCAAACCTCTTAAAACCACTATAGGACAGTTTCAGCCCATTGCAGCTCTAGGCATCAGGGATATTTTATGAGCTGCCCACTTACCTCACTCCTGCTGCACCTCCTCCATTATCTTCTTGGTAAAACACTGGTGATTGCCACTAGACAGGTCCCTCAAAACTGTGATTCTTCACTGATATTGAAAGGCCTAATCTTCCAACTGGTAGTGTAGCTGGAGACATTGACTCAGAGCCTTGGGACTCCCATAGCCTCCTCATCCAGTCCCCTCAGCTGCTATACTATCTCTGTTCTAGTGCAAGAACAGGTCACCTCCCCTGCTCGGGTCCAAACTAAGTTGAGGAGCTCAGCCATATACATTCTTTGTACTATCTTATAGGGGGCAGTCATACAGTAATCATAAGATAAACATTGTGCAAGAATCAGCTATAGGTGATCTTCCCTCTCTTACTATCGGCGCCCGTCCACTCAGCCTGGAGATGTGGTCGGAGCATACTGGACACCCAGGAATTAGGTTTCCATGCCCGAAGCTCGAACCTCGCCACATAGGAAAGGTATCTCTCTACTAGCTTACACTGACATAAGTGTGTAGTCTGAAGGAGGGATGGACAAATATGTGGGTCTACGGAAGCTTAACACATTAACCTGCCTACATGTACCAATGTGGTGAGGATTATATCCTTTGGCTTGTGGTGTATGTGTTCAATTATCACAAATCAAATAACACAAGAGTAATAATAATCATATAGTAATGTTTATTATACTTAGCTACTCTGTTAATTGCATTTCCTGTAAATTAGCAGATGGCATTATCCTTGATATGCAAGTTAAGGTCTTTAATAAGTTGATGAACTAACAGATTTTCATCCTCTAAGACCCAAGAATCATTTAAGATACATCAATCGAATTATTATGAAGAAGCTTGTATATTGTTAAATCTTAATTTTATAAGATTTACTTCTAAAAAATCTCCTGGAAAATATTGTATTTAACTTATACATTTCCCCCAGGAATAGGGTTATAAACATATAAGGAGAACTGTTAAGCTGTAACTATGACAAAATCCTTCGTTTGAGAAAGAGAATATTTGTCCTTCAAAAAACATCCAAAAAGTAGGCATTTACACCCTTATTAAATTACGATTCGGTAAATTTAAAAGGGCTCTATTTAAGCACACAGCAAATTTTGTTTTACAGAAGTTTTTAGTTAGTGAAGACCTTGCTTTTGGATAGAAGTTCACTAACTAAAAACTTCTGTAAAAAAATATGCTGTGTGCTTAAATAGAGCCCTTTTAAATTTACTGAATCACAATTTAATAAGGCTGTTATAGTATTTAAATCAAGAAAATCAACAACATAATCACTTTCAAACTCTTCTAGAGTTCTAATATTTCAGTTGTGAAATTCATGTGGAAAGATAGTGTTATTTTATAATTTGTTGTTGTTATTACTGTATATGTGTGTTTTACTCCACAGGATATTTACCCTTGTTACCGTCTTATGGTTATGTTGTAAGGATGCCAGACAGACGCTGCATCTATATAAAAGGAAGAAAATAGAAATTATATCCCAATATCCCTTCTATGCAAAATATACCTAAAAAAACTCTAGACCTGGGTAGTGATGAGACTCAGCTATGCATCCACATGGCCCTAGGCCATTCAGATTTGTGTTCCCCCTGAACATTTTTCTGCCCAAGGTCTGTACCTCATGGGCCTAGGCAGAAACACAGTACACACTTACTACAACTTCCTAAGTCAGTGCAGAGCTGCAGAGAGGGAGAAAGAGACACGGGGAGGGAAAGTGGGGAGAGACACAGGGGAGGGAAAGTGGGGAGAGACACAGGGGAGGGAAAGGGGGGAGAGAAACGGGGAGGGAAGGGGTGGAAGAGACACAGGGGAGGGATGGATACACAGGAGAGGGAAGGGGGGAGAGACCCAGGGCAGGGGAGAGGGAGAAGGAGACACAGGGTAGGGGAGAGGGAGAAGGAGACATAGGGGAGGGAAGGGGGGAAAGACGCAGATAAGGGAAGGGTGAGAGACACAGGGGAGGGCAGAGGGAGAAAGAGACCACAGGGGAAGGAACGGAGAGTGGGGGAGACAGGGGAGGGAAGGGGGGAGAAGAGACACAGGGGAGCGGGGGAGACACAGGGGAGGGAAGGGGGTATAGACACAGGCAAGGGGGGAGAGACACAGGGAAGGGGGAAGAGACACAAGGGAGGGAGAGGGGGAAGGGAGAGAAACATTTAAAATTATACCGTCATTTTTGACAGACAATTTACTAGTATCCAGTGCCTTGCAAAAGTATTCACCCCTCCTTGACTTTTTACCTATTTTGTTACATTACAGCCTTAAGTTCAATGTTTTGTTAATCTGAATGTTATGTGATGGATCAGAACACAATAGTGTAAGTTGATGAAGTGAAAAGTAGAAAAACATATACATAAAACTATTTTTTAGAAATAGAAAACAGAAAATTGGCATGTGCGTATGTATTCACTCCATTTTTTATGAAGCCCATAAAAAGCTCTGGTGCAACCAATTACCTTCAGAAATCACATAGTTAGTGAAATGATGTCTACCTGCGTGCAATCTAAGTGTCACATGATCGGTCATTACATATACACAACTTTTTTGAAAGACCCCAGAGGTTGCAACACTTAAGCAAGAGGCACCACTAACCAAACAGTGCCATGAAGACCAAGGATCTCTGCAAACAAGTAAGGGACAATGTTGTTGAGAAGTACAAGTCAGGGTTAGGTTATAAAAAATATCCAAATCTTTGATGATCCCCAGGAGCACCATCAAATCTATCATAACCAAATGGAAAGAACATGGCACAACAGCAAACCAGCCAAGAGACGGCCGCCCACCAAAACTCATGGACCGGGCAAGGAGGGCATTAATCAGAGAGGCAGCACAGAGACCTAAGGTAACCCTGGAGGAGCTGCAGAGTTCCACAGCAGAGACTGGAGTATCTGTACAAAGTACGACAATAAGCCATACGCTCCATAGAGTTGGGCTTTATGGCAGAATGTTCAGAAGAAAGCCATTACTTTCAGCAAAAAACAAAATGGCACGTTTTTAATTTGCGAAAAGGCACGTGGTAGACTCCCAAAATGTATGGAGGAAGGTGCTCTGGTCTGATGAGACTAAAATTGAACTTTTCGGCCATCAAAGAAAACGCTATGTCTGGCACAAACCCAACACATTACTTCACTTAAAGAACACCATCCCCACAGTGGAACTGCTAACGCAACACTTGAGTGGTTTAAGGGGAAACATGTAAATGTGTCGGAATGGCCTAGTCAAGGCCCAAACATCAATCCAATAGAAAATCTGTGGTCAGGCTTAAAGATTGCTGTTCAGAAGAGCAAACCATCCAACTTGAAGGAGCTGGAGCATTTTTGCAAGGAGGAATGGGAAAAAATCCCTGTGGTAAGATGTGGCAAGCTCATAGAGACTGAACCAATGTGAATTGGAGCTGTGATTGCCACAAAAGGTGGCTCTACAAAGTATTGACTTTAGGGGGGTGAATATTTATGCACATTATCTTTTTCTGTTATTTTGTCCTCTTTGTTGTTTGCTTCACAATAAAAAAAAAGAAAAAACATCTTCAAAGTTGTGGGCATGTTCTGTAAATTAAATGATGCAAATCTTCAAACAATCCATGTTAATACCAGCTTGTGACGCAACAAAACACGAAAAATGCCAAGGGGGGTGAATACTTTTGCAAGACACTATATATATATTTATAGTTTATAAATAGTACCATTGTGTTCATTATTGAATGTCTAAAACAAGTTAAAAAACTTGCTTCCTGCTCAGAATTCCGAGAAATACAGTTATTACACTGCACTCTGGGAAGCTGAGCAGGGACATGCAAATGTGCACACAAATGCTTTGTTCTTTTATCCATAACCATTTTAAACAGGGCTTTCTTTAAGCTTATGCCCGCTGCATTACACAGCTTTTATACAAAGCATGCATAAGCTTAAAGGAAGCCATGTTTAAAATGGTTATGGATAGACCTTATTGTGACCTCCAGCTAATATCCCGATTAACTGTCATGTACAGCATGGACAGCAGCTAGATGGCATGGTAGTGAGTCAATAAGATGCTGGAAGGTTTGCAAGGGTATCTGGAGTCATGGAAACTGCAGTGCATCCGACAGCTGGTGAAAGATTAATAGGGTGAACATGGTGATCGAGGTGGTCCCACATGTGCTCAATGGTGTTCAAGTCCGGGGAATTTGGAGGCCAGGGAAGTACTCGAAAGCCTTCCTCGTGTTTCTCCAATCATTCCCAGACAATTCTGGTTATACGTCCAGTTGGAAGATCCCATACGCTCTAGGGAATACAGTAAATATGTATGGGTGTACTTGATCTGCAATGATGGATAGAAAACCCAATCAGTTGAAAGTACCTTCCAGAGGTAAGAGTAGACCCAGACAATGCCAAGAAAACATTCCCCAGACTATAATGCTGCCGCCACTAGCTTGGGCTCTTCCAACAATGGTTGCAGAGTGTTTCTTCTTGGAGGTTTCATGGCTGACACACCAACGTCCATCCTGTCAATGGAGCAGAAAGCATGACTCTTCAGAGTAGGCAACTCTTTGCCAATCAGAAGAGGTCCAGTTTCGGTACTGTCGTGCAAATTTAAGCCGTTTGTCTAACCATGGTAGACTTTAACTACAGCAGCAAGCAAACAGTTCACAAACTGTGCGGTTTTAAAAATACTGCCCCCCTTGGACAAAACCCAATGACCCTCCGTTATTAAAAGTCAGATAAATTGCATGTTTTACAAAAGACAGCGATGGTTGATATGTTTGCAGAATGTCTACATGTCACCTTAAATATCCACCAAGCTAGCTCACGGCACATACCATATTTCATTGGCTATGCGCTGCTAACGTCAAAAGTAGGTGGTGGTCATAATAATGAGACTTGACCCTGTATAATTGTAAAGAAAATACAAGTTACACTGTATATTAAAAGTAACAAAAAGAAGAATTGAACCTATGGCTCTAACTTTATAGCATGCTTAATGCACCTATAGGCTAAAGCTCACATAGGTTCTGTAATTTGGACAAGCATTTGAGCTTGGCAAACCAATGTCTTGTAAGAAATGAATGCCATATCTAGTCTTTTGTATTATGTTGGCTCTTTGTGATGGTAGGATAACAATACACACATTGAAGGTTGATGTCATATCTTGTTTCATGAACAAATACAGTATACATGACATAGAATGTTATTTATATGCTTGGTGCATGCATAATATACCAGCACAATCATATCACTCATATTATGTTCATATTCCGGTACAGCATTTAAGCCTGATTTTCATGCTTTGTTAAGTGTAAAAGCCGCACCGTTCACCTTGTACATGTTTGCTTTAAATTATTTATATGTTGTTGTGTGAGTGTATTTATGGGTAATCTGTTGTACTTAGTAGTGACATTAACTGACCACATTGCCAGCATACCACCTCTCCTAGAGGCTGCTGATCTCATCGTGAAAAGCCTAGTATAAATATTTGGTGCATGAATAATTGGAACAGAGAGGTCGGAGATATAAAGAGAGATGTGCAACTCTGAAGCTCATAATAAAAGTAATAATTCTAGCAATATGCCTTGTAAAACAACATAGACAGCCAAAACATGTTAGTAACCAATAATAACAATAATATTTTTTTTCTGACATGCAATTAAAATATTTGACATTTAGATACATTTTAGACACATTGATTCAGAGATCTGTAGAGCTTGCCAAATGTTTGTACTTTTACACAAGATTGTTATATAGGCATTGTGACAGAACAGAAATAACTAGAACAGGAGAGCTGCTAGTAGACTCTGTGAACTGCAACCAACATTACTCTCTTATCTGGAGCTGCCAGCAGATCATAATATCCCCAGGATGCAGGATAATATAAGCCCTTAGTAGGGGGGCTATAAAAGTCTGTAGATATCAAGTAGTTCAACATGGAAGTGGTTTACTCACCTAAGTCTTCTTCATTGAATGACAGTAAAAAAAGAGCACAGATTCCATAGCGAGACAAGTTCTTTGCACCTCCAGAGCAACCAATTCTCCCCTGGAAACCACCTAACACCTCTACTGATAGTAGTAGATAGCCCAGGTGTAAAAAATTAAAAAAAAAAAAATAGGCCACATATTCTGTTTCTTCTCTTCATTGCCATATTATAGATTAACAGCCAGGAAATCAGGTATTCTTTTATTATTTTATTAAAAGTCCAATATTTACACCATACAATAGCTTATGTCAGCCAACATTATACCAAACTATACACAGTTCTTTTCAATCTCTTCATCTGTTTGAAAAAGGAGAGCATTCGGCCTGCCCGTCTCTCCGAAATGCTCCAACCTCCAGGGACCCTTAAATAGTATTTTGAAAAACGCTGTCCAATTCGCAGTTGTCCTGCTGCCTTCTCCCTGGGTTTAATGTACACAGTCTTTAAACTTGAAAACCGCTTTCTCTGCGGCCAGCTTCCAAACAAAAATAGTTTTACCTTTAAACCAGTTTCCTCAACAAACTGACTTTGCTTTGCTCAGCAGACCAGCTTTGCCTTGTAGACCAGCTGTGCTCCTGCTGACAGCCTTGCTCTGGAAACCAGCTTTGCTTTGCTCAGCAGACCAGCTTTGTCTTGCAGATCAGCTGTGCTCCTGCTGACAGCTTTGCTCTGGAAACCAACTTTGCTTTGCTCAGCAGACCAGCTTTCAAGCAAATAATCTTTTTCTCACTCCAAAAGCCACACATCAGATTATAAATCCAAACAGGAACAATCAGCAAGCTTCTCTCTGTAGCTTGCTCTTTGCTGCTAACATCAGCTGACCACCGGGTTCCCCTTCAGCCATCTCCACACACTGCTTAGGCCAGAGGCCTAAGTGAGGACTCCACCCATCTCTCTGCTGTTGTCTTAAAGGCAATCCACAGTTGGGCTTCAATTAGCCTCTGATTACTGCCCTGAGTTAACTATTTCTTTCCTAAGAGAAATCTTTTTGAGGATCTTTAGACAAACTGACTTCTAGGGGCACTCCTTGCTTGACTCTGTTACAATATATATACAATATATATATATATATATATATATATATATATATATATTGTGGTAGATTGGCCTGTTACCTACTAGATTAACAGCAAGAAGATCATGTATTCTTTTAATCTTTTTATTAAAAGTCCAGAAATTACACCACATAATGGCTTACATCAGCCAAAGGTATAACAAATCACACAGTTCTCTTGTAAATATCTTCATCAGTAGAAAAGGGAGCATTCGGTCCGCCCGTCTCTCCGAAATGCTCCAACCTCCAGAGACCCGTAATATGCCTTTTTAGCAACAGAGCTGACAAATCCTCAGCTATACTGCTACCTTCTCACAGTCTTTAAATTTGGAACCGCTTTCTCTGTGGCGAGCTTCCAGGCATAAAACATTTTTACCTTTTAAACCTCTTTCCTCGGCAAACCGTCTTGGCTCTGCTCTGTAGACCGACCTGGCTCTGCTCTGCTCTGCAATCCAACCTGGCTCTGATCTGCAGACCAAATTGGCTTTGCTCTGCTCTGCAATCCAACTTGGCTCTGCTCTGCAGACTGACTTGGCTTTGCTCTGCAATCTGACTTGGCTCTGCTCTGTAGATCAACTTGGCTCTGCTCTGCTCAGTAGACCGATGTGGCTCTGCTCTGCAGACCGACCTGGCTCTGCTCTGCAATCTGACTTGGCTCTGCTCTCCCGACTGACTTGGCTTTGCTCTGCAATCCAACTTGGCTCTGCTCTGCAGACTGACTTGGCTTTGCTTTGCAATTCGACTTGACTGTACTCTGCCCTGCAGACCGACTTGGCTTTGCTCTGCTCTGCAATCCATTTTGGCTCTGCAGACTGACTTGGCTTTGCTCTGCAATGCGACTTGGCTCTGCTCCACAGAACGACTTGGCTTTGCTCTGCTCTGCAATCCAACTTGGCTCTGCTCTTCTCTCCAACCTGGCTTTTAGCTGCTAACGGCAGCTCACCAACAGGACCTCTTTCAGCAGATTTCCCACACTGCTCACACTGCTTAGGCCCAAGTCTAAGTGAGCACTCCACCCATCTCTCTGCTGTTGTCTTAAAGGCAATCCGCAGCTGGGCTTCAATTAGCCTCTGATTACTGCCCTGGGTTAACTATTTCTTTCCTAAGAGAAATCTTCCAGGATCTTTAGTTAAACCAACTTCTAGGGGCACTCCTTGCTTGACTCTGTTACAATATATATATATATATATATATATATATATATATATATATATATATATATATTGTGGTAGATTGGCCTGTTACCTACTAGATTAACAGCAAGAAGATCATGTATTCTTTTAATCTTTTTATTAAAAGTCCAGAAATTATACCACATAATGGCTTACAGCAGCCAAAGGTATAGCAAATCACACAGTTCTCTGAAATGCTCCAACCTCCAGGGACCCTTAATATGCCTTTTTGGCAACAGAGCTGACAAATCCTCAGCTATACTGCTGCCTTCTCCCTGGGGTTAATTTACACAGTCTTTA
This sequence comes from Discoglossus pictus, assembly GCA_027410445.1. NCBI lineage: Eukaryota > Metazoa > Chordata > Amphibia > Anura > Alytidae > Discoglossus > Discoglossus pictus. The sequence continues at coordinate 400,207,349 of CM050165.1, forward strand.
AATTTGGAACTGCTTTCTCTGTGGCGAGCTTCCAGGCATAAAACAGTTTTTAATTAAACCCACCTTTAGGGGCACTCCTTGATTGACTCTGTTACAATATATATATATATATATATATATATATATATATATATATATATACACACAGTATATGTATATTGTGACAAAGTGCCCTTCGCCACTTTGTCTTGGAGAGGACTGTTTGCCAGCCTCCTGCCCTGCGACTATGGCCCTGGGACATATTGCCCTTTAAAAACAGTTTTCGGCCATACCAGAGTGTATGTCACTCATTCTGGCCCTTTACATACAGGGGGGTCATTCGGTACTTGCCCTGTGGGAGCGGTGATACCCCAGATAACTATGCCATGGAGCCCATTCATATAATGAAAGACTATGGGAAAGACTTTAGCTACATGGCAATTGAACTGTGTGAAGAGGATCTGAGCGCTATTGGGTAGTTTTGTGCGCTCAGATCCCAGCTATCTGGGGATATTTGAAATGTGAGTAAATGTGAATTGCAGTAATGCTGATGGGTTGTCAAACTAGAGAATTGACCAACAAATACTTTTGTCCGGACATCCCCAGGCCGATCCGTTGGGATCAGACCGTGTATGCCGGCTTATGGTCACGGGGGAGGTGTGTAACGGAACCCATCACTGTTTTACCCTGTTTTATGATTATTATGGTTAAAATAGGATCCTACTATTATACTGCATGTATGTTGGTTTATGCTCTGCAGAATATTGGCCCAGACTAGTGCAGACCTTGGCATGGGAGATAATCCTGTTACAGATAAGGAAGTCTATTGTATAAAGTGTTTTCTTTCTCAGATAAGAACAAAGAAGGATGATCTAATTAATGTCTGATTGTATCCACGTTGCCAGGTAGCCTCAGGGAGGTGTGACTCACCCATTGTCCCTCTATGTGTATTGTGTGGCCAACTATGGGGGATATGTGAAATGTCTGTGTGTTATGTGTAAAAGATACTTTTACTAACTTTTGAACCCCTGGTCTGATTCATGCCATTTTTTAATATCTTGTTCCCCTGGGTGAGAGCTATTGAACGGTGCTGGACTTAAAGGTGTACCCCCTGTTTTTGGGGTACATCCAGAATGTGGTTAAAATTGTGTCTGTTTTATTTGTGTTACCTGGTAACTGAGGGGAGGAGACGTGGGGGTTGAACCATGTATATAATTGGCTGTTGTGATAATTATGTGGGTGTAGCCCTTCAGAGTGCACCATTGCATAAAAGGAGATCCCCTGTCATTAAAGAGCACTACTTGACCCTTCAAAACGTAGCCTTGTCTCGTTCTTGGAGGGGATTGCTATATCATACTGGGGATTGCTATGCGCTGCATACTCCCTGGGAGCTTTAAGCTACGGCGGTTGTGGAGTCTGTGGTGGTTGTGGTGTCCGGTGCGGTGCTCGTAGTCCTCGACGCAAACTAGGACGCGTCCATCAACGGAGGTACACGGTCGGGGTGCCAGTAGATCCGTTACATATATATATATATATATATATATAGTATATATATATTAAATAAATAGTACATCTGTGTTCACATTTGCATGTCTAAAACAAGTTAAAAAACCTGTTTCCAGCACAGAATTCTGAGAAAAACAGTTATTACACTGCATTCTAGGAAGCTGAGCAGGGACATGCAAATGTGCCCACAAATATATATACATACCCTTGGCGAATTGGTAATATATATACCATTTTAAAGAAAACATGAATGAGCAGGAAAAACACATTTATTTTATTTCTTATGGGATTCATATTGAACTGTAGGTTATAACTGAATGGCACAATCATGAAACAAAACATGAAATGACCCTGATCAAAGTTTGCCCACCCTTAGTTCTTAATACTGTATATTGCCCGCTTTAGCATCAATTACATTGTGCAGTCTTTTGTAATAGTCTATGAGGCCCCTAATTCGTGCAGGTGGTATAGCTGCCCATTCACCTTGGCAAAATGCCTCCAGGTCATGCAAAGTCTTTGGTCGTCTTGCATGAACCTCACGTTTGAGATCTCCCCAGAGTGGCTCAATGATATTAAGGTCAGGAGACTGTGATGGCCACTCCACAACCTTCACCTTTCCTGCTGTACCAATAGACAATTTGGCCTTGTTCTTGGGTCATTGCCATGCTGGAAAGTCTAAGAGCATCCCATGTGCAGACTTCGTGCAGAAGAATGCAAATTGTCTGCCAGTATTTTGTGACTATTTTCTCAAGATTCCCCGTGCCTTTAGAGCTCACACCCTCACTAAATCAGTGAGCCACCACCATGCGTCACAGTGGGGATGGTATTCTTCTCACTATAGACCTTGTTGACCCCTCTCTAAATATAGCGCTTATGGTTGTGACCATAAAGCTCTATTTGGTCTCTTCACTCCAAATTGCAGTGTGCCAGAAGCTATGAGGCGTGTCAAGGTGTTGTCGGGCATATTGTAATCTGGCTTTTTTGTGGCATTGGCACTGTAAAGGCTTCTTTCTCGACCATGAAACTAATTTTTGTTCAAGTATCGTCGTATTGTGCTCCTTGAAACAACCATACTGTCTTTTTCCAGAGCAGCCTGTATTTCTCTTGAAATTACCTGTGGGTTTTTATTTGAATTTTGAACAATTGTTCTGGCAGTTGTGGCTGAAATCTTTCTTGGTCTACCTGACCTTGGTTTGGTATCAAGAGATCCCCAAATTTTCCACTTCTTAATAAGTATCTTTTTATATTCTTTTCCATCTTCATGAACTTTCATTACCTTGTTACGCAGGTCTTTTGACAGTTCTTTTCTGCTCCCCATGGGTAGGTATCTAGCCTGCTCAGTGCATCCACATGAGAGCTAACAAACTTGTTGACTATTTATACACAGACATTCAGGGGTATATAAACTTTTGATCGGGGTCATTTGGGTGATTTCTGTTATCATTATGATTAAAAAGGAGCTAAACAACCATGTGATAATAAATGGCTTCATATGATCACTATCCTTTAATAAAATATTTTTTTTGCATGATCAGTCATAATTTCCCAATTTCTGCCAGGGTATGAAAACTTGTGAGCACAACTGTATATATAAATACAAAGTGTGAAGTAACCATAAATGTCCACTTATCTAGATAATAATGAGTATTGCAGTACAGTGAGGAAAAAAAGTATTTGATCCCCTGCTGATTTTGAACATTTGTCTACTGACAAAGAAATGATCAGTCTATAATTTTAATGGTAGGTGTATTTTAACAGTGAGAAAAGAATAGCAAAAAAAAATAAACAAGAAAAACTCATGTCAAAAAAGTTATAAATTGTTTTGCAGGTCAATGAATGAAATAGGTTTTTGACCCCTTCGACTTTGTACTTGGTGGCAAAACCCTTGTTGGCAATCAGACGTTTCTCTTAGTTGGCTACCAGGTTTGCACACATCTAAGGAGGGTTTTTGTCCCACTTCTCTTTGCAGATCCTCTCCAAGTCATTTAGGTTTTGAGGCTGATGTTAAGCAACTTGAACCTTCAGCTCCCTCCACAGATTTTCTATGGGATTAAGGTCTGGAGACTGGCTATGTCCCTTCAGGACCTTAATGTGCTTCTTCTTGAGACACTCCTTTGTTGCCTAAGCTGTGTGTTTTGGGTCATTGTCATGCTGGAATACCAATCCACAACCCATTTTCAATGCCCTGGCTGAGGAAAGGAGGTTAATGGTCCCGTCCATTGTCCCTTTGATGTAGTGCAGTTATCCTGTCCCCTTAGCAGAAAAACACCCCAAAGCAGTTTGACAGTGGGGATGGTGTTCTTGGGGTCATAGGCAGCATTCCTCCTCCTCCAAACACAGCAAGTTGAGTTGATGCCAAAGAGCTCGATTTTGGTCTCATCTGACCACAACACTTTCACCCAGTTCTCCTCTGAATCATTCATATGTTCATTGGCAAACATGTGCTTTCTTTAGCAGGGGGACCTTGCGGGCGCTGCAGGATTTCAGTTCTTCACAGCGTAGTGTGTTACCAATTGTTTTCTTGGTGACTATGGTCCCAGCTGCCATGAGATAATTAACAAGATCCTCTCATGTAGTTCTGGGTTGATTTCTCACTGCTCTCATGATCATTGAAACTCTACGAGGTGAGATCTTGCATGGAGCATCAGACAGTTATTTTGTGTTTCTTCCATTTGCGAATAATCTCACCAAGCTGCTTGGTCATGGTCTTGTATCCCATTCCAGTCTTGTGTAGGTCTACAATCTGACATCCTTGGACAGCTTTTTGGTCTTGGCCATGGTGGAGAGTCTGGAATATGATTGATTGATTGCTTCTGTGGACAGGTGTCTTTTATACCGGTAACGAGCTGATATTATTAGCACTCCCTTCAAGAGAGTGCTCCTAATCTCAGTTTGTTACCTGTATAAAAGACACCTGGGAGCCAGAAATCTTGAGGATTGATAGGGGATCAAATACTTGTTTCACTGATTGACCTGCAAGTCAATTTATAACTTTTTCGACCTGCGTTTTTCTTGTTTTTTTTTTTTGTTATTCTGTCTCTCACTGGTAAAATACACCTACCATTAAAATGATAGACTGTTAATTTCTTTGTCAGTGGACAAACGTTCAAAATCAGCAGGGGATCAAATACTTTTTCCCTCACTGTATACAGTGATACCTTTTGTATTGGCCAACCCCTATTTATTTTGACAAGTCTTAGGCAATACAAACATGATATGGAACTTTCAGTTTAAATATAAACAGCAGATGCAGAGAGAGTGGAGGCTGCATCTGCCATCATGAGGTAAATATAAATATATCACATATTATAATTGTCTAACTGCGATTCGTCGTCACGCTTCAGACGAATCGCAGTTAGACAATTATAAAGTGCTGCGCATTGCGCAGAGCGCGTCGCGAGCCGCGCATGCGCAGAGCGCGGCGCAAGCCGCGCTCTGCGCCCGAGCCGCGATTGCGCAGAGCGCGGCGCGAGCGCGCATGCGCAGAGCGCGGCGCGAGCACGCTTGCGCAGAGCACGTCGCGAGCCGCGCATGCGCAGAGCGCGGCGCAAGGCACGCTTGCGCACAGCGGCTTGCGCGCAGCGCAGCCCGAGAGCAGGTAAAAGAGTGGGGAAGAGGGGGGGGGGGGTAGAGGCACAGAGGGATAGTGGGGAAGAGGGGAGGGAGAGTGGGGAAGAGGGGGGGGAGAGTCACAGAGGGAGAGTGGGGAAGAGGGGGGGGAGAGTCACAGAGGGAGAGTGGGGAAGAGGGAGAGTGGGGAAGAGGGGGGGGGAGAGGCACGGCACAGAGGGAGAGTGGGGAAGAGGCACAGAGGGAGAGTGGGGAAGAGACACAGAGGGAGGGGGGGAGAGACACAGAGGGATAGGTGGGAAAGAGACACAGGGGAGGTAGAAGAGGGGGAAAAGACACACGGGAGGGAGAACATGGGGAAGATACACATGGGAGGGAAATGGGAACAGACACAGGGGGAAGGGGGAAAGAGACACAGGCCAGGGGGGAAGAGGCACAGAGGGAGAGGGGGGAAGAGGCACAGAGGGAGAGGGGGGAAGAGACACAGGGGGGAGAGATACAGAGGGTGAGGGAGGAAGAGACACAGAGGGAAGGGGTAAAGAGGTACAGAGAGAGGGGGGGAAGAGGCACAGAGGGGGGGAACAGAGGAAGGAGTGAAGAGACACAGTGGCGAGACACACAGAGAGGCGGGGGAAGAGGCACAGAGGGAGAGGGTGGAAGACACAGAGTGGGGAGAGACACAGAGGGTGAGGGGGAAGAGACAGGGAGGAAGAGGCACAGAAAGAGGAGGGGGAAGAGACACAGGGGAGTGAGAGGAGGGGGAAGAGACACAGGGGAGAGAGTGCAGGGGGGAAGATACACAAGGGAGGGAAATGGAGACACGAGGAAGGCCGTAACAGACACAGGGCTGAGGGGGAAAGAGACACAGGCCAGGGGGGAACAGACACAGGGGAGGGTTGGGGGAGACACAGGGGGGGGAGAGATGCATAGGAGGGAGAAGGGGGAAAGAGACACAGGGGAGGGGTTTAGAGACACGGGAGGGAGAGGGAGGTAAAAACACAGGGGGGCAGGAGATACAAAGGAGGTAGACGAGGTGGAAGGAGACACAAGGGAGGGAGAGGAGGGGGGAAATAAGACACGAGGGAGGAAGTAGACAGAGGGAGAGACTCGCAATGAGCTCCAAAGGGGCTCATTGCAAGGCCTGTGATGAGCGCCAAAGGCGCTCATCACAAGGCCAGTAAAGTAGAGGGGGAGAGGCTTACATTGTGTGGCAAACAGCATTGCCAGGCTTCAGTTTTTATTGCCGTCATTTTTGACGGGCAAGTCGCTAGTCACATATAATAGTTGTCAAACTGCGATTCGTCGTCACACTTGTGACAAATCGCAGTTTGACAACTGCCCATTGGGCAACGGGCCGTGCATGCGCATACCGCGGCATAAGCCATGCATGCACATTGCGCAACGGGCGGCCCGTGCGGCAACGGTTCGCGTAGGCGCACTGCACGGCGACAGGAGGAAGAGGAGGGGAGACACACAGGGAAGGAGGAGGAAGACACAGAGGAGAGGGGGAGAGACACAGGGCAGGGAGAGGAGTGGGGAGAGACACAGGGGAGGGGGGAGACACACAGGGGTGGGAGAGGAGGGGGTAGACACACGGGAGGGGTGAGAGACACAGGAGAATGAGATTGGGGAGAAACACAGGGGAGAGACACAGAGGGGGGAGAAACACAGAGGAGGGGGAGAGACACATGGGAGTGAGAGGAGGGGGAGAGACACAGGGGAGTGAGAGGAGGGGGGAAGAGACACGGGAGTGAGACGAGGGAGCAGAGACACAGGGGAGTGAGAGGAGGGGGGGGAGAGACACAAAGGAGTGAGGAGGTGGAGAGACACAGGGGAGGGAGAGAAGGGGGGAAGAGACACAGGGGATGGGTGAGACACAGGGGTAGGAGAGGAGGGGCTTAGACACATAGGGGAGGGAGAGGAGGGGGAGAGACACAGGGGAATGAGAGGGGGAGAGACACAGAGGAGTGGGGGGAGACACAGAGGAGTGAGAGGAGGGGGGAGAGACACAGGGAAGTGAGAGGGGGTAGAGACAAAAAGGAGTGAGAGGAGGGGGAAGAGACAGAGGAGGAGGGGGAGACATGCAGGGGAGGGAGAGGAGGGGGAAGAGACAAAGGGGAGGGGGGAAACACACAGGGGTGAGAGAGGAGGGAGGTAGATACACAGGGGAGGAAGAGGAGGGGGAGAGACACAGGGGAGGGAGAGGAGGGGGAAGAGACACAGGGGAGGGAAATGGGGGGGAAGAGACATGGGGGCAAGAGACACAGGGGAGGGAGAGGGGGGCAAGAGACACAGGGGAGGGAGAGGGGGCAAGAGACACAGGGGAGGGAGAGGTGGGGAAAGAGACACAGGGCAGAGGGAAGACACAGAGGGGAGAGGGGGTAAAAACACAGGGGGGGAAGGGGACACGAGGGAGGGAGAGGAGGGGGAAATGAGACACAAGGGAGGAAGTAGACAGAGTGAGAGACTCTCAATGACCGCCAAAGGCGCTCATCGTGAGGCCAGTAAAGTAGAGGGGGAGAGGCTCCCATTGTTTGACAAACAGCTTTGCTAGGATTCACATTTTATTGCCGGCATTTTTGATGGGCAAGTTGCTAGTATATATATATATATTATAGGAAACATAAATGCACATACTATTTACACATATACATCAATATATACGTGAGAAAAAAATCAGAGCACTGTAGTCAAAGTTCTGCCATAGTGACAAGCCTGTTATAAACATGAGAAAAATTGAGACAGAATCACAAAAATGTGATAATGTGTTAGAACACCCAAGTCCATATTAAGTCATGTGTCTTTAGTGTTTGGGGAATATATTGTTTAATTGTGTGTCTTTGGTTAGTAATGACTGGAAATCTTTGATTATTTTCCATATTTTCCTAAAACTGGATGGTATGTGGTCACTAGAGGTATACATGAACTCGATTCTTTTGTTTTGTACTTTGATAGCTGTTTAGCAGTGTTTTAATGGCAGTTGTTATTATCTGGGTAGTGATACAGGGTTTGTAACCCTTCTGTCTGAAAGATTCAAACAGTGTTTTTAAGTGTTTGTTAGGGCCCCCAGTGTTTAAGCATATGAGGTGGTATCTAATAGCTTGGCTAAGGATTATGGCATGTTTACTGTGGAAAGGAGGGAAACTAGAGCTGTGAAATTAGCTTCTTCTGGCTGTGGGTTTCCTATATATAGATGTGTGCAGTGTACCATTTGTGATGGATATGGTAGTGCCTAAAAACTTGTTCTGTAGAGAAATCAAATAAAAATTGTATAGATGGGGAAAAGTGTTGAATGAATAGTGAAATTCTCTAAGTTTGCTTTCTTCTATCCATATGATGATCGGCCATAAATAGATTGGGGTATTGTGGCAGTCCCCATCATAGGTATCCTTATTAAAAATGTAAAATAGTTGTGGGCAAGGATGTATTATATTAGTTTAGCAATAGCATTAGGGCCATATTTATGATTTTTGTGTGTGTGTTGAAATTTAAAGCATGCCTCAGTGCCATCTTTCTTGGGATGTTGCTATAAAGAAACTCTACACACATGGTGACAAGTAGTGTGTTAGCAGGTAGGTCCCTAATCTGACTTAGTTTGTTGAGAAACTCAGTGGTGTCTTGTATATAGCTACTGGTGTTACTAACGAGTGGTTTAATGTTTTCAACAAAGCCAGATATCGGCTCATTCAGTGTGTCTATAACTGTTACATTTGGTCTTGCTGGGTTACCTGGTTTGTGGATCTTTTGCAGCAGGTAGAAAGTCCAAGTTGAAGAGTATGAGCTGCCCCAATTCTTGCTACACATCAGCACCTGCTCCTTACCTTAATGGAATCTCCTTAGGGCGGATACAGGAGGAATTAACTAATAATTTGCCAGTACTGTTATCTCTCCCCTGCCTGTGAATTTGTACATCAGGGCAGGGAATCCTGAATAAAGTCATGTGTGTGTGATGTAATTCAGTCCCCCCATCACAAAGTGTGTGTGTGTAATATCATTCTGGATTCCCTCCTTTGCAAGGATGCGCCGGCCAGGGAGGGTTAGCAGTACCGCTGTACCACCTTGAACCACATACACTAAATATATTTTTTTTAAATAAAAAATATGCAGCACTGCTTAGCCCCCCAGAGTTCTGCCCCTGCCTCCCACCTCATACATTTTTTTTATCTCTAACAAACCTAATATACATGTCAAGCTGCCCTATTACAAGAAGCACAGGGCTGGTCACCATTGCTGCATCTCATAGGTGTGTTGTGAATGTTCATACTGCAAATCCCTTTCTTATTCCAAGTTAGGAAGTATCCTAGAAGGACACTGAAGTCACAAAATCAAGTATTAAAAAAGGAGGTTTTGACATTAAAAACATTTTTGTTTGCATGAAAACTGATTTATGCATCAGTTAATTAATGCTATTTTTAATGCTTATGCCAACTGCATTTAGAACAAAGTCTGGAATATCTCCTGATTGTTTTAGCCACTAGATGGAGCAGCTGACATGCTAATTAATTAGTTAGGAGGAGGTCCTGACTTTGTTTCAAAAGCAGTTTGTATAGAGTCTGACAAAAAAACATTTTTTATTCAACGAAAAGCTTTATAATTGTTTAAACCTTCTATTTTAAATGCTCAATAACAAATGTATCAAAAAACATTTTTTATTCAACGAAAAGCTTTATAATTGTTTAAACCTTCTATTTTAAATGCTCAATAACAAATGTATCAAAAAACATTTTTTATTCAACGAAAAGTTTTATAATTGTTTAAACCTGCTATTTTAAATGCTCAATAACAAATGTATCACTTCAGTGGTCCTTTATAAGACAAAGAGCTTACATTTTGTTAATATGCTTGTTAGAAAAGTTCTAAACATGATCTAAGTTTTGGTAAAGCTTTTTTTCCTCTCCATAGAATAAGTAAAAGTATCATTAAAATAGGTGGATTATTGTACTGATATAACAAAATTCCTTTAGAATGTTGTTAACCCAAACTGGCAGTGGATGGAAAAAACATTTGAATCTGATTTCCTTCGTGGGCAGCTTTAGTGCAGGTTTTATTATCTGTAAATAAGGCATTTTGGAAACATGAATTCACTTGCTGGAAATTTGAGTAAAGTGATATCAAGTTGCGGGACCTCTCAGTTTTGAGAAGCCATTCCCCAGGAGCTGGAAGAAGCCATGAAGCTCGACTTAGAAACAAAACTGGCCACAGCACCAAAAACCTGAATTGGAGCATATAAAGATAGATCTCAATGGGTTCCAGAAGCTGTTCCATAGATTCTTGGAAGAGAAAGGCCATTTGTGGTCTGGGGGAAGATCCAGAGAACACCTGAGGATTCTACGCAACCATATGATAAGATGAAAGCTTGAGGCCTACCAGATAATATACATTTCTGAATAAGCTGGTTGTTGTAAACTTAACCAGCATGGGCTGTAACGGCCCAAAAAGCAAAGAAAATACCTTTGTAGATCTAACTGTGAAAAAGAGCACTTGAACACACATGTTCCACTTGTTCTGAGGAACTCTTTTAACACTGATGAAGATGCCAAGAAAATATTGCAGAAATACAATCATTGTTGTGTCAAAATCTACATTTTTAATCAGAGCAGGGATCGAGGAATTAATAAGGAACCATTGTTTCCAGTCACCAGGAAGTTGTCATATTTGAATGAGAACGCAAACACTTGCAGCCTTATTAAATTGCGTTTTGGCCAATTGAATAGGACTCTATATAAGCACATAGCATTTTGTTTTTTTTACAGAAGTTTTTAGTTAGTGAACATCTATCCAAAAGCAAGGTCTTTACTAACTAAAAACTTCTGTAAAAAAAAAATGCAATGGGGTTAAATAGAGCCCTATTCAATTGGCCAAATCGGAATTTAATAAGGCTGTTGGTATCCTCCAGGTCTCAGTGACATCTATTTTTTTTTTTATTATTTCCGGACTTCTACATATACTCATAGACGATGACAAGTAGTATATTTTTGTTTCTTAACATTTAAAATTTTGGTGCCAGTTAATCTGTACCTTCTCAACCAACTCATGAATCCATCCAATGGGAATTGATGTGAATTTGTCATGGAATTTACAGGGCCTCATTCATTTGCAATTTGGCCAATTGAATAGGGCTCTAAATAAGCACATAACATATATTTTTTTAAAGAAGTTTTTAGTTAGTGAACTTCTATCCAAAAGCAAGGTCTTCACTAACTAAAAACTTCTTTAAAAAAATATGCTATGTGCTTATTTAGAGCCCTTTTCAATTGGCCAAATCGCAATTGAATGAGGCCCAGAGAAAATAAGGGCACATGTGAAGGGTGATATGCTCAGTATGTGGGTATACTGGGGATGGGTGGAAATCACCCAACTACAGAAAGCTCATTTCAAAAAGTTGAATTTGATCTCTCGTGAAAATAATAAAAGGTCAAACTATGAATTGTTATTGGGAGCATCTAGAATGAGACAATCATTTGGAGTAATATTCCAAAAAAGTTTTTCGTTTTATCTCATTGGGTCAGCATTACCCATTCTTTTTCGCTTTCAAACATATTTAATATGTTTTTTTTTTAAATGGACACTGTCACTCCATCAGGATGTTGTTTCATCGTAAAGAGCATGACATCCTAACTGTAAATTGTACTAGCCTTTGTTTTCTAAAGCCAGTATGTCCTGAGAAATACAGCATTGTTTTTGCAGCTAATGTGAGGTTCAATACACTAATTTGTGGCTTAGAGTATTGTTAATGGCAGGGGAGGGGTTTTAATTGAACAACAACATTACTGTCATTGTTTTGGTCACCACAGGGGCAGATTAGCCGACTGTGATTCCAATGAGCTAATTAGTATTCGGGAACACTCACAAAAAATAGCAAATTTATCAGGAATGGTTAAGTTTAAAAAAAAAAAATTATATAACGTATAGCCATTTTTTCATGCTCTGTAAAAATAATGTAAAAAACACTTGATTTTGGGTAACTCCTTGTAATAGAAAGAAACATCCACCTTGTCCCTTTTAAGTATTGTCTTATATTATATTACATACCGTATATACTCGAGTATAAGCCGAGTTTTTCAGCCGTTTTTTTAAGGCAAAAAAGGGCCCCCTCGGCTTATACCCGAGTGTCTCGCCCCCCCCCCCCGTGTCTCTCTAACCCCCCCGTGTCTCTCTCACCCCCCTGTGTCTCTCTAACCCCCCTGTGTGTCTCTAACCCCCCGTGTGTCTCCTACACCCCCGTGTCTCTTTCCCTCCCAACTCCTCAACCTAAACCCCCTCAACCCCCCTCCTCCACCTAAACCCCCCTAAATACCTCCCCGCTCGGCCCTCACTTACCTGCTTGTGCTCCGGCCTCCGCTCCTTGACCCGGCGCCGGCGCGCATGTGATGTCACATGCGCCTGCCGCATCATTAGTATAACAGGTGCCGGCACCCGGTATATGCTAATGACGCCGCGCGTATGGCCGCATCATTAGTATATAACAGGTGCCGGCACCCGGTATATGCTAATGACGCCGCGCGTATGTGACGTCACATGCGCGCCGGGTCAAGGAGCGGAGGGGAGAGGGGGGAGGTATTTAGGGGGGTTTAGGTGGAGGAGGGGGGTTGAGGGGGGTTTAGGTTGAGAAGGGGGGTTGGGGTTGAGGGGGATTGAGGGGGGAGGTTGAGCGGGGTTGAGGTTGAGAAGGTGGGTTGGGGTTGAGGGGGGTTGAGGTTGAGGGGGGTTGAGGTTGAGGACGGAGGTTGAGGATGGGGGTTGAGGATGAGTATGGGGGGTTGAGGAGGGGGTTGAGGATGGGGGGGTTGAGGAGGAAGGGTTGAGGATGAGGATGGGGGGTTGAGGAGGGGGTTGAGGATGGATGATGAGGAGGGAGGTTGAGGAGGGAGGTTGAGGATGAGGAGGAGGGGTTGAGGAGGGGGGGTTGAGGATGGGGGGTTGAGGAGAGAGGATGAGGATGGGGGTTGAGGATAAGGATGGGGGGTTGAGGAGGGGGTTGAGGATGGGGGGTTGAGGAGGAAGGGTTGAGGATGAGGATGGGGGGTTGAGGAGGGGGTTGAGGATGGGAGGGTTGAGGAAGAAGGGTTGAGGAGGGGGTTGAGGATGGGGGGGTTGAGGAGGGGGGTTGAGGAGGGAGGTTGAGGATGAGGAGGGATGATGAGGAGGGAGGTTGAGGAGGGAGGTTGAGGATGAGGAGGAGGGGTTGAGGAGGGGGGTTGAGGATGGGGGGTTGAGGAGAGAGGATGAGGATGGGGGTTGAGGATGGGGGGGTTGAGGATGGGGGTTGAGAAAGGGGGGTTGGGGTTGAGGGTGTGTTGAGGTTGAGGAGGGTTGAGTTTGAGGAGGGTTGAGGTTGAGGATGGGGGGGTTGAGGAGGGAGGATGAGGATGGGGGGCTTGAGGAGGGGGTTGAGGATGGGGGGTTGAGGAGGGAGGTTGAGGAAGGGGTTGAGGATGGGGTGGTTGAGGATGAGGAGGGAGGTTGAGGATGAGGAGGAGGGGTTGAGGAGGGGGGTTGAGGTTGAGGAGGGGGGTTGAGGATGGGGGGTTGAGGAGAGAGGATGAGGATGGGGGGATGAGGAGGGGGGTTGAGGATGGGGGGGTTGAGGAGGGAGGATGAGGAGGGAGGTTGAGGAGGGGGTTGAGGATAAGGAGGGAGGTTGAGGAGGGGGTTGAGGATGAGGAGGGAGGTTGAGGAGGAGGAGGGAGGTTGAGGATGAGGAGGGAGGTTGAGGAGTGGGGTTGAGGAGGGTGATAAGGGAGGGGGGAATAGACACAGGGAAGGGAGAGGTTGGAATAGACACAGGGAAGGGAGAGGGGAGAAGAGACACAGGGAAGGGAGAGGGGAGAAGAGACACAGAGAGAGAGGGGAACACAGACGGCACAAGAGGGACACAGGGGGCAGCACATTTCCCACCCTCGGCTTATACTCGAGTCACTCATTTTACCCAGTATTGTGTGGTAAAATGGGTGCCTTGGCTTATACTCGGGATGGCTTATACTCGAGTATATACAGTACTTGTTAGTTTAACTGCATAATTATATACTACTAGCGAATTGCCCGTCAAAAAATTACGGCAATAGAATTGTAAGTCAAGGAATGGTATTTAGCATAGACATTATTTTTTGTGGTGGTCTGAGATCTAAGTGCAGAAATTGTAAGTGAGCTAAAGGTGTTTGGTGTATATAATGTGGCTGATTTAGCATCCTTCGTTTTCTATGTCATGCGACTGTTTCAGAATATCCATAGCTGTCCATGTAAGTACAGATTTTAACCTATTCTTTACTCAGCAAACGGCTGTGTAGTTCTATTTCAATTCCAGGTGAGTGAGAGAGAGAAAAAAAAAGAGAAAACAGTGGTAAAGGAAAAAATAAGGAGCAGATAGACAGAATGAACCACCACCAGCAGACGTGGTAATCACCCGAGAGAGAGAGAGAGAGAGAGAGAGAGAGAGAGAAAACCCCAGCAGTAGATGCACAGAATGGACTACCAGGAAATGTGATAATCACCTAATTATCACCTAATTATGCTCAGCTCAGAAAGAGGAAACAAGCAGTAGCAGTATTTAATACTCAGTGAAGTGATAATCAAGTATGCAATGCGCTGCATAGAGAAACTCTTATATGACAATACAGTACATAGCACCTTCTAACATGGACATGTGCCAGACTACAAATCCCATGCTGCTTTGCAGCAGAGACAGGATCCCCATACATTGATCCAAAGTTGCAGCAGCCTATGCCTGTGATTGGCCAAAAGCAATTATAAATGTTATGCTCATTTAGCTAGGGTTTGGAACGGGGTTTACTCTAAAATTCAACTGGAAGAAAATAGAAGACATTTTGCTACGGTCAAGTTAAGTTTTTAAATGCTTATTTTGGTATTTTTTCATGCAAAAAAAGGTTTCCTACACTACTGACTCTCCTCTATCAGGTGCATTCATTATCCAGGAAACATATATATGTCTTTAAAGGGGCATGGAAAGAATATTTTTCTTTGTTGCATTAGGAAAAGGGTATTGCATAATGGGCGCAGTGTTTTTTTCCCCAAAATTTTATCCAGAATTTTAACTGCTCTTGGGTGCATTTTCTGTGCTCTCTGTATCCTCTGTTAGTTTAATTGAAGTTTAAACAGGTTTTACTTAATATTTTTCATGCAAAAACAACTTTTTTAATGTGTAAACCATTCTCTTTAAAATACTTGAAAAGAAACAAACACTTGAAGCTTTTGTTCCTTTAAAGAGCTAATGTGGTACAAACATTGTCATGCATTTACAAGAGCATATTTTAATCATAAAAAAGGTATTTTTGTATGAAAAATAAGTGGTCTTTATTGTAGATAAAGTACAATAAAATGGGACAAGATGGGATTGTTTTCTCCTCCTCTGTCCTGACATATTACAGAAAATAAAGCGACAGTGAGCCTTACAGACGTCTGGACTGCAACACATTGCACTTTCATTTTTATTCAATTGAATGCATATCAGATAAGAAAACAATGAATAGGCTCCTCTCCATTAAGACTTTATATTATTTATCCGTTAATATAATTTATTTCACATGCAAAACAAAAGTTTGGTAATATATAAGGTATGTCCTTTAAATGCATGATAGAAAGCTTTGGACTACACTGGCCATTTTCATATCCCCGCATATCGACCTATCTGTGCATATGCACCATGTGGTATGCTATTGGTAACTTGATGCAGTTTGTTGCCCCTATAATTGTGTTGCCCTAAACCTGAACCTTATGGGCTTAAAGTGACACAAGTGCCTTATTAATTGAATGTTATTTAAAAAAAAAATGCTACAGTAACATAAAATTGAAGAATGACAGTTCGAGCGTGAGCCTTTCTGATACACCAGCAAAAAAGAGGCTTAAACATTATCTTAATGAGAGATTATTGTATTTAATTGATGATAAACCCCTGAGACATTGTATTCAAAGCAGTTTAGGCATTTATAAATTGATAAACTACTTGTTGTTATCTAAGCAGACTGCTTATATGCTTAAAAATATATGTGTGCAACCAGGCAGAAACAGTTATTTATATGGGTCATTGATAAGATTTTTAGACAGTTAAATAGTCTATAAACATTTGCAGTCTCATCGAATTCTACCTTCTTTGGTGATTGATGATGATCGAATTCTGCATTATCTCCTTCTGAGCACAACCGTTTATCACAATTACAGAATGGCACAGTATTATTTAGGAAGGATATCTTTTACTGTACTTTGCCATGTGTGATTAATGACCTGTCACCTCACACATAAGGACAGAGCTTTTTTAAGAATATTTTCTAGTGTTGGTGAGAATACCGAGGTAACATTCATCCGTTTTAACATTAGTAATTACATGTCTGTAACTGATAAAGCAAATAGTATGTGCAAAGCTGCAAATATTAGATTTAGAGACTTAGGCCTCCAATCCATGGCTCCCATAAGAAAAGTACAGAGAGAAGTTTACTCGTAAATCACTACCAAGCTGTACTAAACCTGGCCTCCAAGAAGTGCCATCCAAGTGCTCTAAATGTCCCGAATACCCTGAGCCTTGAGTACTTGTCTGATAACTATTTAAGAAAATAGTTATAGTATGTGATTCCAATCTCACTGAAGTCTACTCAAGCACTGCCTGAATTTTTTTAAAGGATTATGGGTACTTCCGACCCCCTGGTAAATGCAGAAAATGCCCCAGAGAAGCCTGTATGCTTCAAAGGCTTGAAAGCTGAAATTCAAAACAATTAAAGGGTTAATTACGCTACCTCCTATGAGCCAGGGGATCTTAGGGATCCCCTCAATCCTTGCTTCCACTATGAGCCCAGGTATCCCCAGGGCTTCATGTTAATACCTTATACCCCTCTTAGAGGGTATACCCCAAATTCCCCTTAATTCCCTCTCCCCCTATCAGCCAGGGTATTCACCTACTAAAATATCCCCATGGTACCAAATATTACCCCTACACCACCAGGGGTAGCACCTAATATTAACTGATAGCATACTAGCTATGACCATGGAAGTCCTTATGGACCATTGTGGCACATAATATTAACCCCTATACCTAAGCAATTGCTGGCACCTAAAGTTAAACCCTATACCATGGGGATTGCAAGGACCCCCATGACACCATTTCTACTAACACAGGGGACCATATTGGATCCCTATGGGCCCTGACCCCCATGGGGTCCATAACACTAAATACATTAAAATACATAAAATAAAACTATGTACTTGTAAGGGCAAAGTAAATATCACCTATCATTTGGATGCTCTCCAGTGACAATCATTGATGCCCAGGTTCCCCACTCTTCAACCCTGGCATTTCTATGTTGATTGAAGAATCCATTATCTTTCTTGATTGAAGCCCCATCTTTGGCCTGTGGAAATGGGCATCCCCCAGAAAAACACACTACACTATAAACAACACTTTAATGTCTGTCTGATCTAATTATCTAACAAAGAAATGCCACTTCTCCCTGCTTCCTCCTCCTTATCTTTACTAAATGTGAGACTTCAGTGGTCCTTTTAATATACTTTTTATTAGTTTGGGATACAAAAGAAAAAACATTAATATTTACAGCACTCAGATTTATACCACAAAGTGCATTTATCTAATTGTTACACAAATGGTACATTTAGAAATGTCCCTTTGTATACATACAAGGGAGTTGTAATCCCAAGTGATTTTTGAGTTATACAGTATTAAAAGGAAGGAGGAGGTAAGGAAAAATGGGATGGAAGGGAGAATAGGAAAAAAAAAGTGAGAGGGAAGGATGGTAATAAGAGGATGGGAAGTTTTTGGAGAAATCCAGTGTTCAAAAAGACGTGCATAACTTTGAAACTGTTTGGTCCGCATCTTATGCAGTTAAAAAATATATAAATGTCTGAATATAGAAATGTAAATATATATAAAAAAAATCAGTGTATCGTCCAGATGAAATACCAAAAGTTACAGATACAGTGGACCCTCGGTAATCAACAATTTCGGTACTTGAGGTGTTTGACTGGCAGAAAATTGTCTTGGAGCTCGCTGCTTGCTTGGTACTCGACACGCTCATGTCTTCATGCATCCTATCTGTCAGGGAGTGTAATAAAGTTCTGTACTGTGGTGTAGGGTAGTTAGTGCCTGCAAAAGCCCAAGAGCAGTATGTACCTGCAAGAGCCCGAGAGTAGTTGGTGTCTACAATAGCCCAAGAGCAGCATGTGCATACAATAGCCCAAGAGAAGACTGTGACTACAAGAATCAAAGTGTAGACTGTGCCTATAAGAACCAAAGTGTAGCTTGTGCTTACAAGAACATCTTTCTCTTTGAAAATAATCAAAGATTTAAAACCATTACAAACCGAAAATGCTCAATAAAAAAAAAAAATGGCCAATAAACAAGAAGATTGGCCAATAAACAACCAAATAGAAAAAATGGAATTAAACCTTGTAACAAAAGTGCCTGTAAGTTATGTCAACACATTTGTTATGATGACACAGAGATACATAATAAGACTTGTAACATTAAAGTATCGTATACATGCACATCCTCCAATGTGGTTTATATAATACAATGTACTTTATGTGAACAGGCTGTTCTATTGGAGAAACCAGCCAAGAACTGCACTTAAGGATGAATTTACACACACATTCAATAAAAAAGCAATTATTGTACCCCAGTTGGACACCATTTTAGCCAGAATGATCACTTTATCCAAAACCAAAAAATCAATATGCTCAGAGGAAATTTATACTATGTTGTGTTGATTCCCCCTTTATGTATTTACCCCATGATGTCAGATGCTGTCTCCACTCTCTCTGCATCTGTTGTTTATAATTAAACTGAGGGTTCCATTTCATGTCAGTATTGCTTCAGACTTGATAAAAAGAGGTCAACCTCTCGAATGCTCGTCAATATAAATATGGTATTGTCCAATACAAAAGGTATCAAAATATACTGCAATATCCATTATTAGTATATATATATATATATATATATATATATATATATATATATTTTGTTTATCCATTGTCCCCCCAGATTTTAGGTTGTTAGTTGGTCAACCTTCCCTCTCCCTTTTGTGAAAACATAGGAGTTAAAGAGTTATATCCTACCTTCTCCCCCTAGTAGATGATAGGTGACAAATGTTAGCAATTCAGCTTCATATAATCACAAAAAATAATTATTTTTCTGTATATGTTTGATAATTATTGTGCATTATAGAGTACACCTCAAATGTTTATACTCTTGTCTTATTTAAAAGGTAAACGTCTGTGTTTTATATTATGCAATGTCTATCACATATAATAGTTGTCATTCGGCGAGTTGTTGTCACGCTTGCGGCCCATAGGGCAGCAATTGTGAGTCTCGCGAAGCAAGGCGAGCCATTTGCGGGCTGTAGGGCTTCTTTCCAGTCACCACAAAATTCTCTGTCTCTACTGGGGATAAGTATTTCTTCTCCACAGGAGCTGGGACAGGGTCGTAAATTACCTCTCTCCACTTCTCCTGTACCTCCTGTATGATCTGTGTCCGGAGGTCCCTCTGCTGATCCTTAGTTAAATCTGCAGGCAATACCTCTATCCATCTTTGGTACAATCTGGACCCTTCCTCCTCCTCTGTTGCAGACAGCCTAGGCCCAGTTCTTGGAGTTGTGTTCACCACTAATGTGCTTACCCCTTCCTCTAGACTTCCTTTTACTAGGCATAGATCATCATTTATGAGCAGCTCCTTGACCATTATTCATTTAGTCATCCCTGCTGTCCTGTTCAATCCACTGAGACTGAAGATCTCTCTTAGTTCTGTCATGGTCATCTCTCCATATGTTGCCATCTTACTGTATTCCACAGAGGTCCCACAACTGCCAACAATTGTAACGATCTTCTACTTCAAAAGGACTTGGTAAGAACTTGGTTCAAAACTATCCAGCATAATCGTGCTGCCCTTTTACACCTCTGATAGCAGAAGATGGACCAAACACCAGTACCACACCCAGGAGCTTGCTTCCACAGACCAGGATATCAGGAACACCATATAATCCCTTAGAATTAGGATTATTGCCCAGAATGACACATCTTGTTTATGTAAGCCCAGACACTACTGTCATACCTTATTAATTGTCACATTTTATATTTCCTGGCACAAAGGCTGGCCAATCACAGTAAGCCCCACCCTTAGGTACATAGACAAGGGACCAAGTAACATAATAGGCTGCCCCTGCTTACTAGGAAACCCTGTGCCAATGCTAATATGGGGAACCTCTGGTCACTGGTTCCTTGACTAGGGTACAATCATTCAAGTTCATATAAGTAACAGCACAGGGTGGGGATATGGGGAACCTCTGGTGCCTTAGCCAGGGTACAATCAGTCAAGTTCTTGGCTAGATTTATTTATTAACTAAAAGTTGTTAATAATTACTTGAAAAAGTGCTTGAATGGGTGTAGGGACTGGTGGTGGTGGTGGTGGTGGGGGGGGGGGGGGTGAGGGGGATAAACAGCTGTGTGCTATTTTTATATTATATGCAGTATCCCCCCAGATTTTCTTTGGCTCCTACACCCATGTGAAAAACACCCTTCGAAGACCTTCTTGTTTTATTTTTCTGAATTGCCTTCTCATCGATATCCTGGGTGCATATCCTTTCCTTAATTTAGACAAATATTCTAAATTAGCAATTTCATGTTTATATAATAAACTTGCAGAAACCTGAACAGTCCTTCAAAATACAGATTATGATTCTGCCAAGCATGAAATGACTGCACAATGCTGCACAGCAAAATCACTATTTAATAAATTGGAATAAACAGAATTGCTGTGTGTAACATTTCTAAATGTAAGTGGAGAGAACCTGCCTGCGCATTTTTTATATCAATTTAAAGATATCAGGTTCCTTTAAGGGATACTGTCACAGCAAACTCAAGGTTTTTGTAATAGGTTACTCTTCACGAGTAGCAAGAATTGTCTATACTTTCTAAAGTAAACTATTCCTGAAATATTCAGCTTTGTTTGTGTGGCCTTATTAATACTAATTAGGTTCTTTGATTATTAAAACTACCTGCTTTTTTATTTCTGCAGTGTCAAAAACAACATACCCCTTTGTTATCATGCAGTTAGATCCCCTACACATATCCAGTGCTCTGAGCTACAAATTAGTATATTTAGGATATTGAACTCTGCGAGTACCAAGGAGCCACACAAACGATTTGTGGTATCCCAATAATAATATACACATATAGCTTTAACCCATTTCCCGTGTTACAAATAATAAGTCTGTGAAATGTTCTATTTTAAGTATTAATGTTATACCCACAAACGCCATGAAACATGTTGGAGTAATGTTTAAAAATGATACTTTTTCTTAATTTCCAAGTCATAATTTTAAATCTATTGTCATCCACTTTATTTATTTATTTTGTTAAACTTATGTAGTTATTTAAATATACAGTATATCTTATATATTAACATATAATATAAATGTAAATAAATATATTATTTAGAAAAAAAGGTTAGCTCAATAGAGTTGAAACCATATATATTTCAGGTTGCTTTTTGTTTCTTCATTCAGTCGTTTCCAACTCTCCGTGACCTCATGAACTGTAATACATCAGGCACAACTTTATGTCCTTAGTCATGCTGATCCACTTGGTTTTCATGGATATTGGAGTGGGTTGCCAGTTCCTTCTCCATGAGAGAGAGAATACAGCTTCTGGTATTCCTAGGTGGTCTCCCATCCAAGTACTTACCTGGCCCAACCCTGCTCAGCTTCAGGGTGGTGTGACCTCTGGGTACCCTGGCTGGAATCAAACCCAGGTCTCAGGGGTGAAAGCACTGCATCCTAACCACTAGTGAACCTTCCGTTTGCTTTAGTTTTTAAAATGAGCTCTTAATCTTTCTGGTTGTATAATGGATGGAGAGGAATGAAGTAGGATATTGTGGTTGACTGTGAGATGTCTACATCTCTGCCTCTCAGCCAGATGCTGAAGATTTTTTAGTGTATTTCAAGTGTTCCTGGTGTTAGGGTAATGTGGACTTGTTTTTTATCTTTTACTTTTGCGTTATAATCACTGATTGTAATTTTCTCATCCAACATGCTTTTAACATCTAGACTGTGAACTTTTTGCTAAGGACTCCATTATTGAGAGACTTTTCAATTTTTCCATAGACCATATTTGACTATTATTGCTTTTTAATTTGTTTTGCTTTTTTGATTTTTGCTATGTATAATTGTATTTGTCTTTTGCAATGCTCTTATTAGAAAGGTGTTAGGATAAAAAGTGCAAACGACTCTGTGTGATATAATATCTCTCTGTTGGAGGAATCTTAACTGTACTGGATTCTTTAGGGGCCTAGAGTTTCTTTAGGAACCAGTCTAAAGAACATACCTCCGCTTCCTATTATGTTTATGTATTTTCTTTATATTTTTTGATTGCAATGCTTGTAAAGTCCTTTAAGATTGAACCCTAGGTTAATACTGTTGTATTTTTCTAGTGTTCGCTTATTTTAGACAACATTTTGTAGTGTTGTAGGGGAGAATTTTGGGGTAAAATAAATATATCTATACACTATAAGTAAATCATTATTATAATAGTATTTTTTTACTTTGTGGCACTTACTATTTTACTGCAAAAAGAGTTAATTATGATTATCTTTAGCTCAGCATTTTTACTAAGCAATATCAACTTTTCCTAAGTAAAAACAAAATGTCCTAGACAAAATGGGAAGGTTGCAGCAAGGCTAAAAAATAACTAGCAAACTGTGCAAATTTAGCAGAAATAAGGTGATATGCACAGTGATTCAAGGTAATTACATATCTTCTTTTCTGGTGTTGCCAGATCTGGCTATTACTGTTTGTAAAACATTATAAAAAGACTGTATGTAGATGTATCTTGGGACAACTTGCAGATAATTGTCTATGACTCTGTAAGTACTCCCCAAGCTTGTATAATAAAATCGGAAACTCCAAAGATGTCTTTTTTTTTTTTGTATTCTACCAGGTTCTTTTGAGACTAGAGGGAAATAGTAGATATTTTTCTACATCCCTGGTCTCCGAAATTTGGACAGTGGTCTTACAACCTGGAAAGAGAGGGCACACATGTTGAACTCCAGCTCTGTTAAATGGATGGTTTATGATATTAACATATGGAAATTTCAAAGGTGATATTAAATCTAGTGAGGCAGCAGAGATAATAAAGTAACATTGAAGAGCACCATATTAAGAGCTTCAATCTCCAGTTAACTCCCACTAATGGCCAGTTGCTCTAGTAAAATTATTAAGACATTTTGAAAGTTCAGAAGAATGTATGCAATCCTCAAAATAAGCCATAGAACAAAACAGAAATCAACAATATATGGTGGTCCAGTGGTTAGGATTCAGTGCTTTTACTGCTGTGCCCTGGGTTTGATTCCAGTCAGGGAACCAAGAGGTTGCACCACCCTGAAGCCAAGCAGGATTGGGCTTGGTCAGTACTTGGATGAGAGACCACCTAGGAAGGAATACCAGGAGCTGTATGCTGTAACCCACTGGAGAAGAAACTGGCAACCCACTCCAGTATCTCTGCCATGAATACCAAGTGGATCAGCATGGTGTGTTGCCGTTCATGAGGTCACTGAGAGTTGGACACGACTGAACGATGCAAATACAATTTTTTAATAACACAGATACAACTCTATCACCAAGCAAGGTAAAAATAAATACAGGGCTGCTAAGTGGTTTGATGTGACTGAGATAGCTAATCGTATTCCTTTTGTTAATTTTGGCAAAGTATTTGAAAAGACACATAAAAGGTTTCAAATCTGGTGTCATTTAAAACTATTATTAGTAACAAGTGATTTATCAATTGTATGTAATACAATATTACATTTTTCCATACTTAACTTTCATTGTATTTTGTACTTTTTGGCTGTCAATCAACCTGATACATTAAAGTATTTTATAATTTTATTATAGACCTCTCTTTGCTAATCACTCCCTAAATGTCTGCACATGCTCAGATTGAATTCATGAATCAAAACATCGTTCTCAGGCTACAATCAATTAATAGAATCAAACTTTTATCTTTCTATTACAATTTCATACAAGGATAAAAAACAAAAATTACAAACTTCAATATTCATTTACTTTAAGAAATTGCTTTTTTATAATATTCAATCAATAAAGAACTTGTTACTATTTGTATTTAAATTATACCACGTTAGCTGTGCTAATTTAAATTATTACATTTGCAATATATTCATTTACCAGAATGTATCTGAAATGTCTATGGCCCTCATTCAATTGCAATTTGGCCAATTGAATAGGGCTCTAAATAAGCACATAACATATTTTTTGAAAGAAGTTTTTAGTTAGTGAAAACCTTGTTTTTGGATAGATCTCTACTAACTAAAAACTTCTTTCAAAAAATATGTTATGTGCTTATTTAGAGCCCTATTCAATTGGCCAAATTGCAATTGAATGAGGGCCTATATGTTTGTACTGTGTTAAATTATTGAAAAAGGATAACAAAAATAAAGAAATATAGTAAATAGGAGATTTAATGATATTGGCCCTCATTCAATTGCGATTTGGCCAATTGAATAGGGCTCTAAATAAGCACATAACATATTTTTTTTAAAGAAGTTTTTAGTTAGTGAAAACCTTGCTTTTGGATAGATGCTTACTAACTAAAAACTTCTTTAAAAAAAAGATGTTATTTGCTTATTTAGAGCCCTATTCAATTGGCCAAATTGCAATTGAATTAGGGCCATTGTATGGACATACTACAGATAAACAGTCTTCTAAATACATTAGGCCTCATTCTATTATCGGCCGTAGGAGATGCGGGGCCAGGACCGGCCGCAAGCTATTCTGCTATTCTATTCCCCTCCGGCTGGGGCTTCCGGCAGGCTTGCGGCCGGCGCCTTGCTATCCCTTGCGGCCGCTCGCGCCGGAGGAAAGCCTTTGATCTAAAACGGCCGGAAGAGTTTCGGCCGCAAGAAAAGCCCGGTTACTATTCTATTGCTCCGGGAACCCTCTCTGCAAGGCTAAAAACGAGCCTCAGCTTACTTGCAAAGGTCCCGCTAGCACCAATTAAGCACATTATAAAGCATAAATAAAGCCATCCTGCACTCTGAGGAGACTATAAAGTGATTTTAGGTGTTAGCAAAAATAGCACAACATTCCCCTACACTCAAACCCGTAAAAAAAATTTTTTTTTAATTTATGTCAAAAATCCATGTAAAAAGTCCATAGGGCTTGGAGCACCTCAGACCCGCCCACGCTGCGGCCGGAAAATAAACAGTTAATGTAAACTCGGATTTGGGCTGATGTGTAAGCTTGAGAGTGGGTTACTATTAATCCTCATGTCCCCCAATATGATCCCTAGCATTTACAGAGCTGTACAGTGCAGGCTTGAATTTATTTTTGACTTTAAAGTTTTCTGAGCTTACGGCCGGTTGCAAGATATACGGCCGGCCGTAAGGGGAGATCCTTGCGGGGCCGTTTAATAGAATTGCGAGGTAACGGAACCCCCGCAAGGAATCGCAGCCTTGCGGCCGTTTTACGGCCGATAATAGAATGAGGCCCTATGTGTTTGTACTTTGTTAAATTATTGAAAAAGGATAACAAAAATAAAGAAATATAGTAAATAGGAGATTTAATGATATTGTATGGATATACTACAGATAAACAGTCTTCCTAATACATTTCATTTATAGAATCACTGTAGCCCTAGATATAAAATTGACAAATATAATCAACTACATTTTAATGTATATAATGTTAAAATAAAAAAATAAAATAAAAAATATGTTAAAATAAAAACATATATAATACAGCCTCTAGATGATTAACAGCCTTATTAAATTGTGATTTGGCCAATTGAATAGGGCTCTATATAAGCACAGAGCATGTTTTTTTTTACAGAAGTTTTTAGTTAGTGAACTTCTATCCAAAAGCAAGGTCTTCACTAACTAAAAACTTCTGTAAAAAAAAAAATGCTATGTGCTTATATAGAGCCCTATTCCATTGGCTGAATCACAATTTAATAAGGCTGTACATTTTATATGCTAACAGGCTGTAGTGGACTCTAGAATTTTGGTTTCTCCTAATCAGTTTCCTGAGGTGGGAGGAGACTTTGAATGCAGAGGAAGCTTCTATCTATACAATGAGAAAGTGGCAGCTAAAATGGCCAGTGCTTTGAATAGGCTAAGAAAGGAGGAGACATAATCAGTTAAAATAAAAACATCGAACCACACACTAAAGACTAATTGCAAAAACCTTTTTTAAGATGGTATGACGTGGTTCTACATCAAACTGACATAACTTACCATTTGTGTAATTGCTGTTAATGTTTTAATGATGATTTACAGGTATAAACATCCCCAAAACGATGTTCTGAAAAATTTGGAAACCAGCAACGTTTCTTACATGGCAAATGAGGATGGTTAATTTTATCTTAGTAACCAGGAGACTTATTAAATATTTAAAGGGAATGTTCTGAGATTGTCACATCAGATTTCTGTGAGAAGGCGGCTGGCGTGAGCTGAAGCAGAAGGGAAGCTCTCATGTCTGTGTGTTTCTGGAATTAGCAGTAAGGAATAAATACGCACTGAGAATGCGGTGGAATAAGACATATTGTGGTTTCTACACTTTTAACCTGCGACTTAGCAGATGCTTTAGAAATAAAAACATAAGAATTCATGAGCTAGATATACTAAGGTGGTGAATGGTTTTCTTATAATATAGCAGGTTTTTAGTATTCACTATGTTAGGGGACTTTAAAGGAGCACTGGTGGAGGGTCCCGATGCCAATGTAGGTCCCCTTTCAGATTCTCTATACAATCCAGTCTAATAAAATACTAATATATATAACAAGTGTTAGAACTTATTTTTGCTTTAATCCAATTGGTAATGCAATATATCACATATTATAATTGTCAAACTGTGATTCATCGTCACTATTTGCGACAAATCGCAGTTTGACAACTATACAAACGCAAGCCGATCGAGTCGGCGCATGCTCATTGTGCAGCATAATGCTCGGCGTCAGCAAACCGCATCGAAAGCCGCCGATGCGCAAAGTGCGGACTTAGCCCTTTCCCCCCCTTGTGGGAAAGGGACACGGGGCGGGAGAGGGGAGAAAGAGACACGAAGGGGGGGGGGGGGGGGGGAGAGACACAGGGGGGAAAGAGACACAGGTGAGGATGAAAGAGAGAGACACAGAGAGGGAGAGGGGTGGAAGAGACACACAGAGGGAGAGGGGGGTGGGAAGAGACACAGAGGGAGATGGGGGGAAGGGACACAGAAGGAGATGGGGGAAAGAGACACAGAGGGAAAGGGGGTGAAAGAGACACAGGAGGGAAAAGACCCAGGAGGGAAAGAGTCACAGGGGGGAAAGAGACACAGGGGAGGTGGAAAGAGACACAGAGGGAAAGGGGGTGAAAGAGACACAGGAGGGAAAAGACCCAGGGGGGAAAGAGTCACAGGGGGAAAGAGACACAGGGGAGGTGGAAAGAGACACAGGGGAGGGGGAAAGAGACACAAGGGGAGGAAAGAGACACAGGGGAGGGGAAATATGCATGGGAGGGAGAGGGGGGTAAGATACGCATGGGAGGGAGAGGGGGAAAGAGACACAGGGGGAAAGAGACACAGGGAAGAGTCACAGGGGGGAAAGAGACACAGGGCAGGTGGAAAGAGACACAGGGGAGGGGGAAAGACGCATGGGAGGGAGAGGGGGAAAGAGACGCATGAGAGGGGGGGAAAGAGACGCATGGGAGGGAGAGGGGGTAAAGAGTCGCATGGGAGGGAGAAATGACACATAAAAATTAATTACATTTCCTGCTGATTTGCGAGCTTGAGACTGTTGTGCAATTAATTCTAATCATCGCTTACCCCATTATTTACATTACAGTAGTGATTTTTTATTTGCATTTACAGTGCTACAAATGGGTATTTAAGCCCCTTGCGGGTCCTCTCTACTTCATTTGCCATTTACGGGTGTGAAAACATTTGCAGGCTTGGGGAAATTGAGCAATTGAATAGCGATTTGCGATTTTAGCCTTGCGAAAGTGACAGATCAAAGGCGAGTTTAACCATCGCCATTTATTCAAGCTTGTAACTCGGAAGCCGTTCCAAGCCCGCAAAAATAAGCCAATTGAATAGCAAATTAGCCTGTGAGCTCACTTACGGGCCTCTGGATATCCCGAAACCTCAATTGAATGAGGGCCAAAGTGTACCAACAGAGTGATCTCAAATGGCTGCATACTTGTTGTGTTAGAGTTTTCAAATCTAATTGTTGTTAAAACCCTATATGCCTGTCTCTCAGCCAATCCCCATCCTCCTCTTAATTACTTTATCAGGGTGGAGACAAACACTCAGCTGGAGGCTGATAACCTAATATTTGAAAATAAATGTAATATCACATATTGCTATTATAAATTATTAAATGTATATTGATGATTATTCATGAATTGTATCAATGATCAATGCATAATTAAAGAAGTAGTTCCTCTTGCAAGGGCTTTACAATGGTCCTCTAATTTAACTACATTAAATTAGTGATTTTTTACAACTTCAGTAACGTGATTGCTAAATAAAAGGTAGTAGATTAACACTCACTCAGAATACTATCTATTTTACCAGTACTGATATAATCATAGGTGTTAAAATATAGTAAGACGATTTAGCAATTTGAATTAATACGTTGAGCACAGTTAATTAATTAAAAATATGTCAAGTACAAAGTAATTATTATTGTAATAATTACAATGTCAAAATGTCAAGTACAAAAAATTAAATGTGAAATGAAAAAGGCATTATCAAGCTATAAATTAAAGAACAAGTTAATTAAAAATGCTGTAATAGGGTTTTTAATTTACCTTTTGCCCCCCCCATATAATATTTTTAATTTATTACTTTTTCGTGATTCTTTATGTTTTTTTTTTTTTTGTAGAAAAATGTAGGAAGTTATGTTGCCTAGAGATTATGCAGTATATAAAAAGCATATTAGAAATAATAAGAATGGAGACATTTAGTCAGTGTTCCTTAAAGGATTAGATATCTGAGCGGAATGTTAGAACATGTGGATTTATATAAAATCAATATTCAGTTATATTTACAATATAGCACAATTGACAACAGATGTAAAGGGAAGAGCAATCCCCAGTAGGATAATCCTCCAACTCATCCTCCAAATCAGGCTAATTATAATTATTATATTCTCATGTTCGATGGTTACACACAATAATTTGTTGTTTTCCCATACTGCATTGGTCTTTTAAAAGTATGTCTAAGCTTCCCTGTTTTTCCCTTTTTCTAATCTAACACATGCTGCTTATATGAGGCACACACATTACATTGAGCCTATATAAAGATTTTTTTGTTTTGTTTTCGACACCCCCAGAGCTGCTGACATAGGCAGAATGTACCTACCAATAGAAACACTGCATTTGCGTATGTTTGTTTAACCCTATACTAACCTTCAAGCCAACAGTAGCACAGTGCAGAAACCCACATAGCAATGTCTGACTCCTCCTTACCTCCTTGTGCAGGAACTACACTTTCCATGATGCCTTGCTGCACAAACTGGCTTAACAGATTGATACAATGTATAACAGCTGCCTGTGATTGGCCAAAATGAACTAGGATTTTTATGCTAATTTTATTAGAGAATATTAGGGGTGTTAATGTTTAAAATCAACTGCTTGCAAACTTAATAATGTTTATTTTGGTATTTTTTTCATGCAAAAATGTTTTCATACACTACTGATTCTCCTCTTGCACTCATAATCCATGAAATCTGATGCTCATTTACAGTGTATTGTAATCCTGTAGTCACTATGGTCATCAAAGTATGTGTCTGTCCATTATAAAAGAGAGGCTGAGGAATAGGGGTCATCTTAGAAAACCGACTTAGCAAATTTAATTCAGCCACCTCAAAACAAGTCTACGTCCGTATGGAATACCCCCATACAATATACAAAAAAAAACACACCTTGGACATCATGCTCTGATGAAGTACAGTGCAAAGAGGCCACCCAGACTATTTCATCCTTAACCCATTCAGTACCATGGTTTCAGGCCAGGTTCACTTTCACATTTTGTTCACTTTCACATCACTGATGTCTTATTACCCCCCTCCCCCCATAGTCCAGGGAGCAGAAGGTCAGGTTCTGAGGGGGGTCAACAGATTCCACATCAACAGGCGCATGGAGGAACCATATGCCTCAGACCTAGGCACTAGAGATGGTTTAGGCTAGAATCTGCAGAGTTGGATAAGCAATTGTATGTGGAGAGGTTGTGGAATAGTAAGTTAATGCCTAATATTGTCCTGCAGGGCAGTGGAATAATAGGAATTATAAATTAATAATACAAATATTAAGTTGCCCCATGCCCCATATTAATGAGGAAATAGTTAATATGTTTTTTTTTATATACTGGGTTAGGCATCTCCTTGCAGTGTACTGCCAATACTGCTGATTAACCCCCATGGGAGGTAATCAGATGTTTTTGTCCATCACTTTAAATGAATGAGGTTGGTCTCATGAGCCCATGCAATCAACCACTTTAATTTAACATGGTTGACAGTCTGAGGGTAAATGGGACTCATCAATATAACACTGGACCTGGCAACTGTGCAATGAGGCTGGAGAAAGTATTTAGATCAGTCACAAAATGTATAACAGTGGTTAGAAAGGTCACTGAAACAACCTCCCCTGTGACCATGCCTTGTATGTTTCCTTTTTTCTGGCACTCTACCTCCATTGTAACTAATGTTCTGTTCTATAAGCAGGAGGGCCAGATTTACCATTAGGCAGTGTAGGCAAATTTCTAGGGGCAAAAGGTTTTTTTGTTGTAAATATGTGTCAAGGAGCATAGCAGTGAAGGTAAATGTTCTTTAATATGAGCTGTAGCAGGATATTTTCTTAATAAGATGCATTGGAGCACCTGTTTTTACACTGCGAAATGCACTAATACAGAACGGATGTTGTAGTTTACACAGTGTACCTTCTCCAAGTACCATGCTTTGAGAGTGGAAATAACACAACTCCTCTCTGATTAGGTGACTTGGGCTGCTCATCAAGCCAAGTCATATCTTCTATACACATGGCATGCTATGAGCCGTCTTGTATGAACATCAATGGTATAAACTATAGAAAAAAGAAAAACAACTTGACTCTATGGGCAGCATTTTCAGCATGTTCAAGAGAAGTGTAAATTTAGAAAGACATTAGACCAGCCAGTATAGAAATGACTTAACACTACAAAATTAACCCATATCTGTTAATGCAAACAGAGCAGCTCTGAAAAGCTGAAATGAGCAGTAGATAAAGGGTCAAAACAGTGAAAAGTGAAAATAGCAAAAAGGCTTTTCTAGTAGATAAAGGGTTTAAACAGTAAATAATGAAATAGTTTATCTTACTGCTAAAAAGATTTTTAATGTATTTATCAATTAAATTTTTTCACCTTTTTATGTCCTGTTTGGCTAACTTAAAATTTGCAATGGATATACTGTCACTGCCAATATAATACATATAAAGACTATTGTGCTTAGTAATTTCCATTCTGTATGTTCTGCTAACCAGCAAACATCCTACTGCAAAGTAGCATTTAGGTGTCATACAGGAACAGTCATTTTATAAGGGGGATTCTTGCTTAATTTCAGAGTTATTTTTTACTGTAACCCAATTGTGATTACCATCTCATTACCCTTTAGCTCACAGAACAATCCAGTAAATACTATAGCTCCCAACTTGGCATTAAAGTACTATTATTATTATTGTTTATTTGTAACGCGCCATCATATTCTGTAGCGCTATACATGAGATAAGATCAAGGCAAAAATCAAAAACAGTATTAACACATTGCCAAGGATAGAGGGCCCTGTCTTTGAGCCTAGAAACCAGTGTCCATAGAGCTTTACCCAAAGTACCTTGCAGGATTGAAAACTTGCAAACTTACTTATGTATAGTAGTGGTGAGCAACAGGCGGCACAGTGGCCTCTCTGTTATTGAAAGTGGCAGAGCATGCTCTTCTTCAACAAGCATGCCCCTCTCTCAGCAGCTAGCAAATCATTCTCTCTAAAAATTATCTACACCTCTATTACCAATTAATCTACCTCCACCTATCACAGATTTTACCAATTTTACTTCACATAAAATTAAAAGCTAAAAAACATTGTGCCGCCTTTTTAAAAACTTGGGAGCCATTTTTTGTGGCTATTCATGTGAAATAGGTTGCCAATTTATGTTTAAAGAGAAACATTACATTACTAGCCTCATATGCATGTTATTTCCCAGAATCCATTGCTGCAATAGAAGTCAAGTTTAAGAGTATATAGAATAATATAATTCTGTTTGAAGAGTCAAATGACATGCTTGGGACACATTTTTTTTCTTCTCTTAATGTATCTAGCCCAGAAGATGGTAGAAGTGACACAGTTCTCTCATGAGTTACATCCTACCTATAACATTGTACACTCGTTCTCTGACACCTCTTCTTTGCCTCACCCTCTGCCTTTTGGCATACCCCAAGGTTCAGTCCTAGGCCCCCTTTTCTTCTCCATCTATATACATCCTCCCTTGGTACCCTGATAAATTCTTATGGATTCAGATGACACTGAAATCTAGCTCTCAGCAACAGAATTATTCACCTCACTTCTAGCACAAGTTGCCAACTGTCTCTCAAGCATATCCTCCTGGATATCTGCCTGTCAACTCAAACTCAACAGCTCCTAGTGCTCCCACCCTCTACTACAGCTTCCACTCCTCAATTATCTCTCACTGTTGACATTGCCATCATCACTCCCACCTCCCAGGCCAGTTGTCTTGGGGTTCTACTGGACCCTGCCCTCTCTTTTATTCCTCACATACAATTACAAAATCTTGTCAGTTTCATACCTCAACCTGACTACTGCAACTCTCTCCTTGCTGGCCTCCCATCACTCATCTGTCTCCACTCCAATCCATAATGAATGCCTCCGCTAGACTCATCTTCCATACTAAATGCTCAATGTTGCATCTCCTCTCTATCCATCTCTCCACTGGCTTCCCGTAGCCTCCAGAATACATTTTAAAATCATGACCCTAACATATAAAGCCCTCAACAATAGTGCACCCTCTTATATCTCTACTTTCGTCTCAAAATACTCCCCCAACCGTCCCCTTTGCTCTGCTAATGCCCTACTTATTCTCTTCTCTCTTATGACCCCCACTCATTCCCACCTTCAGGACTTTCCTCGTGCTGCCCCTACTCTATGGAACGCCTTGCCTCGCTGCACTATACTATCCGCCTGCCTCAAAACCTTAAAAAAATCACAAAAATGTGTTTAAAAAAGCTTGGCACCTCCAGCCTTAATATGTACAACTGTACACTCCACAGCATTATATCACTCATATCCACAATCTACTGTGCAACACACAACACCTCCTCTTGTACACGTGTATACACCTTATGGCTTTATGCTGCAATGAGTCAAACAGATCAGGAGATCTTAAAAGGTTGAACTTGATGGACTGAAAGTCTTTTTCAACCTCAATTACTATGTAACTATATGTAGATAAATATTGTATGACTGTAATGTGTTAGGTGTCAAGTTGCATAAAAGATGTCTCAGTTTCAACCACAATTTACTTTGACAGCACATTGTCTAGTCACAAATACCCTTGAAATGTCACAGTCTTTGCATACAAAATGTTGATGCAAGAATCTTCCATAAGACCCTGAGACGTGAATTCTGAATATTTTACAAATCTTTCAAGTAATATTTCCAATGAGAAAATTAATGCAATTTATAGGAATTAAAAATACAGTGAAAATATGAAACTAACCTCCACATGTTATTGGGCAATGGAGAATGTTTTTTTCTTTGTAACATCTGAATTTGATAATATTTCACAATGTATTCACTTTTTAAAAATGATGGACCCGAGTGCAGAATACACTGATTCAAATTTATAGTTGATCCTTGGGTCTCATCCATGACTGCCAATAAGTCATACATACTGTTATATTTTGTACAGTGAAAGGCAGTTACTGTTAGTTTCAAGGAAGTTTATACATGATTTACATAGTTTCCAATATTTGGAAATACAATTTCAAACTCTAGCTGTATTGTGGTTAACCATTACATAGTTACATAGTTACATAGTATTTAAGGTCGAAAAAAAGACTTTCAGTCCATCAAGTTCAACCTTTTAAGATCTCCTCTCATCTGCAATATGCGGATTAACTATGAATCAATTAGTTGTATAAAAAAAAAAAAATCAATTCCCTCCTGATCCCAGACACCGGCAACCAGACTTCTCCCTAGATCAATACTGCCTCTTTAATTATCCATGATAACCCTGAATTCCCTTTTTAATTAGAAATAAATCCAGTCCCCTTTTAAAGTTATCTATCAAATCCGCTGTCACCACCTCCTCTGGTAGAGAATTCCACAGATTAACCACCCTTACTGTGAAGAACCCTTTTCTTTCTTTAAGGTGGAATCTTTTTAATTCTAACCGCAAGGGACGTCCTCTTGTCAGTTGAAAACCTCTTGGCACAAAAAGCTCCCTTGACAAATCTTTATACTGACCCTGGATGTATTTATATAAGGTAATCATATCTCCTCTTAGATGCCATTTTTCTAGATAAAATACGTTTAATTTGGTTAGTCTTTCATCATAACTTAGCCCCTCCATTCCCCTTATTAGTTTTGTTGCCCTCCTCTGTACCTTTTCCAGCTCTAAAATGTCCTTTTTATGAAGTGGTGCCCAAAATTGTACTCCATATTCCAAATGAGGGCGTACTAGAGATTTGTATAGTGGCAGAATTATATTTGCTTCCCTGGCTTTTATACCCTTTTTAATACATGCTAATATTTTATTTCCCTTTGCAGCTGCTGCTTGGCTTTGAGCACTGTTACCTAGGTGGTTGTCCACAAGCACTCCCAAATCCCTTTCAACATCTGATACACCTAGATTTGCTCCATTAAGATTATAAATTGCATGGCTATTTTTCCTTCACAGATGCATAACTTTACATTTATTCGTATTAAATCTCATCTGCCATTTAGATGCCCATTCCTCAATTTTATGTAAATCCCTTTGGAGGGAAAGCACATCATTGTCTGATTTAATTATCTTGCACAACTTCGTGTCATCAGCGAAAATGGAGACACCACACTCCAATCCTACCTCTAAGTCATTAATAAATATGTTAAAAGGAGAGGACCTAATACTGAACCCTGAGGAATCCCACTTACCACATTAGTCCAAGGGAGTATGTTCCATTTACAACAACCCTTTGCTTCCTGTCTTTTAGCCAGCTCTCAATCCATGAGCAGATATTTACTGCAACTCCTGTATCTCTTAGTTTGCACAATAGTCTCCCATGTGGCACTGTATTAAAAGCCTTTGCAAAATCCAAAAAGACTACATCCACTGAGTTGCCTTGATCCAGGTTCCTACTATATTTACCATCAATATTTTAATTATTTTTGTCTTTAATTAAGCACACATGTTTTGGTGAATGAGTTGGTACCCCTCCATTCATGCACTTTATGTCTGCCACTTGGTGTAATAGCCCAGACGAATATGAGAATCCTTGTTCTCTTTCTTTCTTTAAGTAGTGTATACCAGTCAGAATTTGTGGTACAAACTTGGGTTTTACCTTCCAGATAGGAGGAATGCATTGAGAATCATAGGGTTCCATCTTTTCCTTCACTATCATGGTCATAATAGATCATAATAGCTTATCATTTAATTTCTCAATATATTCTCCTTGTTGGCTTACCCGTTTGTGGGGCGGACTAGATTACTTTTAATAAATATAACTTCTTGTCTTCTTCCTTAGCAACTTAAAATTAATTCTGTTTGAAGAAACCAGTATGGATTTAAAGTATAAATACTTCTGCAAAGCAGTTGGGCCTATAACAAATAACCTCTAGATTTTAGCACTAGGCAACATGCATAAGCAGGAGCTTATTTTGCTCATTTTTCTAGCCAGCTTGGTTTATTCTCGGTTACACATTAAAAAGTGTGTAGTTTAAAATTAGAAATTAGCTTTTGATTTTTTGTAAACTTTGTGTCACTCGTATTTTCTTTATATATACAGAAGAAACTTATTTTTGACATATCATTGTCCTCACTAATTGGATTATCCATTGCACAGTTTATTCTTCATCCATATGAAAAAAATTAGCTCCATTTGCAGACTGTTGGACTGCAGCTCTCTGCTTATTTCTTATTTTTATAAGAAATAAAAATAATGTAAATTCCAGCACTTTGTTTATGTGATTTCTAAATTAATGTAGTGTAAAAAAATGCAGATTGTTTGTACAAAATGTAAGCAGTGCAACCATTCATAGACAGCATGTACCAAAGTATATGGTTATTTCCACAGAGAGTATCTTCATCTTTTATCCTCTGACGCCGGCATCCTGGAGAAATTAAACAACCGCAATGAAAAAAAAGAGTCCAACTAAGAGCATAATTAAGCAGTGATATCATATGTGTTTATTAGGAAAAAAAACTATCCAATTATCTACACAAAGGTTCATTGTTGGGCACCCTTCACTCCATCCGCATAATTCAAGTCTGAGGAATTGATGTAACAAACACAAAATTGATTCCTGCACTCATGAACAAATACAGACTTAACCCAAAAAAAAAAGGTTCTATGTCCATGGCTTACATAGCTGCTAATATTGTTAGTTTGATACATACCGGTACTTGAAAAGTGTATTTTTTTCTTGAACTGCAGTGGCCCTTCAAATTACTTCACTCTTTAGTTAGTTTTAATCTGGATCTTCTCCTGACTCATGTTCAGAAGCTAATGTGATTTATTTCTCAGCATGCATTTTAGAGGAGGACATTATTTCTTAAATCCAAAATCTCTTCAGATGGTGAAATTTTCTTTCTGTGGAGGAAAGCTATGGCAAGCTTGGACAAGCTAGTAAAAAGGAAAGATATTAAACTATCAATAAAGATTTGCATAGTTAGAACTATGACTTTCTCAGTAGTAACATATGGATGTGAGATCTGGACCATAAAGAAGTCTGAGCGCCGTTGAATTGACTCCTTTGAATTGTGGTGTTGGTGAAAACTACTTAGAGTCCCTTGAACTGCAGGAAGATTCAATAAATCAGTAATTCAGGAAATTAAGACAAACTCTTTACTGGAAGGTATGGCCATGAGGCTGAAGTTCAGATATTGTGTCCATATCATGTGGAGACAGCATTCCCTAGAGAAGACTCTGATGCTGGGAAAGGTTGAAGGCACACGAAGAAGAGGACGGCAGAGGCGGAGATGGATAGATGAGGTAATTGAAGCAATAAACATGATGGAGCTCAGAGGGGCAGTGGCTGACAGATGTGCCTGGCGTGCTGCAGTCCATAAGGTCATAGAGAATCAAACACGACTGAATGACTAACAACAAATTATTCCCAATCCAGAAAAACATTATGGGAACCACGTGAGAAAAAATTTGAGAACCAAATGTTGTCCACAACTGACCTACACACATTCAATAAACCTCATTTTTACCATTATTGGTAAAAATTGTGACATGTCTTAAATTTAATGTGGCACCAATTTAGCAAATTAGTTGTTTTATTCTCAGGCACCTTTTTTATTACAGAGCCGTCATTGTATTATTGGTTTCTTTGTAATAAAACATTGCTTAGCAATTACAGTCTATAAAATGTTTTAAGAAACAATCATTTAGAAATGGTCTGTAATGTTCTTTCTGTGATGGTAGCATTATTGCTCCACAGAGTACATTTAGGTGATTAATTTTTTCAGGCTTGAGATAAAATGGGCTGATCAGCTGTAGATTGTGTTCTTTGAAGGGAATGCTATGCTGATTGTATTCATTCTGTTATCTTATCTCTATAATTTAAATCACTGTCCCCTTGTATCTTTTCTTGCAATAAAATGATTTTGTAAAAAAAATACACTTTCTGCAGTTTATGCACATTAAAGGCTAGAGACATTTACCATGTTCATAACGCCTGAATTAAAGGCATATTTAAGTTTCATGGATTATGAATGCATTTGATAGAGGAGAATCAGCAGTGTATGAAAACATTTTTTGCATGAATTTTTTTTCAAAATAAATATTAAACTTAGCCTAAGGTTTGCTAAATCGTTTCAGTTTGCTAGCAGTTGATTATGAGAGTTAACACCCCTGAAAATCCCTGCTAAAATTAGAAATGAGCAGTTTTGGCCAATCACAGGTACCTACGACATTGTTTCAATCTGTGAAGTCAGTTTGTTCAGTCAGTTTTGTGTACGCATGTTTTTCTCCTGCACAAGGAAGCAAGGAGGAGCTCAGGCTTTGCTCTGTGGATCACTGCATTGTGCTGCTGTTGGCTTAAAGGTTATTGAAGGATTAAAAAATTTACCCAAATGCAGTGTTTTGATTGATAGGTACCAGGTGCCTATGTAGGCACCACTGGGATTGTGGAAACTTTAAGGACCTCTCAACTCAAGGATACTGCTGTCTGATTTTGTGAATCCCCTGAAACTCACAAGCAACCCTGTTATCTGGGACTCTAACACACTGAATTGCTAATATCAAAGGCTGTTACAATGGACATGAAACTTGTTGTAAGGACTGTGACATGTTGTTTTTATGTGTAATGTAATGTGGGCCACACTAATGAATGTTGGGGTTACTATATGATGTTATATGCACTGTAATAATGTTATTTTACCGGCAGATATACACTTTCTGTTTCATGTTTTTTTAGTGGGAGATCAGAGGGTTAAGTTTCTGTAAGAATTAATATGGATATATGGCCCCTCAGAGCAGCCAGGCATTCCTTCTCTCTGGTCTTAGATAGGTGTAAAAGTTGATAAGCTCGACCGGACAGGGGGTTTGGCTAAAGAAAATGGGGAGGGGGAGATGTGGGTTTATTGTTTTAGTTTTTTTTAAATGTGTTTGGAAAAAGAATAAATGGTCTGTGTGTCTGCAATAAACCAGGGTGTATTTCTTGTATGATGTCTAATCCTAATTAAGGGATATGATTTTTTCTGCTTCCCCATTAATGATGTCCTGATCTGAATTGAATTGCTGCGTGTCTAGATTAATAAAGTCACAACCTGCAGATTGCTCCTGTAAGCTAAAGCAGAAGATTTAGGGGTATGTGAACCCCTCATCTCTGGGTCATGACAATTGCACCAGTGTTAGCTTTTGCAGCACTCAAACCGTTGCAGTAATACATTGCAGTTCTTTTTCCTTTGTAGTTAGAATGTCTAAAGAACCCAAAGGAATTAGCTGACATTTTTTGGATGAAGCAAACACACAGTCACTTTAAATTCGAAGCCCGTAGCGGCATCAGCAAGCCCGCAAAGGCTGTGGGCTTGAAATTCGGCTGCTTTACAGAGCAATTAAATTCCACCATGCTGCAAATACCGTTGGCTTTTTTGCTCCATTTGCTGGTTAGGAGGTTGAACGCCAGTATATTCGTTGCTATTTAATAGCGAAATTGGAACGTAGCAGTTACAGGCTTGAGAGAACAAAGGATTTGCGGGCGCGCAGTTCAAATTTCCATGTTCCGTAGCCTTTTATTTGCCATTAAGCCGCAAGTCATTGGCGGGTTGCTTTACGGGGCCAATTTAATAGTCTTGTGGGCTATGTTACGGGCTATGGTTTTACATGTACAGGGAATATAATGTAGTTGACAGTATATTGCCATTTGAGTGTGTTTATTGTTTTTATGGTCCTTTTGAAACATGTGAATCTAGGAAGCTCCACATTGCTGTTATGGAGAACTATTTGAGAATTAATGGGTTATATAAAAAATCCTTAAAAATATGCACCAATTATAAAAAAAACATCAAAAAGCTTTTTTAACTTATTTTTCAGTGCTCTTTTTTTAATGATGTAGAGCAGTACGGATACATTTAACAGATCAAGGCAGAAGATTTGAGCAATAGAGATTCATCATTTATAAGGTATATGATTTGGTAACATCACTTGTAAACAGCAGGGGGTGCAAATAAGAGAACAAATTAAACATATTTCTGCATGTAAAAGAAATATTTAGTCCTGGAGAAAAGTGTAGTAGATCAGTATCTACCAAACAGTGAGTCTTAGAACCCTGGTTCCGTATTATATGGACATAAACACTTCCCAATTATATTTTAAAACAAAAAAATACACAAAAAAACATAGGATGAAAAGTAGAACAAAACATTTTGCTCTATTTGCAGAAGAGGGAATATTATATATTTACAACCAATAAATTAAATTTTATTCAAAAATGTTGTAAGCTATATCTTACACTATGTATCAGATACATTGACTATTTTTCTTGCCTCACCATCTTAATTATTACTGATTAATGTTAACACTACCTGGGCAGTCACTGAGCTAGAATATGCTCAAGGTGTTTTTAGACTTAATTTAGCACAACTTGGAGCACACCACTGTAAAGATATCCTAAAGCCATGTTAAAATATTTTTTGATTTTTTTTTTAACACATACATTTTTCACAGAAAGATTAATAAATGAGTCACTGGCAAACCCCCAGACAGATCCACAGCAAAAGCTCCATGCAGTGAGCATACACACACAAAGAAAGAAAACTTCACAAATTCTGTGCAGAGAAAGGAATGCTGGAATCAGCTAAATAAAACAGGGATTAACATCTCCTGCAGCATTCCTAAGTCCAGAGAAAAGCTATAAATCTTTGTATTCACTGTGCCTTCACCGCAGGGTTCGGCATATGTTATTAATCATGGAACAGTCAGATGTCAGGACACGCTGTGTTTGTAAACAGAGCTAAAACATTAGATTTTTTTTAGATGTTATTAATGTAATTAAAACAAATAGATAATTTTAACATACAATCTTGTGCTATTTCCCACAATGAAGAGCACTTACAGTGAGGTAAATGACTGTTTAAATCACTATGAGCATGTGTTAGCTATACCTCTATAACGTCTGGAAGCAGGGTGAATTGGTTTACCCTCAACCTTATAAGACTTATCTCTTGACTCACCAAACACTGGTCATCCCACATAAGTACCTTGCCACCATAAGATGAAGTGAGTTTTCTCTTTCTGTTGACTGTAGATAAAAGAGTACCCCTATGGGGCAGTTGCCAGGGTGTTCAGTTGAAGCCAGCCTTCCTCCCTCTAGATGACAGGCGTCCATATGCATCTTAACCTCTTCGGCTCCTTTCCACACATGCATTTCCCTCCTGAATTAACCTGGTTAGGATGCTATAGAGAAGGTATTGGCAACCTATGTTATAATGTAGTCACAGGTGTATGAATGGAAAGTGAAATTAGTCACACTGTGCAAATATTCAGAAAATAATCAAAAATTTCAAATAATACACAGTTTCAACACATACTTAAAATATTCATATTATTAAATACTAGTTACAACTGCTTCAGTTGCAATTTTCAGAACCAAACTTTCCTTAGCGTAGTGTTTGCCTGTGCGAGCTTTAGTGTTCATATGGACATAGGATGCTTGATCTGTGTAGTGTGTGGAGCATCCCTCTATCCGTAAATTGTCCTCTATAAGGGAATGGGTAACATGTAACTACTTTGTATGATGTTGCACAAAAAATACAGTGCCTCACATTCATACCCTATTAGCCACTTGTGGTGACAGGTGACAGGGTTCCATACCTCTGCTATAGAGCTATAGAGCTATAGAGCATCCTGTCTTGTTGTGGTGAATAACCCAAATGTTCCCCTTCTGGATCAATACCTTGTCATGGTGAAGGGGCTTGGTACCTCAATGAAGTTGTGAGTTATACCATGTGGGGTCACCCAAGATTGGCAGGTCATAGCAGAGAGGTCAGACAAATCACGGTCCACTAAAGAAGGAACTGGTAATCCACTCCAGTATCGTTGCCATGAAAACCTTATGGATTTGCTTGACATGCTGTGGTCCATAGGGTCACAGATAGTCAGACATGAGTGAATGACTAAACACACAACCCAAATGCAGTTTATGCAATAAATTGTAAAAATGTCTTTACTGCCACAACTTCCCAGTAAAAATCATTTGGCCCCAGATTGCTCACTACATTATAGTGAATGAACTGCATGCACACCACCTCAGCAGTGCAAATTCACTCTGCTTCAAGACCTACTACATCTGTGAGGTTCTCAGAGCTGCATGCACACCACCTCAGCAGTGCAAATTCACTCTGCTTCAAGACCTACTGCATCTGTGATATTCTCAGAGCTGCATGCACACCACCTCAGCAGTGCAAATTCACTCTGCTTCAAGACCTACTGCATCTGTGAGATTCTCAGAGCTGCATGCACACCACCTCAGCAGTGCAAATTCACTCTGCTTCAAGACCTACTGCATCTGTGAGATTCTCAGAGCTGCATGCACACCACCTCAGCAGTGCAAATTCACTCTGCTTCAAGGCCTACTACATCTGTGAGATTCTCAGAATATTGCCCTCTCTCCCTTCACCCACCCACCCCAACCCAGATTTAATTTATAGAGCCATGTAAAACACCTGACTTCCTACTTGCAGATATATCATCTAAACACTAGGGGTCAGCCAGCATACTAGTCTTTCACCTCAGATCCCTCCCCTCTCCCTCTAAAATAAAACTCTTTCTATCTTTCACTTGCTTCCTGACCCTTGCTATTCCTTATTTGTTACTCTTCCCCAGTTCTCTGCCCTTTAATTCCCTTTAGATTGTAAGTAGCAAGTTTCCAGTCTTGTACAGTGCTTTGGGATAAAGCTCTTACTGCTAAGATTCTAAGCTCGAAACAGGGCCCTTCAACTTTTGAATTTGTTAATCTTGTATTTCCCCTGTTCTTATCCCCTGTACAGCGCTACGGAATATGTTGGCGCGATACACATAAAAGATAACAATAATAAAAAATAATAATAATAATAATGTATAAAAAAAAATGTTGAATACTATCTTTAGCTGCTATGAACAGAATTTTCTGCTTTTGCTTTGTATCCATGTTCACTGTGTATGGTCTTTTAATTCTGAACAATTTATAAGAAAATAATAAATGTAAAACAGAATAGTTGTAATCTTTGCAAGGTCACGTCCATGAGACCCGTGTGAAAGTTTAATTACAGATCACATTACCAAGCTCTTGGGCTGAGCTGTAATCTCTCCCAGGTCATTAGAGCAGATGGATTTATTTGTTCTTTTGTTAGATGACTCTACTTTTCTTGTTAACATCCTTTAGTCTGATGTAGCTTAATAACAGCACTGTGTTTCAGCCTCTCCAAATTAATTACAGGGCTTAAGCTGTAAAATCAAGTTTCACAACAGAATCTTCTGACTCCTGTTTGTGTAGGAGAAATAGATTAGATAGAAGTAATGCCGTGTTCACTGGCGTGATGAAGCTTATTACATCCTCACTGTTCTGGGTTCTGTAAAAGTAAAGTATATAGATCAGGTCAATCCTAAGGGCTTGTATTTTAGGAATATCCTGTAAAATTGGGTCATTTAGTGACTCATTTTGATTTACTTATCATACAGCAATCATACAGGAATATCCTAAAAATATGGCATGCTTCCAGTCCCTATGATATACTGGGAACTTTTCTCCATTGCTACAGTTCTACTATAGTCTAGGGAAATTATA
Source organism: Discoglossus pictus (assembly GCA_027410445.1). NCBI lineage: Eukaryota > Metazoa > Chordata > Amphibia > Anura > Alytidae > Discoglossus > Discoglossus pictus. The sequence goes on from CM050165.1 coordinate 400,250,918, forward strand.
TTTGTGAAGTATGTAACAATCTAACAACATTAACAGCTGTGAGAGGCATGAGCATAAAAGCCGTTTTAGAGGAGAGTTTAAACATTTGCCGCGTTCTTAAACTGCGATTTGGCCAATTGAAAAGGGCTCTATTTAAGCACATAGTATATATTTTTTTTTACAGAAGTTTTTAGTTAGTGAACTTCTATCCAAAAGCAAGGTCTTCACTAACTAAAAACTTCTGGAAAAAATATGCTATGTGCTCATATAGAGCCCTTTTCAATTGGCTGAATCTCAATTTAATAAGGCTGTTGGATAGAAAGTTCCATCTTGTTTGGCTTCAGCACTTACAAATAGCTTGGGGCATGAGGGGTGGAGGGAGGGTAAGGAAGGTGAGAATAATATAGTACGGGGAATTATTAGATCATATTATAAAAATTCTGTTTATATGAGTTGCTGGCATGCCCCCAGACAGATCCACAACAACAGCTTCCATACAGTGAGTAGAAGCAAAAAAAGTGTTAACTCTTCACAAATTTATCTGTGCAGAGAAAGGACACCTACCCAATATTTATGCAGGTGCTCAGAAGCAGGCAGTCACAAGACAAATGGCAAATATTTAGGAAGGCACCCCTTACATACAAAACCTTAACCAAAGTTTCATGTATAGCCTCAGGATTAGCAAAGACATATTTTTTGTTTATAATTAAAAACTAGAATTGTAAACATTTTCCCTCCCTAATTATCCTCTTAGACTCAAAGTGATTTTAAAATTAATGAACAATCCCACTCTGTGAAACTTCTACTGTATATGAACAGAGTGAATTGCTCATGGACAATGTGTGCTTATTGTATTAGATAGGTGTATGATTAATTTGGCATACTCTATTAGGCAATACAGATTAGTATGGGGCATAATGGATCACTGAAATCTACTAGATTGCATTTTATGACCATCTAATTGGAAATGTAACTGGCTAAGAAACCTCAGTTGCTTCTGGATCACATAGATAATGGTGTGGATCCTTGAGTCAGGTCTGGGGTTACTGGGCTGAAAAGGTCTGAGGTTACTGGGGAGTATCTGGCTAAGGTCCTGCTGACTTACAGAGGGGATTCCAAATGAACCAAAATGATACTGCGGGTAGGGTCGGCTCTTCTAGGCCTTCTTAAGCCCCATAAGAAAAGCAGATCGTCACAATGAACATCTCCTCTTATCTTAGGGAGCAGAGTACAAAAAATAGTAGATACCACAGCAATTACAAGTAAATGGTAAGATAGAAGAGAGTTTATTTTTAATTATAAAAAAAACATTTTGCATATTTTCAAGTGTAATTCTTCAAAATAGCATATTTTAAATTTATGATCACAGTGGCCTTTAATATAATGTATTATGTAACCCCCCAAAAAACATGTTCTTTTAACTGCATGTTAATAAATTGCAGTGACTCTACAAAGGTTGTTAGAACAATGCAAACCAGTCGTTGCCATTATTAGCCTCAATGAATATTTATGAGACGACAATCTGTGAATTTAATTTTATTACAATTACCACACAGATGAAAAGAAGGCATTTTCATGTATTAACATTTGCACAGTAAGTGATCTGCGCTAAGGAAGCAGTCACATTTATATGAAATACTTATTTTAAACATAACTCACTGCATGGGCTATTTCAAAGACAAAGTCTCATAGCAACAAAGTGACAAGCAAGGAATCATTGGCATTGCATATAAACCAATTCAGTATCACAATAGAGAGACTTATTGCTTAAACAGACACTTCTGAATACATTTATTTGGTAAGGATTCCAAAATGGTCGATACTCTGCAATCACAAATGATGTATTTTGGGATGCAAGTAAATGGATTGATGGCAACTAAAATTGTTTTCTTTTTTTTAAGCAGAGGGCTTTTCACCCTCCATGGTATAAAGCTGGGGTATGAATAATTGGGAGCATAATGTCCTTCAAGCACGCTCTCATCGCATATCCAAACTGTTGGAAAATCTTGTCTACAACTTAGTAATTTTCTACCTGAAAAAGCCTTACTTGACCCAATGCAATCTAATGTCTGTTTCCAACACTCAGCTGAATCTGCACTCACCAAGGTACCAAACGACCTGCTCACTGTCAAATCAAAGGGACATTTCTCCTTACTGACACTCATTGATCTATCTGTTGCCTTAGGTCCAGTTAACAAACATACCCCCCTGCACATTCTGTACTGACTAGGCATCCCCTGCACAGGCCTCCTATCAAGACTTTTCTACTAATAAAATCCCATTTTAAAGTGTTATTATAATCTAATATTATATTCATATTATCCTTTTATTATATCCATTGTATATTATTTTATATACCGCTATACATTTATATACAGTGCCTTGCAAAAGTATTCACCCCCCTGGCATTTTTTGTGTTTTGTTGCCTCACAACCTGGAATTAACATGGATTGCTTGAAGATTTGCATCATTTAATTTACAGAACACGACCACAACTTTGAAGATGTTTTTTTTTATTGTGAAGCAAACAACAAATAGGACAAACTAACAGAAAATGTCAATGTGCATAACTATTCACCCCCCTAAAGTCAATACTTTGTAGAGCCACCTTTTGCGGCAATCATAGCTTTGAATAAGTCTCTATGAGCTTGCCACATCTTACCACTGGGAGTTTTGCCCATTCCTCCTTGCAAAACTGCTCCAGCTCCTTCAAGTTTGCGCTTGTGAACAGCAATCTTTAAGTCTGACCACAGATTTTCTATTGGATTGAGGTCTGGGCTTTGACTAGGCCATTCCAACACATATACATGTTTCCCCTTAAACCACTCAAGTGTTGCTTTAGCAGTGTGTTTGGGGTCATTGTCCTGCTGGAAGGTGAACCTCCGCCCTAGCCTCAAATCACACACAGAGTGGTACAGGTTTTGCTCAAGAATATCCCTGTATTTAGCACCATCCATCTTTCCCTCAACTCTGACCAGTTTTCCAGTCCTGGCTGCTGAAAAACATCCCCACAGCATGATGCTGCCACCACCATGTTTCACGTGGGGATGGCGTTCTTTGGGTGATGTGATGTGTTGGGTTTGCACCAGACATAGTCTCATCAGACCAGATCACCTTCCTACATACATTTTGGGAGTCTCCTACATGCCTTTTCGCAAACTAAAAACGTGCCAATTATTTTATTCTTCTGGCCACTCTGCCATAAAGCCCAACTCTATGGAGCGTACGGCTTATTGTCATCCTATGTACAGATACTCCAGTCTCTGCTGTGGAACTCTGCATCTCCTCCAGGGTTACCTTAGGTCTCTGTGCTGCCTCTCTGATTAATGCCCTGCTTGCCCGGTCCGTGAGTTTTGGTGGGCGGCCGTTTCCTGGCAGGTTTGCTGTTGTGCCATGTTCTTTCCATTTGGTTATGATAGAGGTTGAGAATGGGGATCATCAAAGATTTGGATATTTTATTATAACCTAACTCTGACTTCTGCGTCTGCACCCGGTATATGCTAATGATGTGGCACCCATGTGACGTCACGTCATTAGCATATACCGGGTGCTGAAGCAGGAAGGAGCGAAGGCCGGAGGAGAAGCTGCAGATGAAGGTAAGTGAGGGGAAAGGGAGAGGGGGAGGTATTTAGAGGGGTAAAGTGAGGAGGGGGGTTTAGGATGAGGAGGGAGGTTGAGGATGAGGAGGGGGGTTGAGGTTGAGGAGGGGGGTTTAGGATGGGGGGGTTGAGGATGAGGAGGGGGGTTGAGGAGGGGTTGAGGATGAGGAGGGGGTTTAGAATGAGGAGGGAGGATGAGGAGGTAGGTTGAGGATGAGGAGGGAGTATGAGGAGGGAGGTTGAGGATGAGGAGGGGGTTGAGGTTGAGGAGGGAGGTTGAGGAGGGAGGTTGAGGTTGAGGAGGAAGGTTGAGGATGAGGAGGGAGAATGAGGAGGGAGGTTGAGGATAAGGAGGGGGGTTGAGGTTGAGGAGGGAGGTTGAGGAGGGAGGTTGAGGATGAGGAGGGAGGTTGAGGATGAGGAGTGGGGTTGAGGTTGAGGAGGGAGGTTGAGGAGGGGGTTGAGGATGAGGAGGGGGGTTGAAGAGGGGGTTGAGGATGAGGAGGGAGGTTGAAGATGGTGGTTGAGGATGAGGAGGGGGGTTGAGGTTGAGGAGAGAGGTTGAGGAGGGGGTTTAGAATGAGAAGGGGGGTTGAGGAGGGAGGTTGAGGAGGTGGAAGGTAGAGGGTGAGGAGGGAGGTTGAGGAGGTGGAAGGTAGAGGGTGAGGATAGGGAGGTTGAGGATGAGAATGGGGGTGTTGAGGATGGGGGGGTTGAGATTGAGGAGGGAGGTTGAGGAGGGGGTTTAGAATGAGAAGGGGGGTTGAGGAGGGAGGTTGAGGAGGTGGAAGGTAGAGGGTGAGGAGGGAGGTTGAGGATGAGGAGGGAGGATGAGGAGGAAGGATGAGGAGGGAGGTTGAGGATGAGGAGGGGGTTGAGGTTGAGGAGGGGTGTTGAGGATGAGGAGGTGGGTTGAGTAGGGGGTTGAGGATGAGGAGGGGGGTTGAGGAGGGAGGTTGAGAATGAGGAGGGGGTTGAGGAGGGAGGTTAAGAATGAGGAGGGGGGTTGTGGAGGGAGGTTGAGAATGAGGAGGGGGGTTGAGGAGGGTGATAAGGGAGGGGGGAAGAGACACAGGGAAGGGGGAGGGGGGAAGAGACACAGGGAAGGGAGGGGGGGAAGAGACATAAGGAAGGGAGAGCGGGGAAGAGACACAGGGAGGGGAGAGGGGGGAAGAGACACAGGGAAGGGAGGGGGGTGAAGAGACACAGGGAAGGGAGAGGGGAGAAGAGACACGGGAGAGAGAGGGGGGACACAGAGGGCACAAGAGAGACACAGGGGGCAGCACATTTCCCACCCTCTGCTTATACTCGAATCACTCATTTTTCCCAGTATTTTGTGGTAAAATAGGTTACCACAATAATTATTTTATTCTTCTGGCCACTCTGCCATAAAGCCCAACTCTATGGAGCGTACGGCTTATTGTCATCCTATGTACAGATACTCCAGTCTCTGCTGTGGAACTCTGCATCTCCTCCAGGGTTACCTTAGGTCTCTGTGCTGCCTCTCTGATTAATGCCCTGCTTGCCCGGTCCGTGAGTTTTGGTGGGCGGCCGTTTCCTGGCAGGTTTGCTGTTGTGCCATGTTCTTTCCATTTGGTTATGATAGAGGTTGAGAATGGGGATCATCAAAGATTTGGATATTTTATTATAACCTAACTCTGACTTCTGCGTCTGCACCCGGTATATGCTAATGATGTGGCACCCATGTGACGTCACGTCATTAGCATATACCGGGTGCTGAAGCAGGAAGGAGCGAAGGCCGGAGGAGAAGCTGCAGATGAAGGTAAGTGAGGGGAAAGGGAGAGGGGGAGGTATTTAGAGGGGTAAAGTGAGGAGGGGGGTTTAGGATGAGGAGGGAGGTTGAGGATGAGGAGGGGGGTTGAGGTTGAGGAGGGGGGGTTTAGGATGGGGGGGTTGAGGATGAGGAGGGGGGTTGAGGAGGGGTTGAGGATGAGGAGGGGGTTTAGAATGAGGAGGGAGGATGAGGAGGGAGGTTGAGGATGAGGAGGGAGTATGAGGAGGGAGGTTGAGGATGAGGAGGGGGTTGAGGTTGAGGAGGGAGGTTGAGGAGGGAGGTTGAGGTTGAGGAGGAAGGTTGAGGATGAGGAGGGAGAATGAGGAGGGAGGTTGAGGATAAGGAGGGGGGTTGAGGTTGAGGAGGGAGGTTGAGGAGGGAGGTTGAGGATGAGGAGGGAGGTTGAGGATGAGGAGTGGGGTTGAGGTTGAGGAGGGAGGTTGAGGAGGGGGTTGAGGATGAGGAGGGGGGTTGAAGAGGGGGTTGAGGATGAGGAGGGAGGTTGAAGATGAGGATGGTGGTTGAGGATGAGGAGGGGGGTTGAGGTTGAGGAGAGAGGTTGAGGAGGGGGTTGAGGATGAGGAGGGGGGTTGAGGATAGGGAGGTTGAGGATGAGAATGGGGGTGTTGAGGATGGGGGGGTTGAGATTGAGGAGGGAGGTTGAGGAGGTGGGTTTAGAATGAGAAGGGGGGTTGAGGAGGGAGGTTGAGGAGGTGGAAGGTAGAGGGTGAGGAGGGAGGTTGAGGATGAGGAGGGAGGATGAGGAGGGAGGATGAGGAGGGAGGTTGAGGATGAGGAGGGGGTTGAGGTTGAGGAGGGGTGTTGAGGATGAGGAGGTGGGTTGAGGAGGGGGTTGAGGATGAGGAGGGGGGTTGAGGTGGGAGGTTGAGAATGAGGAGGGGGTTGAGGAGGGAGGTTAAGAATGAGGAGGGGGGTTGTGGAGGGAGGTTGAGAATGAGGAGGGGGGTTGAGGAGGGTGATAAGGGAGGGGGGAAGAGACACAGGGAAGGGGGAGGGGGAAGAGACACAGGGAAGGGAGGGGGGAAGAGACACAGGGAAGGGAGAGCGGGGAAGAGACACAGGGAGGGGAGAGAGGGGAAGATACACAGGGAAGGGAGAGGGGTGAAGAGACACAGGGAAGGGAGAGGGGAGAAGAGACACGGGAGAGAGAGGGGGGACACAGAGGGCACAAGAGAGACACAGGGGGCAGCACATTTCCCACCCCCTGCTTATACTCGAATCACTCATTTTTCCCAGTATTTTGTGGTAAAATAGGTGCCTTGGCTTATACTCGGGTCGGCTTATAATCGCGTATATACAGGTAATCATATTTTAATTCCATATTGTCTGTTTTGATAAGAAGAATTTTTTATATCATCGAAAGTTTCAGCTATAATATTTGACACCTTCACCCTTTCTCGGCCTTTCCTACCTTCACTGATACCTGATAACTCATACACTGGACAAGACAGATTAGTCATGTCAGCCTTTATATGCTAACAAATGGCTCTATTCTGTTGCCCAGATCATAAACTTACACATACTTAAAGTCACTATTAATATTGCCACCTATTCTATTAGCTACTCGCATTCTGATTACGAGTTGCCCACCCACAATCACTACAGGACAGCCAAAAACGCAAATCATGGCTTACATCTCCATTGATTTTGGACAGCTAGAACATTACAAGCTCTAAATAATTAATAATTAAAGTTACACAAGATCAATATTCTACCTTTACATCTAGCTCGCAACTAGAAAAAGTATCACAATTCTGTCAAAAAGATTACGAGTACTAAATAGGACTGACAAAGGGTTTTAGTTTGGATAACTGTAACAGCAATAAATACACACTACTGTACTTTCAAAGCATGGGAAAGCATGGGAAGACATTAGAATTAATTGCAGAACAGTCTCAAGCCCACAAATTTTGCAATTAAAAAATATTATTTTTAATGTTATTTCGGTTCTAAAGGGGTTAATATATATCATGAAACCCACATGGACTAGAACAGATGCTCTAATGCATTTTATACGAGTGCTAGATTGCTCTCATTAATTACTTATTGTCTCTCATTAATGCTTAGCCTCCAATTACACTCAACTGCCATGTTTTACTAACGGTCTCATTTATTATTGGCTGTGTGTAAGAAGTAAATTACAGGCTTGCTTAAATATTGTGAGATCATAAGATCATGCCCCTGAAAGCTTATGAACGGAACCATGGTTTATGTATGGAGGCTGTGAGGCGTAAATTGCAGGCTTGAGGCAACAGAATACATTTAGAGAAAAAAAACACCTGCAGCCAAAATGATGGTTCAGAGTCGTTTCTAATAGAATAGGGCCCAATGTCTTCTATAATTGAGATTTTGTTTGTTGTTACTTAATTCAAAATGTAATATCATAATGTATAATTATTGATTAAGTGTTATGTTTTAGTTTTATCTTGATATACATCCCAGTTATATTATATTCAAACACACAAAAAAAAAAGAACTGAAAAAAATATTCTGCTCTGTTAGATCTTTTAGTTTCTTTAGCTAAATGCTATATGCATATTTAAATTCAGGTTATATAAGCAAATGATGCACAGAAAGCTTTATAAATTGCTATAACAAGAGTAGGAAATTGAAATGCTTTTTAGAATAATTGGTGCATGATCCATCTGAGGAGCATAAGCCATCCTTTCACAGCTGACAACTGTAGAATGATACACATACACGTCTGTTCAGCTCACTGCGGTGGAAGAGGGCAAGGAGAGACCGTGTATGGCAGTGCCAAGACTGGCAAGAACAGCAAAAAAATAATCCAGATAATAAGTGAGAACTATGCACATTTTAATTATGTAATTTTTAGCAACAGTCTGGCGACTGAACATTGTTGTCTCTTACTGAAAATGACTGAATACTTGAACATAATGCAAAATAACTTAATGCTCCGAGTGGCTAAGATGAGCTGAGCTTGTCTCAGAGAAGACACTTGTCTCTGGCAGTGATGAGTTCAGTTCGTCCTAACCGCTATAAGGGGTTAGGGGAGCATGCATTTAAAAAAATAAACTATAATCACCCATATCTATCTATCTATCTATCTATCTATCTATCTATCTATCTATCTATCTATCTATCTATCTATCTATATATATATATATATATATATATATATATATATATATGTTACTTTATCCCTGATGGCTAGTTGTAATTGATCCCTGTTGATTAGGGAACTCTAGTGATCACAATACACTCCACGTGCTGTGATCATTTCACCAGGACACCCCCATCGCTATTTAGTCAAGGGCTTCCCGGTGCATCCGGCTATCATAACAAACTGATAGCTGGTATAACGTAAAGTCTCATATAAAAAAAATCACAAGCTAAATTATAGTGGAAAAATATTTTATGCATTTTTGAGGGGTTAGAAAAAAAAATAAAAAAATCTGGCACTGTAAAGCAGATTTTTTTTTAATTTCGCAACTTATTGGTAAAACAGTCTCAGTACAGTTTTGAAGAACTACATGTTTTATAAAGTAAAAAATATAATATAGCCCTAATGTATTACATGACCTGTGCATTTTCAACACAAATTCCCCATGAATGAACATCAAACTATAATGATAAACACACTTATATTGGAATTTTAAAGACCATAGCTTCTTTATTAAACATTTACAGCCTTATTAAATTGCGATTCTGTAAATTTAAAAGGGCTCTATTTAAGCACAAAGCATATTTTATTTACAGAAGTTTTTAGTTAGTGAAGACCTTGCTTTTAGATAGAAGTTCACTAACTAAAACTTCTGTAAAAAAAATAGGCTGTGTGCTTAAATAGAGCCCTTTTAAATTTACAGAATCGCAATTTAATAAGGCTGTTAGTGACAAATAAGATGTCTACTGAGAAAATTGACAAGAACTGCCTGCCCACCCATAACTGGAACCCAAGGGGACCCCATGAGTACTGAACGCCATGAGCATACCCTAATGCTCATACACCTCAGTAGGGAAGCACCCTGTTCCACCGCTGTGACAACACAAATGGACAATAAACCCCAGTGGCGGCTGGTGAACTTTCAAGTTGGAGGGGCGCCAGGGCGAAACATAGCCCCTCCCTTTTTTAACCCACACCCATTTTTATAACTCCTCCCCCTGACGTCATAATGCCCTTTCTAAGCCCCGCCCAATTACCTTATACTTGTAAAGCCCATTGAAATACATGATCAGCAATGCAGCAATGTCAAGAAGTAAAGTAACAATGTGTTAAATTCATTGGTATACAATATAGATTGAAAAAACTCATGTAACAAGACTACAGCAATATCATAATTGCATCTATACGCATTAACAGAAAAATTAAAGCAGTGACACCTACCATTAGTCGACTCTTCTTCTCAGGGTATTCACGTTCAGTAAGTTGACCAATGAGTACAAACAAATTTGCTGCCACATAGGGTTTGCACCTGGGGTTGAAAGAAAACAAGCAAATCAATCATACCATTCAAGAACAAAACCATACTTAAAAAACATTAAACGACCAAGTGGAACCATATAGGCCCCAAACATACCTTAGAAGACCAAGTGTGACTATATAGGCCCCAAACATACATTAGAAGACCAAGTGGAACTATATAGGCCCCAAACATACCTTAGAAGACCAAGTGTTACTATATAGGCCCCAAACATACCTTAGAAGACCAAGTGTGACTATATATGTCCCCAAACATACCTTAGAAGACCAAGTGTGACTATATAAGCCCCAAACATACCTTAGAAGACCAAGTGTGACCATAGGCCTTAAACATACCTTAGAAGACCAAGTGTGACTATATAAGCCCCAAACATACCTTAGAAGACCAAGTGTGACCATAGGCCCCAAACATACCTTAGAAGACAAAGTGTGACTATATAGGCCCCAAACATACCTTAGAAGACCAAGTGTGACTATATAAGCCCCAAACATACCTTAGAAGACCAAGTGTGACCATAGGCCCCAAACATACCTTAGAAGACCAAGTGGAACTATATAGGCCCCAAACATACCTTAGAAGACCAAGTGTGACCATATAGGCCTCAAACATACCTTAGAAGACCAAGTGTGACCATAGGCCCCAAACATACCTTAGAAGACCAAGTGTGACTATATAAGCCCCAAACATACCTTAGAAGACCAAGTGTGACCATAGGCCCCAAACATACCTTAGAAGACCAAGTGTGACTATATAGGCCCCAAACATACCTTAGAAGACCAAGTGTGACTATATAAGCCCCAAACATACCTTAGAAGACCAAGTGTGACCATAGGCCCCAAACATACCTTAGAAGACCAAGTGGAACTATATAGGCCCCAAACATACCTTAGAAGACCAAATGTGACCATATAGGCCTCAAACATACCTTAGAAGACCAAGTGTGACCATAGGCCCCAAACATACCTTAGAAGACCAAGTGGGACCATATAGGCCTCAAACATACCTTAGAAGACCAAGTGTGACCATATAGGCTTCAAACATACCTTAGAAGACCAAGTGTGACCATAGGCCCCAAACATACCTTAGAAGACCAAGTGGGACCATATAGGCCTCAAACATACCTTAGAAGACCAATCAGCACTGCATAGGCCCAAACCAGTGGATCTTGGGATTCAAGAAAACAACAACATTTCACTTCTGTTTAGACAACACAATAATCAATGTCAAACAAACACGTTGAATTAGCATATGGATAACCATATGAGCAGTAACGCCACGCCAAGGCTTCAACAATTGTTACTGACCATTCACACACCTTTCATAGCTCCTTCAATATGCACACCCACACACCATTCATACTTTACATACCACTAGTTATTTTTGGTAGTGAGGTGGTGCCATTTCTGAGAACTTTACGTACCCTTGAAGGTGCCTCCAATTCCTTCAAACCAATGCATTTAACCGCTACAGGGCCATGGTGTTTTTTAATTACTTTTTTGATCCTCTTCAATGTGGAGAAGCATCTTTCTGGTTCTTTAGTAGTCTTCGTTGTTGTAAGCAGGATTCCTTATAGCTTCACTCACTCTGTTAAATTATGTAGATTAAATTGATGCTAAAGTTGCTGCAGAGCAACAGCACTTGTACAGACATGGAATTCTTGCTTCCTGTACACAAGTGACAGCTACCCTTGGAAGTGCCTCCAATTCCTTCAAACCACGCCAAGGCTTCAACAATTGTTACTGACCATGCACACACCTTTCATAGCTCCTTCCATATGCACACCCACACACCGTTCATACTTTACTTACCACTAGTTATGTTTGGTAGTGTGAGGTGGTGCTGCTTAACGCAGTTTATCTTTGCACACCTTGGGGGTATGCATTCTTCTTTGCTTCAATCACTTGTATTTTAATTTTGCACGGCGATCTTTCAAAGAAGAAAACTTCTCAATGTTTTTTTCATTGAAGTCTGGGATCTCGGAAATCAGTTGCTTTTCCATTGAGAGCATCGCCAATGCATTCAACCGCTCCAGGGACATGGTGCTTCTTAAAAAGGTTTTTATCCTCTTCAATGTTGAGAAGCATCTTTCTGATTCTGCAGTAGTCATTGGTGTTGTAATCAGGATTCTTAATAATTTTACTGTCTCTGTGAAATCATTCTGCAGATTAAATTGATGGAAAAGTTTGTGCAGAGCAACAGCACTTGTACAAGTATGAAACTCTGTCTTCCCATACAGAAGTGACAGCTCAGTGCGTAATTGTTCCTTCTTCAGTATTGGATATGCTTGCACGGTGTCTTCCAGAGCTTGGGTTGGAAAGCAAGTGTCATGGGTTTTATACAAGTCACTTTGAACAAGTTTGGCACTGACTAGGTGATTTGAAAATGAAAAACGTTCTTTTGCATGAACCACCACTATGTCACATACCTCTCTTGAAAGTTGTCTCAAGGTTGAGATCTCCGCACTCCGTCTGTTGACGGTTAGATCGCTCGGCAAACTTGCTTCTATCTCTTCCACAGAATTACGGATTTTCTGGATGCTGGCGACAAAGTCTTCTGTGACTTTTTTGATATAAACAGTATCCGTGTCTCGCTTCTGAAGCTGACTATAGAGGATGTCTACATGTGGCATTATTAAATGAAATAATTTGAAGAAGTAAAGGAACTCCCTGTCTTCCAGCATTCCAATGAAACCTGCGGCTTCCCGTATAGATGTTGGATCAAAGTTTAGACATGCTTCAATTGTCTGGAAACACTCAAGTAGCGCATCTCTGTTCTCGTAGATCACGTTCACGGTCCTAACGTTGAAGTTCCATCGTGTCGGTGCACCTCTTGGAAGTCTTCTACCAACTACCTCATCCAGAACTCCAGTCCTTTTTGGAGAGCGTGAAAAAAAAGATGGTATGCCGCCTATGTTTGAAAAAAAAACTCTAACTCTTCCAATCCTTGAAACTGCTTTCTCCATTATTAGGTTCAGTTGGTGAGCATAGCAATAGACGTAGTGTGCGGTCGGGTACACATCTTTTATTTTTCTTTGAACTCCTCCTCGATCTCCACGCATCACACTGGCACCATCGTAGCTTTGAGCTATGAGTTTCTTCTTGTCTTCTGGCTCTGGGAGAACAGTATTCAGTGTTTCCAGCACAACAGCAGCAATGGAGTCTGCATCCGTTGATTTCATTTCCGTGAAGCCATCAAATCTTTCCACCACTTGATGCTTCTTGTCAATGTAGCGATAGACTACAACGCACTGTGTCCTAGCGGAAATATCGGTTGTTTCATCCGCTTGGATTGCCACAAACTGGGCTTCCTTAAGCTCTTGGTGAATCACTTCCTTTATAACTTCATGCATGCAGTCCAGTAGCTCATTCTGCACGGTTTTGGAAGTGCCCTTAAACACAGTTGCAGTCTTCAAATGCTGTTCCATTGCACTATAGATACTGCCAACCAAATCCACCAGGCCTCTAAACACTCCTGGATTTAGCGATGTTTCACTCTCGTCGTGTCCTCTTAATGCCAGTTCAAAAGCGCCACATAAGCGAACACAATCAATTATCTTCGAAAGGATGTACCGGTTCTTAGCCACTTCTTCGTTGTGTTTTTGAATGCTGACTTGGTATCCTTGGTCCAGTTGAACAGCAATGTTCGCCTGTCCAAGCATCTCAAACTTGATCCTGTTATCCAAGTGAGCTTTAGAACTTTTGTGTTTTGCCAATTTGTCAGCTAGATGTTTGACGTCAGTCACTCCAGTTTTGGTCCAAGCAGCGTCACCACCAAATAGGATGCATGGGAAACAATATAAGGACTTCCTAGAAACGCTTCCAGAAAGCCAGTCGTTCTTCTTGTACCATTCAGTATTGAAATTACGGACATATTGCTTCCCTCTATCTCTTGCGATTTGCTGCAGATTTATCTCTGGTTGGTCAGCTCCTAACCGTTTTACTTCCACCTTCTCCTCATAGGTTAGGGTGGCGAAAGGCTTCACAAGTAGAGAGTCAATAGTATTCATTTCTGATATTGATACCAATAAAAGAAAGAGATCACGGTATATTAATTTATATTATGTCACAAAATTACTTAAAAATAACAGTGTGTTGATTTCATTGGTATACATTACAGATTGCAAACCCTCATGTGACAAGACTACATCAACATCAAATTTGCACCTATACACATGGACAGAAAATTAAAGGCAATGATACTCACCAACAGTTGACTCTCCTTCTCAGGGTATTCACGTCCAGTAAGTCAACCAACGAGTCCAAACAAATCTGCTTTCACAGATAGTTTGCACCTGGGGGGTGATAGAAAACAACTAAAAAAACATTAGAAATCTCAAGACACAAACCGTAACTTTTAAAACCTTAAAAGACCAAGTGTGACCATATAGGCCCCAACTGCACCTTAAAAACCTTAAAAGTCCAAGTGTGACCATATACTCACCAACAGTTGACTCTCCTTCTCGGGGTATTCACGTCCAGTAAGTCAACCAACGAGTCCAAACAAATCTGATTCCACAGATAGTTTGCACCTGGGAAGTTATAGAAAACAAAAAAAAAAACATTCGAACGTTTAAGACCCAAACCGTAACGTTTAAAACCTTAAATAACCAATTTTGACCATATAGGCCCCAACCGCACCTTAAAAACCTTAAATAACCAATTTTGACCATATAGGCCCCAACCGCACCTTAAAAACCTTAAATAACAAATTGGGACCATATAGGCCCCAACCGCACCTTAAAAACCTTAAATAACAAATTGGGACCATATAGGCCCCAACCGCACCTTAAAAACCTTAAATAACAAATTGGGACCATATAGGCCCCAACCGCACCTTAAAAACCTTAAATAACAAATTGGGACCATATAGGCCCCAACCGCACCTTAAAAACCTTAAATAACCAATTTTGACCATATAGGCCCCAACCACATCTTAAAAACCTTAAATAACCAATTTTGACCATATAGGCCCCAACCGCACCTTAAAAACCTTAAATAACCAATTGTGACCATATAGGGCCCAACCGCACCTTAAAAACCTTAAATAACCAATTGGGACCATATAGGCCCCAACCGCACCTTAAAAACCTTAAATAACAAATTGGGACCATATAGGCCCCAACCGCACCTTAAAAACCTTAAATAACAAATTGGGACCATATAGGCCCCAACCGCACCTTAAAAACCTTAAATAACCAATTTTGACCATATAGGCCCCAACCACACCTTAAAAACCTTAAATAACCAATTTTGACCATATAGGCCCCAACCGCACCTTAAAAACCTTAAATAACCAATTGTGACCATATAGGCCCCAACCGCACCTTAAAAACCTTAAATAACCAATTGGGACCATATAGGCCCCAACCGCACCTTAAAAACCTTAAATAACAAATTGGGACCATATAGGCCCCAACCGCACCTTAAAAACCTTACATAACAAATTGGGACCATATAGGCCCCAACCGCACCTTAAAAACCTTAAATAACCAATTTTGACCATATAGGCCCCAACCGCACCTTAAAAACCTTAAATAACCAATTTTGACCATATAGGCCCCAACCGCACCTTAAAAACCTTAAATAACCAATTTTGTCCATATAGGCCCCAACCGCACCTTAAAAACCTTAAATAACCAATTTTGACCATATAGGCCCCAACCGCACCTTAAAAACCCTAAGTAACAAATTGGGACCATATAGGCCCCAACCGCACCTTAAAAACCCTAAGTAACAAATTGGGACCATATAGGCCCCAACCGCACCTTAAATAACATATAGGCCCAAAAAAAAAAAAAAAAAAAAATAATATATAAATATATATATATATATATATATATATATATATATATATAAAAATTGATATCAATATATCACAATAAATAAATATATATATATATATATATATATATATATATATATATATAAAAATTGATATCAATATATCACAATAAATAAATATATATATATATATATATATATATATATATATAAATTGATATCAATATATCACAATAAATAAATATATATATATATATATATATATAAAAATTGATATCAATATATCACAATAAATAAATATATATATATATATATATATATATATATATATTTATTTATTTATTGTGATATATTGATATCAATTTTTATATATATATATATATATATATATATATATATATATATATCCAAATATATATATATATACGCATAAAAAATACACATAAATATACATAAACATATACATACAACAATATATATTAATTGATATTTATTATTTGATTAATTGATGTTCTTTATTACTTGTTATATTATATTGTTCATGCATTTCTATTACACATTATTTGTTATACATATTACAGTGCTATTTTTTGGCTATACATGTTACAGGATATTATCCTGACCATTGGCTTCAATCAACATTGGATTATTTTATTTGACCATTGGCTTCAATCAACATTGGATTATTTATTTTTCATGACTATATCCAGAGGACAGAAGGCCAACGCTGGAGGGGTCAATTTTACAGGTAAGTATGTGCTGTTGTTTATTTTATTTTTTATTAATGTTTGTTTAAAGCTGTTTATTTTTGTATAAAATGTGTTGTGTTACTAACTGTACTAACAATGTGTTTGCTTACTGTTTAATTGTAATAATAATGTTTTTACTGTATTTTTTTTCCCCCTTCCCTTATTTTTATTTTATCTTTAGAAGTGACAGGCACATATACATGCCTGTTACTTCTAAAAATGGAATAAAAATAGTGGGGGGGGGGGGGGGGTAGGTAGTTGGTTCATCCAGGGTGGGGTCGGTCACGCTCAGGCGCCCATCGGTCGCCCATCGGACCGCGTAGGCCACGATCAGGGGTGGCACAGGCCTCATGGGGGTGAACATCCACCCCCATGTGGCCTGGTCAACCCCGCTCACTGCCCGAATACCCGGGGTAGCATAGGCCACATCGGGGTGGTGGTGATCGGGCCTCGGGGGTGGCATAGGGCGGCAACATGGAGGTCATCAGGGGTGGCACAGGCCTCATCAAGGGGGTGATCCGATCACCCCCATGTGGGCCTGTGCCACCCCGCTCACCACCCGACTACCCCGATCCCGTGATCGGGGTAATCCGGCGGTGGCATGATGGCATAGCTAGGCTAGCATAGGGCAGGCCTGGTGGTTTTATTGACTGTATCAGTCAATCAAAATGATAACTCAAGGCCCTATTTGCTGGCGGGCGCTCAGGGCTAACGGTCTGGGTGTGTTTAGATTGATCACTTAGTAACTGGACAGCCTTCCATCATTGATTGGTCAATGATGGAAGACTGTCAGTTATTAATTGATACATTTATGACCGCCCATGCATATCGTCACTGTGATGGTGGGCGGCATGCATTAACGGTCAGGGGGCCAGGCCAGGACTCATTGAAGAGAGAGATGACTCTAAGGTTAGTGTACACAGTGTATAACTATTGTAATTTGATCACACAGGGTGCAGGCAGGGGGCTATATAGATACACAGCATTAGTTAATGTAGCGTAAGGGTTATTTTAAAGTGACAGTGTCCCTTTACTAACTTTACTTCATTTTTAATACTATTTAGACTTGAAATGATGATGTACACCTTATATTTATTTGTTTTTGGGTTATACTAATACATTGTTGTGTTTTTTTTATTGCAGGGTGAAGAAAATATTTGGGGGGGCGTTTGCCCTGACGCCCCAATGGACGGGCCGCCCCTGATAAACCCTATACTGAAATCTACCTACTAGGGAGGGAAATGCAGAAGTTATCAGATCCACTGAAAGGGAGGTACAGAGTCAGACCATATAAAATATTGACAGAGGCAGAGCTACCACTGGTGCAGCCAGTGCAAAGCATCAGGGCCCTAGTCCAACCTTCCATGGCTGCCGCAGTCTCCCTCAGTATATATATATATATATATATATATATATATATATATATATATATATATATATTATTGTTTATTTGTAACGCGCCAACATATTCTGTAGCGCTATACATAAGTTAAGGCAATGACAAGTTCAAGATTAACATATTGCGAAGAATGGAATGCCCAGCATGGGCTTAAAGGAAGCCATGTTTGATAATGGCTATGGATTGAAGAGTGAGGCATTTGTGGGCACATTTGCAAGTCCCAGCTCAGCTTCCCAGAATGCAGCGTAATAACTGTTTTTCTCGGAATTCTGAGCTGGAAGCAGGTTTTTAAACTTGTTTTAGACATTCAAATGTGAACACAGATGTACTATTTATTTACTGTACTACTGTACGGTGGAGGGCTTCTATCGCTCTTTTGCTCTTTTGCCCACCATATTATAAATGATTGTTGTGGGGAAATATATATAAACAGTGTATGTATATACAGTGCTTTGCAAAAGTATTCACCCCTTGATTTTTTACCTATTTTGTTACGTTACAGCCTTAAGTTCAATGTTTTATGAGATGGATAAGAACACAATAGTCTAAGTTGGTGAAGTGAAATGAGAAAAATATATACATAAAACTATTTTTTACTAATAGAAAACAGAAAATTTGCATGTGCGTATGTATTCACCCCCTTTGTTATGAAGCCCATAAAAAGCTCTGTTGCAACCAATTACCTTCAGAAGTCACATAATTAGTGAAATGATGTCCACCTGTGTGCAATCTAAGTGTCACATGAGCTGTCATTACAAATACACAACTTTTTGAAAGGCTAGAGAGGCTGCAACACCTAAGCAAGAGGCACCACTAACCAAACACTGCCATGAAGACCAAGGAACTCTCCAAACAAGTAAGGGACAATGTTGTTGAGAAGTACAAGTCAGGGTTAGGTTATAAAAAAATATCCAAATCTTTGATGATCCCCAGGCGCACCCTCAAATCTATCATAACCAAATGGAAAGAACATGGCACAACACAAACCAGCCAAGAGACGGAAGCCCACCAAAACTCACAGACCGGCAGCATCATGCTGTGGGATTTTTTTTCAGCAGGTGTGACTGGGAAACTGGTCAGAGTTGAGGGAAAAGATGGTGCTAAATACAGGGAAATTCCTGAGCAAAACCAGTACTACTCTGTGCGTGATTTGAGGCTAGGACGGAGGTTCACCTTCCAGCAGGACAATGACCCCAAACAAACTGCTAAAGCAACACTTGAGTGGTTTAAGGGGAAACATGTAAATGTGTTGGAATGTCCTAGTCATAGCCCAGACCTCAATCCAATAGAAAATCTGTGATCAGACTTAAAGATTGCTGTTCACATGCGCAAACCTTCCAACTTGAAGGAGCTGGAGCAGCTTTGCAAGGAGTAATGGGCAAAAATCCCAGTGGTAAGATGTGGCAAGCTCATACAGACTTATCAGAAGTGACTTGGAGCTGTGATCGCAGCAAAAGGTGGCTCTAAAAAGTATTCACTTTAGGGGGTGAATAAAAAAAAACACATCTTCAAATTTGTGGACATGTTCTGTAAATTAAATTATGCAAATCCTCAAACAATCCATGTTAATTCCAGGTTGTGAGGCAACAAAATACGAAAAATGCCAAGGGGGTGAATGCTGTTGCAAGGCACTGTATATACACACATATGTGTAGCTGTATGTGTAAATGTATACGTGTAGATGTGTGTGTATGTATATATATATATATATATATATATATATATATATATGTGTATATATATATATGTACTGTGTGAGTTGATGTTGGAAGGGGAGGCATTTTATCTTATAAAGTTGTTAAAAATAATTAATTCATAGTATTTTTCATACTGATTATAAAAGTCCAGTTATTATTAAAAAAGGTTATTAATAGTCAACTAATAATGTGATTCAGTTCCCTGGTGGTCCAGTGGTTAGGGGTTGGTGCTTTCATCGCCACAACCTAGGTTTGATTCCAGTCAGGGAACCAAAAGTTCACCCATCTTGAAGCCATGCAGGTTTGGGCCTGGTCGGTACTTGGATGGTAGACCCCCTAGGAATACCAGGAGCTGTATGCTGTGGTCTACTGTAGAAGGCACTGGCAACTCACTCCAGTATCTCTGCCATGAAGACCAACTCGATTAGCATGGTGTGTACGGTCCATGAGGCCACGGAGAGTAGATTCAAACAGAACCTCTAGTAAATCACAATACTGATTCACACAAACAAGATTTCCAGCCCTTAAATATTACTACTAGATTACTTTTGTGGAAAACCCTGTTGAGTGGAAGAAATGGTTTCCCATCAATTTGTGTTTTACTTATCAATCTCCCTATTCAATGTTTCATGCACAACAAATAGTGGAAATTTCTTCAAAAATATGTTTTCCTAATCTGCTAATAATTAAAAGACCATTGTAGAGTCCTAGCAAGAGAAGCTAAATATTTTAATTCGACATTGATAATTAATAAAGTTCATATTCAATTATTTAAAAAAGAAACATTCAACTTTAAACTTACTTTAAAAGCTCTGCTTTTTCTGCCCAAAATCATAAAATAATATTTGCTTGGGTCTGCCATCTGCAGCTCATGAAGACACACAATAGTAGTAGTTCAGTGTTTCAAATTAGCCAATTAGTGACTCAGCAGCATGTTACTTTGCTGAGAGATGATCACTGATTGGCTAGTATGAGACACTGCACAGACAGTACTACAGAACCTGTGTCTTCATGAGCTACAGAGGGGAGACCCAAGCAGGTACGATTTGTATGATTTTAAGCAGAAAAAAACAGAGCTTTAAGCACTTGTTAATAGTGCAATAAAGTCAACATATAAATAGGTATATTATATTCTAGCGGAATCCAGAAATCTTCCATATACCTTTAAGACTAATTTTATAATTTACAAGTTTTATTCTTTTTTTTCATGTTGTAACCAAACTCTATAATGTCCAAAAAATAAGTTTAAACAATTTTAGACTATAAGAATATTCCCAGAATATTCTTTGAACATGTATAATCCTTGTTTCTATGCTCTCCAGTGTGTTTATCAAGTACATGTTGATGTTGATGTTCTGTCTTTGAATACCCTTCATTTCTCCTAACTGAATTACATGCCCAGTGGCTTTAGTTAAGGTACAATATGTAAATCTTTTCTGTGAGTGAGCTGTTTCATACTGCTGTCTAATTTATTACACATCTCAGCTATACCAAAATGACCTTTAGAAAGTAACTATTTACAGTAATGCTAATGCATTGCATGTTCTGTGTTTTTCAAAAACACTTAAATTCATGGAAAACTCGTATGTAATTATGATGTTTTAAACAGGAGATGGCGTTCCACTTGTTGTTTAGTCATTCAGCCGTGTCCAACTCTCCCTGACCTTATGGACTGCAGCACGCCAGGCACATCTGTCAGCCACTGCCCCTCTGAGCTCCATCAAGCTCATGTTTATTATTTAAATGACCCAATAGTGCCTTGCAAAAGTATTCACCTCCTTGGCATTTTTGGTGTTTTGTTGCCTCACAGCCTGGAATTAACATGGATTGTTTGAGGATTTGCATAATTTAATTTACAGAACATGACCACAACTTGGAACATGTTTTTTTTTTATTGTGAAGCAAACAACAAATAGGACAAAATAACAGAAAAAGTCAATGTACATAACTATTCACCCCCCTAAAGTCAATACTTTGTAGAGCCACCTTTTGCAGCAATCACAGCTCCAAGTCGCTTTGGATAAGTGTCTATGAGCTTGCCACATCTTACCACTGGGATTTTTGCCCATTCCTCCAGCTCCTCCAAGTTGGATGGTTTGCGCTTGTGAACAGCAATCTTTAAGTCTGATCACAGATTTTCTATTGGATTGAGGTCTGGGCTTTGACAAGGCCATTCCAACACATTTACATGTTTCCCCTTAAACCACTCAAGTGTTGCTTTAGCAGGGTGTTTGGGGTCATTGTCCTGCTGGAAGGTGAACCTCCGTCCTAGCCTTAAATCACACACAGAGTGGTAAAGGTTTTTCTCAAGAATATCCCTGTATTTAGCACCATCCATCTTTCCCTCAACTCTGACCAGTTTCCCAGTCCCGGCTGCTGAAAAACATCCCCACAGCATGCTGCCACCACCATGTTTCACGTGGGGATGATGTTCTTTGGGTGATGTGATGTGTTGGGTTTGCTCCAGACATAGCGTTTTCTTTGATTGCCGAAAAGTTACATTTTAGTCTCGTCAGACCAGAGCACCTTCCTCCATACATTTTGGGAGTCTCCCACATGCTTATGGACTGCAAAAAAACATGATTCTTGTTTTTTGCTGAAAGTAATGGCTTTCTTCTGGCCACTCTGCCATAAAGCCCAACTCTATGGAGCGTACGGCTTATTGTCGTCCTATGTACAGATACCCCAGTCTTTGCTGTGGAACTCTACAGCTCCTCCAGGGTTACTTTAGGTCTCTGTGCTGCCTCTCTGATTAATGCCCTCCTTGCCCGGTCCATGAGATTTGGTGGGTGGCCGTCTCTTGGCTGGTTTGCTTTTGTGCCATGTTCTTACCATTTGGTTATGATAGATTTGATGGTGCTCCTGGGGATCGTCAAAGATTTGGATATATTTTTATAACCTAACCCTGACTTGCACTTCTCAACAACATTGTCCCTTACTTGTTTGGAGAGTTCCTTGGTTTCATGGCAGTGTTTGGTTAGTGGTGCCTCTTACTTAGGTGTTGCAGCCTCTCTAGCCTTTCAAAAAAGTTGTGTATTTGTAATGACAGATCATGTGACACTTAGATTGCACACAAGTGGACATCATTTCACTAATTATGTGACTTCTAAAGGTAATTGGTTGCACCAGAGCTTTTTATGGGCTTCATAACAATGGGGGTGAATACATACGCACATGCCAATTTTCTGTTTTCTATTGCTAAAAAATAGTTTTATGTATATATTTCTCTAATTTCATTTCACCAACTTAGACTATTGTGTTCTGATCCATCACATAAGATTCAGATTAACAAAACATTGACTGTAAGGCTGTAATGTAACAAAATAGGTAAAAGGTCAAGGGGGTGATTACTTTTGCAAGGCACTGTATATCAATCTCCTCCTCTGTCATCACCTTCTTCAAGTCCCTTCAATCTTTCCCAGCATCAGAGTTTTCTCTAAGGAATCCTGTCTTCTCATGATATGGCCAAAATATTTGAGCTTCAGCTTCATGACCATACCTTCCAGTGAATAGTTTGTATTGATTTCCTGAAGTACTGATTTATTGGATCTTTTTGCAGTCCAGTAGTTTTTGCCAGCAACACAGTTCAAAGGCGTTAATTCTATGTGCTCAGCCTTCTTTATGGTCCGGCTCTTACATCCATATGTTAATTCTGGAAATAGCATATTTTTTACTATGCAGACCTTTTAATATAACTTAATATCTTTACTTTTTACTAGCTCGTCCAAGCTTGCCATAGCTTTCCTCCCCAGATGCAAACGTCTTTTAACATCATGGCTACAGCCACCGTTTGAAGAGATCTTGGATCCCAGGAAATGCTAATTTATTTTGGCAAACTTCCAAATATTTGATAGTGTTTGATTGTCAGGATCGATTTTAACTACAGAAATGTTATTATCACCGAAGAAGCCTTAGATTTATGGACAAAACGCGTTTAGTATAATTGTTTTAATTTTTGCCTGACTTATTATTTGTATGATTTTACTATTTTACATATTGGCTAATTTTATTATGAAAGCACCTATATACCATATAGTTGCTTGGAGAGTGAGATATATAGAGTTTATACTCTCTTATATTTATTTATTTGATGCACACAGTAGCCACTATATCAGTGGTGTAGCTAGGGGGTTGTGCCAGGGTCGGACCACCCAGGGTGGTACCTCCTTGGGGGCTGCAAGAATTCCCCCAGTTGCCACCCATTGCTAGAAACACTCCCCCCCCTGGCTCCCTACTCCTGCACCTCCCCCTCTCTCCCTCATCCTCCACAGCCCCTGCTCTCTGCTCTGAGTCAAGTGGATGTGAGGATGAACCAACAGTGGGAAGAGTCACCAGTGGGAGGAATTCCGGAACCTGCACACACACAGGTAAGGGAAGGGGGGGGGGATAGAGAAAAAGAAAGAGATGAGAAAGAGAGAGATGTGGATATACATAAAGAGGGAGGGAGACAGGAAGAGGGTGGGAGGGAAAGAAAGAGTGGAAGAGAGAAAGGGGGAGAAAGGAGGGAGAGGGAAAGCGTGAAAAGGGGAGAGAAATACAGGGGGTGAGAGAGAGGGAAAGGTAGAGAAACAGAGGGGAGAAAGAGAGGGAAGAGAGAGGGGGAGTAGAGAGAGAAAAGGAGACAAAGAGAGGGGAGAGAGAGATGGAGAGAAAGAGAGGGGAGTCAGGTAAAGTGAGACAAAGAGAAGGGGAGAAACAGAAAGAGGGAGAAAGAGAGAGGGAGATACAGAAAAAGGGAGAAGAGAGGGAAAGAGGGTGAGAGGGGAGGGAGAGAGGGAGTTAGAGAAAGAGTGGGGAAGAAGAGAGAGAGAGGGGGGAAGGATAAGAGAGAGGGGGAGAGAGAGAAAGAGACACAGAAAGAGGGAGAGAAAAAGAGGGAGAGAAAGCGAGGGGGAGAGAGACAGAAAGGGAGAGGGAGAAGAGAGAGATAAAGATGAGGAAAGGGAGAGAGAGAGAGAGAGAAAAAGAGAAAAGAGAGGGGGGAGAAAGAGATAAAGAGGGAGAGAGAGGGAAAGGAAAAGAACAAGGGGGGAGAAGTAGAGGGAAGAGAGAGAGAGGGAGAGATGAGATGGGGAGAGAAAGAGAGGGGGATAAAGAGAAAGGTAGACAATGAAAGGGGAGAAAAAAGAGGGGGAGACAGGTAGAGGGAGAGAAAGAGGTGAGAAAGAGAGGAAAGAGAGAGAGAGGAAGGAAGTAAGTAGATGGGGAGGGAAAGAGAGAGGGAGGCAAAGAGGGGGGAGAGACAGAAAGAGGGAGAAAGAGAAGGAGATACAGAAAAAGGGTGAAAAGAGGGAGAGAGAGGAGAGGGAATTAGAGAAAGAGGGAGAGGAGAGAGTGAGAGAGAGGGGAGATGGACAACAAGGGGGAGAGGGAGAGAGAGGGAAAGAAAGAGAGGGTGGAGAGAGAGCTAGAGAGGGAGAGAAAGGGGAGAGAGACCGAAAGAGGGAGAGAGAGAGACAAAGAGGGGGAAAAGAGAGCTGGGATAGAGAGAAAAGGGAGAGAGAAGGAGACAGAGAGAGGGGAGATAGAGAAGGAGAGTCAGAAAGAGGGAGACAAAGAGAGGGGAGAGAGAGAGAAAGAGAGGGGGTAGAGAGTAGAGAGAAAGAGAGTGGGTATGAGAGAGACAGAAAGAGGGAGGGAGAGAGAAAGAGGGAGACAAAGAGTGGGAAGAGGGAGAATAGAGAGAGAGGGGAAGAGAGGAAGAGAGAGAAAGAGAGGAGGAGAGAGAAAGAGAGGGGAGAGAGGGAGAAAGAGGGCAGAAAAAAGTGTGAGTGGGGGAGAAAGGGGGGAAAGAGAAAGGGAGAGAAAGAGATGAGAGAGAGAGAGAAAGGGAGAGAGAAAGAGAGGATGGAGAGAGAGAAAAAAATAGAGAAAAAGGAGAGAGAGGCAGTGATAGAAAGAGGGGAAGATAGAGAGGGAGAGAGAGAGAGAGAAAAGAAGAAAGGAGATGGGGAGAGAAAGAGAGGGGGGATAAAGAAAGAGAAAGAGGGAGAGAATGAAAGATAGAGGGATACAAAGAGAGAGGGATATAGAGAAAAAGAGGGAGAGATGGGTAGAAGGAGACAAAGAGATGGGGAGAGACAGAAAGAGGGAGATATAGAAAAAGGGGAAAGAGAGGGAGAGAGACAAAGAGGGGAGAGAGAAAGATAAAGAGAGAGGGGAGAGAGAAAAGAAGGGAATGTGATTTAGGGGGGAAACGAGGGAGAGAAAGCTAGAGAGGGAGACAGAGTGGGAAGAGAGAAAGAGGGAAGAGAGAGAGAGAAAGATGGGGAGAGGGAAAGAGAGCGAAAGAGGGGAGAGAGGGAGAAAGGGGGGAGAGGGACAGAAAGAGGGAGAGAGAGAAAGAGGGGGAGAGAAAGAGGCAGAGAAAAGGGAGAGAGAGAGAAAGAGGGATAAGAAAGATAGAAAGAGGTAGAGAGAGAAAGAGAGGGGAGAGAGATAAAGAGGGAGAGAGAGCTAGAGAGAGAGACAAAGAGTGGAACGAGAGACAAAAAGAGGGAAAGAGAAAGATGTAGAGAGAGAGGGTGAGAAAGGGTGAGGGAGAGAGAGAAAGAGGGATGAGAGAAAGAGGAGGGAGAGAGAAAGAGGGGGAGAGGGAGAATGAGTGAGAGGGGGAGAAAGCGGGAGAGAGATAAAGGGAGAGAAATAGAGGGGGATAGAGATAAATAGAGAGAAAAAAGGAGAGAGAGAGAGGGGGAGAGAGAAAAAGACAGAGGGAGACAAAGAGAGCTCAGAGAGATAAAGAGAGGGGGTAGAGAGTAAGTTGTAGAGAGAGAAAGAGAGTGGGTGTGACGGAGAGAAAAAGGGGTGAGAGAGAAAGAGAGAGAGGGAGAGAAAGAGAGAGAGAAGAGAGAGAGAGAAAGAGTGTGTGTGTGTGTGAGAGAGACACAGGGAGAAAGAGCAAGAAAAAGAGAGAGTGAGAGAAAGAAAGAGAGGGGGAGAGAGAAGGAGGGAGAGGGAGATGGAGACAAATATAGGAGAGAGAGAAAGAGAGGCGAGAGAAATAGAGGGAGAGAGATGGTGAAGAGAGAGAGAGAAAGAGGGGAGAATCAGAGAGAAAGGGGTGAGAGAGACAAGGCGGGAGAGAGGGAAAGAAATAGGAGGAGAGAGAAAGAGGGAGAGAGAGAGAGACACAAAGAGAGAGGGAGAGAAAGAGGGGGAGAGAGAAACACGCAGAAAGAGGTGTGGAAAAAGAAAGAGGGAGAGAGAGGTGGAGGGCAGCTATAGGAAGAGGGAGAGAGAGAGAGTAAAAGGGGAGAGGTAGACATTGACAGGGGAGAAAGAGAGAGGATGAAAGAGAGAGGGACAGAGAGAAAGAGGGCGAGAAGGAGAGGGAAAGCTGGAGAGGGAGAGAGAGGGATGGAAGGAGAGAGAGAGAGGAGGGGATAATTGGAAAGAGATAAAGAGGGAAGATGATGGGGGAGGGGAGAGGGGACAGAGAGAGTGAGGGAGAAAGAAAGAAAGGGGGAGGCAGAAAGAGGGAGAGAGAGAGGGGACAAAGAGAGAGGGAGGGAGCTGAGAAGGGAGGAGGAGAGAGAGGGAGAGAGACAAAAAGAGGAGAAGAGAGCTGGGAAAGGCAAACTCAGGGTCAGCCACGGGTAGCAAATGATACGCCTCTGCACTGTATAAGTAGAACTTATTTACAAGCGTCTTTTCAGTGTTATTAGTATCACTATTTGGGGGGGTTATACCCTATGGTACTATGAACTGAACAGTGTCCAACTGCATTATGCCAAATAGACTTTTTGGGCCTAGCAACCCTTCAAGACCTTTTTTTGAGAAATTTGATCCACTGCTAGATCCTTCCGGTGGAATTGTGAGACCAAGCTTACCTCTGGATACAAGCTGCGTACGCACACGAGGACCCAGCTTTTAGATTTTTTTTACTCTCTGTTTGGGCGACATACATGCCTCATTTGGATGGGGATATTACATGTGAGTGCATTTTATTTATATTTTATTTTGGTTGTTTAATAAACCTGATGATATTACACTTTCTGGAGTTGTGCTCTTCTCTCTCCTCATACCCTTATTAAACTTTCAAAACAGTTATGCACAGAGAAATAATAGCCTTTATGAATATAATAGAACTAATAATTTTAAATATATAACATTGAATAATTCACTTTCTAAAGCTTATGTAGACCTTAAAGAAAGACCTTCAACAATAAACAAAATGGCCTATGAAAAAGCAAAAGAAAATTATGATAATTACAAAATGGCTTTAGCCCAATTACAGATGATTGTATCTCAGAGTAGGTTTGTTAAAATCGGAAACAAAGCAACTAGAATGCTGGCATGCTTGACATCAGTGGTTAAGGGAAGTAATAATTTAAAATCTAACATTAAAATAGGGAAAAAATCAGATCCTGAAGAAATAGTAAATCCATTGAATGTGTTTTATATATTCATTTATGCTCAAGAAGAGATAAATAGGGAAAATAAAATACATTTTGACAACAGATAAACCTCCCTAGAATCTCTAAAAAGCATCTTGAACCATTAAATATTACTTTCACTGAGGATGAGCTATGGTCAGTGATATCCAGGGCCGATGGATATCTCATTGTGTATTAAAAAAAAAAATAGTACTATACCCATACCAAAGGGCTTTACAGAAGCCCACATAAAGAACGGTTGGAAATATTTATAATTCATGTTTAAAACATGAAATGTTTAACCAAAACTTTTTTTGCATTGTTTTTGGGAGTGTGATAAGATCCTGAGATTTCGGTTGAGTGTGAGTCTGGTCCCAAATCATCAGGAAGTCTTCCTGAGAAAAATGTAACGGATTAAAAATAAGCATTATGTATTTATAACTTCCTGCATAGTGATTACAAAAAAATAATATAAAAAAATAGGTATCATCCAATATTCCCTCTTTAATCTGAGATGCAAGATTCTTCTTAGAGGTAAGGAACGTGTAATTATTATATGATAGTTAAATATAGGAGGATTAAAATTAATCAAGTCTCTTAGTTAAAATATTTATATAAAACAAAAACCAAATGACCAAATTTACGACTTTAAGAGAAAGTTTAGTTTTCCATTTAGTTTCAATGGCTAAGGTATGCATTTATGGCATCCATTTAATAATAAACTGTTCCATTTTGTTTTCCTTGTGCAACATGACATCTTTTGTCAAGTCCATGTTGTAAAGGAAATATTATATTAATAACATACAAGTATTCCCATCAGCTCCTCTTTCAGCCATCCATTATCAGATTCATGATCCACCTCAAAACAAGAATGCATTACTGGTGATGAATTAGCAAGTATTTAATTAGAACTTGTCTCTCAACTATTGTGATTTACACAACCTTTGTTACCTTGAAGGTTAGAAAGAGACAGCACTAATTCATGCTTATAATTACCCCTGAGATATTAATGCACATAGTGGTCTGATGTATTGAACCAATACATAGTTGTTTTAAAATACTGTGCAGAATGACAGTATTGCTATAAATAGAAATGTGTATACGGTGATTGCCCTAAGACAACTATGCAATATATACACACACACATATACAGATATATAAATATGAAGAAGATATATTGCTCTCTACCAATATATAGATATGTATTTATGGGGATTTAAATCTCCAAACTCTTACATTAAAACAAAAAGAGGGGTGGGAGGGACAAGCGCAAAGCCAAACCAATCGTGAAATATGTACATCAAGGTTTATTATAGAAAATAATTACAGCCATTACACTCACATTCAATATGAAATAAATTCACGTGATATACGAGATGTCACAGATATTGTCCTGTCGTCCTTATGTTGTTTGGTGTTTTTAATCCAGACGGCCCAATGTTTAGTGTCTCAATAGTCCAATATCCAATATATCAATTGTTACAGTGATACTTTTACAATTAGAGATAAAAAACAAATAGAAACTGTCTTAGTGCTTCAGTGTACACACACAGATCCAGACCTCACTACCCAGACTGAGACATCTATTGTTGAGGTTAGCAAGCCTCACTTAAGATGCTCCAATATCAGTGAGTTTAGGGTCAGCACAAATGACAATTCATATAATGTTTGCTCTAATCTTATAATGGTGGATCTAATTGAGACCCATCTATGGAGTCTCTCACATCAGGAAAAAATAGGACCAATATGGTGAAAATAGGTAAAATAGCAGCAACAATTAAATAAATAGATAATGTAATTATAATCAAAGATACAAAGATCAAATTGGATCCTACCAGACGTGTTTCGGCCAAGTCGTGGCCTTTCTCAATGGTGATCTTGAATAAAAAAAAAAAACTCTTACATTAATTGTGATTAAGAGGATCTATAGGCAGAGATGGTAATTTTTTTTTCAGTAAATATTATATGCTACTAGAATATTGCGCGTCAAAAAATGACGGCAATGAAATTGTAAGTGAGCTAAGGGTGTTTGGTGTATATAATGTGGCTGATGTTGAGTCGTTCATTTTCTATGTCGTGCGAGTTTTTCAGAATATTCGTTTTCTATGTCGTGCAAGTTTTTTGTAATATCCGTAGCTGTTTGTTGGGCTTTTTCGGAATATCCGTAGCTGTTTAGTGGTGTTTTGCGTGTTTATGGTAGTGTTTTGCATGTTTAGGGACCTTTAGCCTCGTTTTCGTTTTGTTCGGCGGCCATTTTTCTCCTGCTTAGGTGATTTTCGGGTCTCTAAACTCCGAAATTTGTGGTTAAATAGAGGTGTAATTTCACTTGCAGAGGTCCTCGGTGCCCCTCCTTGCTGTGAGTAACCTTTTTATGTGTTTGTTGTATGTATTTGTTGTGTTTGTAATGTTTTTGGGGTTACGCGGGTTGCGTCCTTGTTTTCTAATTGCATAGGTGTTTTTCAGCAAATACGTAGGTGTTTGGTGGTGTTTTGCGTCTTTAGACTGCTGTAGTTTCGTTTTCATTTTTTTCTGCGGCCAATTTTTCTCTCGCTTAGAGAATTTTTTAGTGTCTAAACTATGTTAATTTGATTTAAATTGAGTTGTAACTTTAGTTTTCGAGGTCCTGGATGCTCCCTCTTCCTGTAAGTAAGCTTTTTATGTATTTCTTGTGTGTATTTTTTATGTTTTCATGTGCGCGTGTTACGGCCGATTTTTGCGAGGTTGTAATGGGTCGTTAACGTTTCTCGTATTTTTGTTTGCGTTACGGCGTAGATTTTGCGAGGATCACAGTTGCTGGCAAAGAGTGCCTTCGACGCTCCTTGCCAGCAACTGCAACCCTCGTAAAAAAAAATTAGGGTCGTAGTTGCTGGCAAGGAGAGCCTTCGGCGCTCCTTGCCAGCAACTGCGACCCTCGCTTCGCGAGGGCCGCAGGCTGGGTGCGCAAGCCCGCAAGCATTAGCAACAACTCGCATGCTCACAAATATTTATGTGATATGCACTACACAAATACAACATATTCCTTGCCAATAATTATTAGTTGTTTACAAGAATAAACAACAATCATGCTGGGACAAAGCAATTGGGAAAAATAGAATAAAAATGATATAATGTCCTTTAATAGAATATTTAAAAAAAAATGATTTTGATTGCCACAAAAGGCCTTTTATAGGAAAAAAACTTGCTGCAAATCGTGCCATTTTTTTCATATGAAGAATGTATTAACATGTTTCTTATCAGTGCATTTAGAGGGATCTTGTGGTCCCTTCAGGATCTGAGAGCTTGTCCCCATAAGTAAACAGCTTGTCTTTGAAAAGCTAGCACTGCAGCATTAAAAAACAAGGCTAAAACAGTGAAAATAGCTTCCAGTGAAAAAAATGTTTATGCTCTACTTAATTTTCACTGTCCTACATAATGGTGTAGAGCAGTATCAATGAGTAACATAACTCAGAGACTAGATAGAAGTATTGGGGTAGAAAGTGTAGAGGGGTTGAGGAATGAATTAACTAGTCATGGGGGAAGAGATGGGGGAGGGTTTGTATAGTCAATAGTGAGATATTGCTAAGTAACTCAAGTATTGTGGCAGGCACTTCAAACTACAAACTCATAACAAGATAAGGTGTATGCTTGCTAATGCTAGAAGCTTACCAGGAAAAAAGAGCGAGTTAGAATTATTTATTTTTTTTTATTTTTTTTTATTAAACAAACAAAATAAATTCAAACTGAGGTTCTTTGAACATAAATATTACAGAAAAAAAAACGTCATTACATAAAATAGTTTAACATTCTTACTCATTCATTCCACAATCATTCTTAGAAGGGAAGGAAAATGAAGAGATGGAAAATCAACTAGTTGATCCTTGATTTTCGTCCCATAATTTCCATTTCAAAGGATCCAATTTAATTAAACCCCTTTGAGTATAATTCCTTTCCAATTCGCGAGTGTGTTTTATTTTCCAAACAATGTCTGAAAATAGAGGAGCAGTCTTATTTTTCCAATTACTGATTATTAATTTTTTAGCTATTGAAAGGGTCAAGATAACAAGTGCTTTTTTCTCTATACTGACATCGTCTGGAAAAAAATGTAACAAACTGCATTCTCCTGTCATTGGCAAATGAATTCCCACCATTTTAAATAACAATTCATAAAATTTTTCCCAAAAAGACTTTAGTTGGGGACATTCCCATAGAATATGTAATAGGTTAGCTGAATTACCGCACTCCCTCCAGCATAGTTTGTCCGAAGGACAGTGTGAAATTTGAGAAATTTTCATCGGAGTAATATACCAATTGTTAATTATTTTAAAGTGCATTTCTCTAAGTGATGGTTGTTTAATAAATCTATTAGTCAGGTTAAAGGCTCCCTCCCAGACCCTCATTTCTACATCCAGATTTAAGTTCAGTTCCCATTGTTTCATGCTGCTCGTTTTAGTCTGTTCCCCCAAGGATCTTATGGTACTAAAACATCTTGATATCAAATGTTTTTTCTCCGTTTTAAGGAGAATTTTTTCCATCGGTTTTAGCTCATTGTCGTTTTGTGGGTCAAAGTTAAATTCGCCACAGGCTGCTCTATACGCTTCATATATTAACCATCCTTCTGCTGCAATGTTAAATTTGTTTCTAATTTGTTTGAAGGACGCTATTGATCCTTCAATCAACGTGTCTTTAACACGTTCTAAACCTTTGTTGTTCCACACTTTGAGCGCGCCTACCATATTTGGGTGTAACAGGGCTGCCACAGGCGTAACTACACTACCTTTGGGAAGCAAGTTTTTACTCTTATTAATCTGTCTCCAATTTCTTAGAATTTCTTTTATCACGGATGATCCCATCATAAGATCCTTATAGAAGGGTTTCTCCCCAAACACCAGAGAAGATGGATGATAATCTGGGATCAGAGCCTTTTCTATAGTCATCCAAGGTAGTCTATCTACTGGTTCCAGCCATTTCAAAGTGTGTGCTATACAATTAGCTTCTTGATAAAGTTGCAGCGATGGGTAGGAGACTCCTCCTTTTAGGAAACTCCTCCCCATCACTGTTTTTTTCACCCTCATATATTTCGAATGATGTATAAAATCAATTGCTTGTTGCAGTTTCTTTAACCAATATCTTGGGATTTTATAAGGAATACATCTCAGAACATAATTCAGTCTTGGGAGTAAAATCATTTTAACTACAGCAATTCTACCATAGAATAAAAATCTATCTCCTCTCCATTTCTCTATAATATTTGTAAACTTGGCATATAACTCTTTATAGTTTATATCTACCGTTCCCTGAGCGTTACCCAAAATTATGATACCCAGATGTTTGAATGATTTAGAGTTCCAATTAAAAGGATAGGTAACTTTCAGCTTCGTTAACAAGCTTACTGAAAAGTTGGAAAACAATGTTTCTGATTTCTTATAGTTCAATTTATAATAAGAGATTTTACTGTAGCTTTGTATTAAATTTGACAGATATTGAAGTGAAACCTCAGGTCTGGTGAGAGATAAAACAACATCATCTGCATATAAACTGATTTTATGCTCCCTCTCTCCCACCCTGATCCCATGAATTTGTGGGCATGATCTTATGGCTTCAGCCAATGGTTCTATCATCAATGCGAACAAGGTAGGAGAGAGGGGGCAACCCTGTCTAGTGCCATTTGATATTCCAAAGGGAGTTGTTCTACATCCCAAACCTGTTACTTCTGCCAGGGGGAGTTTGTACAGAGCCCCTACCGCTCGGGCCCCAAATTCCCCAAATCCAAATTTGGACAGTGTTAATTGCATGTATTCCCACCCTATTCTGTCAAATGCTTTTTCGGCATCTAAAGACAAGAACAGGGTGGGAATTCCTTTTGCCCTTGCTACCTCACCCAAATCCATGATCTTCCTGATGTTCTCTGATCCTTGTCTTCCAGCCACAAAACCCATTTGTTCTATTGCGATTAGTTTCTCTATATTTTTTTGGATTCTAAGTGCCAGAATTTTTGCATACAATTTAATATCTGCGTTTAATAGTGAAATGGGTCTGTAGCTGGCACACAATTGTGGGTCTAGGTTGGGCTTAGGGATCATTATTAATGCTACTTTTGTCATTTCCTCTGGCATAGTACCTTTTGTTTTGATTTCATTAAACATTTCTGTCAAACAAGGACTTACAATTTGGCAAAAGGTTTTGTAAAAAAGATTAGTGTATCCATCTGGGCCTGGCGTGGTATAAAGTTTCAATTTTTTAATTACTTGTTGGACTTCCTGGATTGTAATGGGGTTATTAAGTTCCGTTAGATCATCTTCTGATAGTTTCGGTAATTGAATACCGTCCAAAAATGTTTGTATTTCCTCTACTGTCGGTTTATTAAGGGAAGTTTTTTTTTCCAGATTATACAAGCCCTGGTAATAGTTTGAAAAAGCTTGTCCTATTTCTTGAGGGGAAGAGAGGTATTTACCATTTTCTTTAATAACTACTATTCTTTTCTTTTCTTTTTTCTTTTTCGCTTGAGTGGCTAGTTATTTACTATTTCTATTATTTTGAAAATGATATATTTGTTGATAATACCAAAGGGAGCTATCTGATCTATGTTGATTAATCTTATTTATTTTATTTTGAATTAATTTAATTTCCATCATAATCTGAGGTTGGGGGTCCAGCACAAATCTAGATTCCAGTTTATTCAAATCTATGTGTAATTTTTTAAGTGAATCTCCTCTCTGTTTTATCAACTGAGCTTTAAGTTTGATAATCAAACCTCTTGTGAAAGCTTTTTGTGCATTCCAAATCGTGCAATATGAAGAAACAGTGTGATTATTTAAATCAAAAAATTCAGAGATTTCTTTATTTAGAATTTCCTTATTTTTTTCTATTTTTATTATAGTGTCGTCTAGTCTCCATTGTGATCTGTCTAATTTTACTTTATTTATTTCAACCATTAGTGTGGTGTACGCGTGATCTGAAATTACAATATTACCTATTTCAGTGTGTGTTATTTTATTAATTATTTGAGAGTTTACTAATATTAAATCAATTCGTGAATACGTATTATGAGGGTTTGAATAAAATGAGAATTCTTTTTGATTTGGGTGCTGAACTCGCCAGGCATCAAATAAACTGTTATTTATAATCCATTCTGTAAATGCTTGAGAAATTTTTTTCATTCTTTTTAAATTATTGTTCACCAATATTTTGGACCTATCCAGATTTATGTTTGAGACCAAGTTAAAGTCCCCTGCCATAATGAGCGGGCCCTGTGCATATTTCTTAATTAGCTTACCTACTTTTTTTATAAATTCCATTTGTTTCTCATTAGGAGCATATATATTGATCAACGTTATTTTCTGATTATTAATTTGGCCATTCCATAAAATATAACGTCCATCTGGATCTATAATTGAAATTACTTCCACTATTTCTAAATTATTGGAAAAAAAAATTGATACTCCTCTCTTTTTCCCCCCCCCCTGTTAAATGATGTCTAAGATCAAAGTAACCTTCCGCAAACCCAGGAATTTTTTCTTTCCCCCAGTGGGTTTCCTGGAGAAAAATCAGATCTGCTTTTTCCTTTTTACAATATCTGTAAATTGTTTTCCTTTTGCTAGGTGAATTTAAACCCCTAACATTCCAACTTAATAGTTTCAAAGCCATTTTTGTAGAGATATTTCTATAACATTACTATAATTTAACAAACCCTTACTTGAGAGTGCTTCATTTGCTGTAAATTTATAAATTAACGAACAAGACCCTTCTTTACTAACATTCATACATACATTCATACTGTTGGAACAGATTGGGTTATACTGCATTCTTTTCCCAATTATGTTCCGCAGGGATTCAGCCGTTGTTCAAAAATGGATAGCGGTATAATGTAGAGATGGCAGTACCGTTTACTTAAATTGTTTATCCTATAATTCTATATCTACTTTCTTAAGACTATTAAATACTAATCTTCCCCTTTCATTTTTTTTTTTTTTTTTAACTTCTATTCTGTTTCTAAGAGAGAAAAAATAATTACTCTACACTACTTAAACTTTTAATACTATTAATACTGTCATTTCTTAGACTGTAGAAAAAGGGAAAAATAAGTCCTCCAATTTATACAATCAATAAATCCGGGTAAGGGTGTAAGCCATTGTCCACTTCTTTTCTCTCTTCTTGGGAGTCATTTCACCTGCCACTCTGGTGTTGGGATTTTCAATTCAGTAGTTAAATCCTTTGAGTCTCGTGCGTTAGTCTTCAGGTTTCTCAAAAAAATTTCTCCTTCTGCAATGGAACAAATCCTGTGCCAAGAGGATCCTTGTAAAAATAATAAACCTACTGGAGACGTCCATTTATAGATGAAGTTATGCTTTCTTAATTCTTGTGTTATGGGCCTAAATTCCTTTCTTCTGTTAATTGTCGCTTTTGATAAATCTGAGAAAATTTGTATTTTTTCATATGGAGCTTCAAATGTCTTTTTTGTATAACTTGCTTTAGAAATTGCTTCCTTTGTTGGAAAGTGATGGATTTTCACAATCACATCTCTAGAAGTTTTATTTTGTAAGTGCGTTGGTAGAGGGATTCTATGAACTGCCTCAAATTTCTGATCCAATTGTGAGAAGGATGGCACAATATTAGTGAATAAATCTTTTACATATGTTAAGAGTTCTTCTTTTTTTATAGCTTCTGGGATTCCTCTTATGCAGAGATTATTTTTCCGTTCTTTATCTTCCATTTTATTTATTTGATCGTTCAAAGTTATAATTTGAGTAGACATTTTTGAGGATTGCTCCAATAACATATTATGGTCCATGACTAATTTATCGAATTTGACTTCCAGTTCTGCTGATCTTTCATTCACTTCCTTTATTGATTTGGCGTTTTCCATAATTTGGATCTTGATCTCTGCTAGAAATTCTGCTTGGAAGTTCTTTAAAATTTCTTTCATTTTATCAGTAGTAAGTAAATTCCCTTCTTGGGATTCAGATTCTCTGGTTGGTGAACTGGGAGAGGGAAGGGTTGTATTTTGGTTTGACCCTTCTTTCACCAATTGTTTTTGAGTCAAATTGGTTAAATTTTTTGGAGTGAAAAAGGGGGATGGCTCTGCCGTCAGACTCTTTCTTACTTTAGCTTTGCTTTTCGTAGCCATTTTATCACTTTTTTTCCTCCCCAGTTTTACTTTTGCTTTTTTTCCTTTATAACTCTTTCCCTTTAAATTTCTTAATATAGGGCTAATACCAAGAGTTAGACCCTTTGCTCTTTCTTTTTTTTTCCCCTCTCCCTTCTTGTTCTCTTTCCCTTTCTTTACAGAAGTACTTTTATGGGAATATTTAAAGTTCCATATTGGTTCAGATTTATCTAATTCCAGCTATTTTTACTTCTCCCAAACTCTGTATAGCTTTAATAAGCTTGAATAAGCCTCTGAGTGTTACCCGAATTTCCACAGAAATATCCGGACAATGTGATCCCCCAAAAATGGTGGACATATATCCTTTCCAATATTTTTAGGGGTATTTGGAGGAGATTTGTATAATCTTATCCTTTTGTTTTTGTAGATTATTTACTAGGGACTCAATGGCTTCATTAACCGTGTGCACAGTCTTTTAATGATTTGTCAGTCTTTTTGAGCAAGTTTGCTCCCTTATGGAGTGATCTTTTTAAAGTGTAGCGTTCTGCACGCTTTTACCAATTTTACTGTGTAAGTGTTCTCTGTAGGTGCCAAGTCCAGTAGCTGCGTCTCATGTCATATATTACAGCAATTGCTGCATTGTGTTCCACTTATCAAGAATAGAGAAAATAATAGTTTACTTAACTTTGTTAATCTTGCCTCCAGGGTTCAGTCTGCCTTGTTGCTGGCTCAGCGTCCATTGCAGTCTCTGTGCTCCAAGCCTCTTGAGTCTGTGCTGCTGAGGTCCGCCGTCACGGCACTACAAGCTTGCCTGTGAGATCCACGCTTCCTCCTTGAAGTTGACACCAGCTTTTCCCCTTCTTACGCTTTATGCCCTGTAGTCAGAGCTGGAAAACCTTCCTGCATATGGCGCTCTCCGCTACTTCCGCTCACCCCTTCCCAGAGCCGTCGGATCTCTGATACACACAGCTCTGCTTGGCCGCAGGGCCTTCTCCTCAGCTCCTTTCTCCTTTAGCAGTAGTATTTTAGAGGGCTATGCCCTCTCTCGCTCAGCACACGGCTGCCATCGGTCCTCTCTCTCCCGGACGCCTTCTCCACCCGCTGACGCCGACCTTCGCGGCTACATTACCATTTCCGGTCACTCCCCCGGCCAATTTTCATCCGAGCGAGTTAGAATTATTAGCAGTTAATGAGAAATGGGATTTAATTGGCATTACTGAAACATGGTGGGATGATTCTTGTGACTGGACTGTTAAACTGGATGGTTATAACCTATTTAGGAAAGATAGGGTTAATGGTAAAAGAGGATGAGGGATTTGTCTGTATGTTAAGCCTGAATTTAAGCCTATAATCAGAGAAGATATTTATGCTGGAACTAGCGGTAATGTTCAATGATTGTGGGAAGTGTTAAATAGCAGCAAATTCCAAAAGAATATTGGTAGCAGTATGTTATAAACCGCCAAAGCTATAGGAACATTGCAATGTGCAAACAGGCTGTCTGACAATTAGTGACCAGGAAAAGGCAGATGAGCGAAATAGGGTCCTTTCTTCGTTATACACAAGGGAGGTACCAGTGGTTGGGACACTGCAACATAATGGTGCTACAGTATCTTTGCCAAATAATTGGTTACCGCAGAAAGAAATCCAAAGGTTGTAAAAAATAAATATTAATAAAGTCCCAGGTCCAGATGGACCACATCCAAGGGTACTGAGGGAACTGGGTTCTGTAATGGCCAAACCATGATATCTAACTTTTCAAGATTCACTCAGCACAGGGTCTCTACCTGATGGCTGGAGAAAGGCAGAGGTGATACCTAGATTTAAGAAGGGAGCAAATCTAGGGAATTATAGACCAGTGAGCCTCACTTCTGTAGTAATACAGCTTTTAGAAGGGTTAATAAGGGATAATATATAAGAATTTGTTTACTTGAAAACGATTATAAGTAGGAGTCAACGTGGATTTATGAGGGATAGGTCTTGTCCTACAAATCTAATTAGCTTCTATGAAGAGGTTAGTAGGAACTTGGATCAAGGCAACTCAGTGGATGTAGTCATTTTGGATTTTGCAAAGGCTTTTGATGCAGTGCCACATGGAAAAGTATTATGTAAACTAAGAGATACAGGAATTCCAGTAAATATCTGCTCATGGATCAAGAGCTGGCTAAAAGACAGGAAGCAAAGGGTTGTTCTAAATGGAGCATACTCAGATTGTACTAATGTGGTAAGTGGGGTACCTCTGGGTTCAGTATTAGGTCCTCTCCTTTGTTACATATTTATTAATGACTTGGAAGTAGTACTTATGACACTAAGTTGTGCAATAAATCATAAAATTATATACTTTCCCTCCTATGGGATTTGCATAAGTTAGAGAAAAAGGGGCGACTAAATGGCAGATGAGATTTAAAAGGAATAAATGTACAGTTATGCATTTAGGAAGGAAAAATAGCCATGCAATTTATAATCCTAATGGAGCAAATATAGTGGTTTTAGACATTGAAAGGGATTTGAGAGTACTTGTGGACAACCACCTAGGTAACAGTGCTCAATGCCAAGCAGCAGCTGCAAAGGCACATGAAATATTAGCATGTATTAAGAAGGGTATAGAAGCAAGGGAAGCAAATATAATTCTGCTACTATACAAATCCCTAGTACGCCTCATTTGGAATATGGAGTACAGTTTTGGGCACCACTTCATAAAAAGAACATTTCTGAGTTGAAAAAATTACAGAGAAGGGCAACAAAACTAATAAGGGGAATGGAGGGGCTAAGTTATGAAAACAACTAACCGAATTAAGCCTGTTTTCTCTAGAAAAAAGGCGTCTAAGAGGGGATATGATTACTTTATAAGTACTTTGCCAAGTGAACTTTTTGTGCCAAGAGGTTTTCAAATGACAAGAGGGCATCCTTTGAAGTTAGAAGTAAAAAGCTTCCACCTTAAAGAAAGAAAAGGGTTCTTCACAGTAAGGGTGGTTAAACTGTGGAATTCTCTACCAAAGGTGACTTGATAGATAACTTTAAAAAGAGATTGGATATATTTCTAAATAAAAAGGGTATTCAGGGTTATCCTGGTTAATTACAGAGGGAGTATTGTTCCAGGGAGGAGTCCAATTGCCAGTACTTGGGGTCAGGAAGGAATTTTTTTTTTCCTTTTGAGACAATTAGCAATGTTTCACTTGGGTATTTATTCTGTCTGCCTTCCTCTGGATACATTAACAATTAATCTGAAGATCAGAGGAGATTTAAAAAGGTTGGACTTTATGGACTAAAGGTCTTTTTTCAACCTTAATTACTATGTAACTAAGTAACTATGTACAATTAAGACTTGGTTGCTGCTGGTATCCACCTTCTAAAAGGTCAGTGGGGGAGGTGGCTTTATACAGCTGGCAGACAATACATTTTTCAACACAAAGTGTACCAACAGAATGATCTCTGATGGCTAGAGACCTCTTGTGTTATTATTATTATTAGTATGATTATCTTTATTTATAACATGCCAACATATTCTGTGGTGTACAGGGACGAGCACAGGGAAATATTCAATGTTAAGAAACTGCAGAAATGGAGGGCCCTGTTTTGAGCTTAGAATTGTAGAAAGTTATTTTTCTAAAGCACCCTACAAGACTGGAAAATCGCTACTTACAATCTAAAGGGAATGGCAGAGGCAGAAACCTGGACAAGAATAACAGATAGGGATTAGTAAGGGACAGGAAGCAAGTGAAAGTTTACTTAGGAGGAAGGATATGCAAAGTTAAATACATTATTTAGTAGGAAAGGGAATGGATCTGATAGAAGTCATATGAGCGGAGTGGCTCTAGTATGTAATCTGTTATATGCCTTGACTAATCACATAATATAATCTGCAAGTGGAAATGTCAGGTGAGGGCCTGGGTTAGGGGATATATAAGGAGAGAGAGATGGGAATGGGACTTGCAGAAGCTTCATGAGTTGTATTAGAGTATTCCCTTGGCTGCAAGCTTTTGTTGTTTGGTCAACTTATCAATGATTGTGATTCTTTTTTCAAATCTAATTGTTGTTAAAACACTTTAGACTTGTCTCTCAGCCAATCCCCCACCCTACCCTTAATGACTTTATTAGGGTGGAGACAAACACTCAGTTGGAGGCTGATATCCTAATCTTTGAAAGTACATTTAATATTGCAATTTGCTATAATAAACTATTAAATGTATATGAATGATTATTCATATATTGCATTAATGATCAGAGCATAATTAAAATAACTAGCTCTTTTTGCAAGGGCCTTATGCTAGTCATTTAATTTAAGAACATTTATGCTGTTTATCATCAGGCATTTTTGGTAACAATTTTAGTAATGTGATTGCTAATTAAAAGGTAATAGATTAACACTCCCTCATTTTCATAATACTGTCAATTTTACCGGTACTGATATAACTATAGGTGTTAAAATATAAGACAACTTAACAATTTGAATAAATACAATGCCTTATTTAGAAACTGTTTGCTCTATGCTGTCTGTAGAAAATACATAATTAATTCATGAAGCACGTATCCTCCATGTGTTTTATTTTGAGCACAGTTAATTAATTAAAAATATGTCAACTACAAAAAGAATTCAATGAAAAAATTAAACAGACATTGTTAAGCTATAAATTAAGTACAAGTTAATTAAAAATGCTGTAATAGGATTTTTAATTTACCTTTTGCCCTAATAAAACATTTAATATTTAGCGTTTTCTCTTGATTCTTTGATTTATTTTTTGTAGAAAAATATAGAAAGTTATGTTGCCTAGAGAATATGCATAAAATAAAAAGGATATTAGGAATACTAAGAATGATCTTAATGAAAATATATATATTTGTTGATACGTATAATAACATAACATTAGATTTACTGAGAACACAAAAGAGGGCTCTTATAATGCATTTTATATTAGATTATCATATATAAAAGAGGAGGTAGGTTGATTCTTCAAATATACTTATAATATGCAAATATTGAACTAACATTAATATTGTTTATATCAATACATTAAATAATTCAAGGAATTTATGCTATGACCAAAGAGTATTTCAGAAATGTGTCAAATTTCATGGGCTACCAAGGTTAATTGAGTTCAAGTACAGCATACTAAGTTTTGGTTACTGAATAAAAGTCAAGAGCAGGTAACATCTTGACCCTAATTGACTGCCCATTTTTCAGTTTTGAATACATTTCGTTTCACACATAGGCTTTTTTGTATTTTGAATGGCCTTGCCTCTATTTGATATATATATATATATAAAATTCCTTGATTGTATTTACGTTCACTGTGCTCATAAAACATGAGATGATATATGATGTATTTTCATTGAAGTACATTGAAATAATACCCTGAAGCTGCCCCCTGCTACATCAAGACATAGTTCTGGTTTAGCATTTTCTTTAATTAAATCCAGTTTCAGTTTTATTTTACAGCTTCCTTCTATTGCTTTCCCCAAGGTGGCCTTGACAAATTTGCCCAATCCCGTCCCACTTATAAACAACTGTTCCATTAATCTCTTGCAATTGGTCTGGGCATGACATCTGAATTTATTAACTGTTTCTTAATAGTTCTCCTGATTAACATGATCAGTTCAATGCCATTAATACACTTAATACTCTTCCCATTAAGCCACACATCATAGTATGAAGGATACATTTATTTCATGACATTAGAGTGAAACGTTGTTGTATTTATTTCATTGACTTGATGATTAAACATTAGCATATTTTTATGCTCATCTGAAACCTCAGTCATTTGTTTTCAGTTGTCCTTTTTCCATCAACAATGTTAATTTTCCTTTATCTCAGTTAGATTTGCATATCACAACCTTCACTTGATAATAAGGAAAACATTTACATGGACAGCAAGAATTTGACAGCGGATCAGAAAACATTTGTTTATTCTGTCTACCCATGTCCTACTTGTTTTATTTGGTTCTTGAATTGTCCAAGTTAAGGGCAACCTTATTTATATTCCAAGTTTTGTTATTGGATGCTTTAGCAAAGTAGTTCCCAAACTATTCACTAATGAAATGCACTACCACACGATAAATAACTCCAAGGCACAACTTTTGTTATAAACTTAGAAATGTCACATTTATTATGGTTATGTTCAAATTACTGGTTTTCACTCAATGATTAATGTTCACAAATAAACACATCAGTTTATTGTCTCTCTGAATCTTCAGCTGATTTGACCCTTCCATGTCGTCTTTATCCCCACTACAATTTAATTTCCTTGTTTACATAGTAACATAGTACTATAGTAACATAGTAATTGAGGTTGAAAAATACTTTAAGCCCATCAAGTTGACATGTTTTATATCTCCCCTAACCCTTGTAATTAGTGAATTGTTAATTGATCCAGAGGAACACAGATAAAAAAAAACAAAAAACTTTCCTGTCCTCAAACTTCTGGTAATTGGACTACTCCCTAGATCAATACCCCTCTATCACTAGTTAGCCAGATTACCCTGTATTCCCTTTTTATTCAAAGTTCAATTTAAAGTTACATTTGGTGTAATAACCTCCATCGGTTTTGCGTTCCACAGTCTGGCTGTTCTTACTATAAAGAACCCTTTTTTTTATTAAGATGGGATGCTTTTTTCTTCTAATTTCAAGGAAGTCCTGTTGCCAGTTTAAAACCTCTTGGTACAAAATGTTCCCCTGACAAAGGGCCATATTAAATTCAAAGCCCGTAG
This sequence comes from Discoglossus pictus, assembly GCA_027410445.1. NCBI lineage: Eukaryota > Metazoa > Chordata > Amphibia > Anura > Alytidae > Discoglossus > Discoglossus pictus. Next base: position 400,294,541 of record CM050165.1, read on the forward strand.
TAGCACTGGTACACCCGCAAAGCCTGCAGGCTTGAAATTCGCCAGTTACAGAACTATTACATTCAACCATGCCGCGACCAACGAGCTGGAGACGCAAACCTGTAAACCATTCTTGCGCACATTTCATATGCGGCCGTGAACATGATCAATTAGTCAAACTTGTAGTTACAGGTTTAGAGAGAGCCAATGGTAAAATAAATCGTCATCATTATGTCACTGAAAAAGGGAGGTTAGATTTCAAACCCTTACGGGTTTCAATAATGAGTTACGGGCCCGCATTCCAGAAATAATGCAATATTAATAAATCAGTAAATATGATATTCAAGTCCATGCTAGTTCCATTATATGTATTAAAACATTGATTGCCGGGATCTATATAACACGGAAATAAAACATAAAAAAATGATTTTATATTGCAAATTTGCAAGCTTTAGAATGTTGTGCTATTAATATTAATACCTAACATCACTTTCCCTTTATTCTAATATACAGTAGTGTGTTCATATTTGCATTTACAGTGCTACCCCCCTTGTGGGTCCTCTCTAGTACCCGTAGGCTTTTTGGCTCCATATGGGTTACGGGTTTGTACCCCAGTGGATTCGTAGCAATTTAGTAGAGATTTGCCCATGTAACAGTTACGTGCTTGATAGATCAAAGGCTTTTTGTCAACGGAGTTATGATTTCGATATCCTGTAGGGTTTTTCTGACGGTAACCCGCAGATCGTTTGTGGGTAGCTTTAAGAGGCCAAATTAATAGCTGTAAGTCTAGCGGGTTATGGGTTTTCACATTAGGGTATTTACTAGGGCGGAAAGCCTTATATTGACCAGGACATATTTATATTAGGTAATTGATAGGATCAGATTAGTGAGTAATCATGTATTCTGATGTGTGTATAATATTATATCTAGGTACCAAGATATAATGAGAGAAAATAATGCACGGAAGTCAGAGTGCCATCAGAATAATCTCTAAGTTTTATTTGGACGGCCTGTCCTTTATATAGCACACGTCACAGCTTATTAGCATAGTTGGAAATAGGGTTAAATACATATTTGCAAGCAAGTGTCTTTTTATGTTTTACTCAGCAAAACCTTATCTAACTCCCGGCTTGCTTCAGATACGTTGTCTCAGTAGTATCTGAAGCAAAAAACAGGACACAGGAAACAGATGTTTTAAAGAACATTAACATAAACATTCTACAGATGACGCACTTAAACATTCTAGTAAGATACAAGATAAGAAACATGCTGACATACTTTTTATAATCATGATATTCTTAGCTAATTAATTTCTAAATGAAGAAATTAAAATACCTAACAGTCCCTCCTGTTATAAACGTATTAGACAAAGGTCTTAAGGCAAGGTTCAGGTCATAGTCCTTTCTTTAGTGAAGAGTTGGGGTCTGGACCATCATGGTGCTTCTCTTAATCCACTTGTTTTTATACATCATCAATGTCATGATCAAGACAAGAATCAGATTCTCCTTGAGTGAGGGGTATCGTCTCTATTAGGTATTGTTGAGTTACTGCTTGGTCAACAACCTTATTCACCAATCCACGGATGCATGGTATCACACAGCATCCTAACAAAATGATCAGTGTTAGGACTGTGCCAACAGTGATCAATATCCCTCTGATGTACGCTGCCCATTTACCAAAGGTGTCTTGGAGCCATTTAGACAGAGGATCATTAATACCGGAATTTTCTACTAGTTCATTTGACAGGGCAGTGAGGCCTTCCAGTGCTTTGGTCACAGATCCGTCTGGAGCTGTGTTGTTGGGTATGAAAGTGCAACAGGCAGTCCCAAACATTTTACATACCCCTCCTTCTTTCGCCAACAGCATGTCCAGAGCTATCCGGTTCTGCCAAGCCATCAGGCTAGTTTTATCCAGTTGCTCTGCCAAGCCTTGAACTGCATCTCTGGTATAATTTACAAATCTCTGTTGATTATAGTAGATATAGTTGATCCAATCTACATTCTTATTTATAGTCACCCACCAGGAGATGATGGTTTCGAATCCAGCCGCCACTTGATTTCGGGCTTTAAACTCATCAGGTACTCCTCTCGGAATCCCAATAGAATCAATGTATATTCGGTCATCAAAGCTCCCCTTTGGAACTGACCTTTTGGCCCGCTTCAGGTTTTCTTCGGTTATCCACATCATACCAGCACTTCTATCAGGCAATATATAAAACGGTTGAGCCAGTTGGATCAGGGTACATATTCTACCCCACAGTGAGGGTAATACTTGTCTCACTTGTTTACCTCCACAATACCACCAGATATCTGCTCGTCCAACTAAGTGGTTGGAAAACAATGTGTCTGGATATTCTTTACTGCCCACGTGTATAATGTCCGAACAATAAGGTGCTTGCCCAACACTTATTCTTAAGTTCTGTCCGGTACGGTTAAAGCACGTAAAATTACCCGGGTACATCATAAATTGGGGTGGTTGGATCCTTGACACTGGTGGGTACAAATAGTGCAGAGCAGTACAATTGGATACAGGCGCTATTTGTTGGAACATGCACTTCAGTCCCTTTTCATCATTCTGTTGGTTCAGTTTAAATGGTACCGTTGCCATTGATGGTCTGGCAGTGGAACATGCTATACAGTTACTCATTTCCATGGAGGCTGCTGTATAGAGCATCCATTCCAACCAGATGTTTTTTTCTGCATACCCAGTCTCAATTTCAAAAGTGTCAATCAGGCGGTCAGGTTCCAAATAAATGACCTGTGAGGGCACAGTCCTATTCACAGGACTCACCTTGGTGAGATCAATAGTCTGTCTGGGCACCTCCTTTTGCAGTACCTGAATATGCAAATATTCCATGTTGTTACCTCTGCCTGAGGTGTAGATTCCAAGAGTATATCTCCCTTCATCACACTTTTGTGGGTCCTGGAGGGTGATCCGGATGGGGTTGCATAGCTGATTTTGGCTGCAAGAGGATGGCTCCACACCCCGTGTCAGCTTTAAGCGTCTCTTTGTACTTTTGCACTTCATGTGATTAGGTGGGGAGTAACCCCAGTCAGCTCCTGTATTCCATAAGGCCAGTTTCCAGCTAGGACATCTCTCATTTCCATACGGAGAGGCTATACACAAATATACTGGCGCTTTTCTCACCCCTCCACTACGTCCTCCTCCAGAAAGTCCACATCTTAGTACTTGACGTAGGTCTTTTTGGTTGGTTCCTATCTGCCCTTCCTTGAACACTAGGGTCACTTGGCCAGTTAAATTGACTTCCATCATGTCTCTTTTCATTCTGTGCATCCACATCTCTCCAATAGATTGCGTCTGGTTGCCTCTGGGTCTTGTTACTTCTTCCCATATGATTATGGGTGCTACTATGCAAAGAGTTATCAAGATGAGGCATGTCAGTGAGATTCTTAGGCCACACCAGTTAGGTCTTTTGAACATGTGCCAGGACATTTTCTTGGGCCAGTTGAGAACCCCAAAAACCCGCACCATTCGGTTCTTCACTGGGTTTGAGACGAGTTTCCCCCCCTTTGTAGCCCAGCCTGACTCGCAATGAGTCAGCTAGCAGGTTTTTAGGAATCAACTGGCTCAAGCTCTGGCACTTTTACTCTCTTGCAGTCAGTCAGGTGTATCCAGGTGGCTCGTTCGGCAACTTTCAAGGCAGTGGGTGTTGACAGCAGAACTTGGTACGGTCCTTCCCACCTGGCCGATGCCCAATTTTTACGCTTGATTACTTTAATTAGGACCCACTGGCCTGGTTGTACCAAGCAGGGTTCCTACTGTTGCTGTGGATGAGAGAGAGAGATGGAGGTAATATCTTTCTTACTTAACATTTTTCTCATATAGTCTGGTAAGTTTTCACTCATGTTCTCATCTTCTGAGATAAATGGTCTAAATTCTGGTAGTAGGAATGGTCTCCCATACAATATTTCAAACGGGGTTAACTTCTTCCTGCCTGGAAGCATGTGCATGTTTAGCATGACTAATGGTAAACAGTAAAGCCAATTTCTCCCTGTCGCTGCCATCGTTTTCCTCAATTTATTTTTAATGGTACCATTAGTTCTGAGCCGTTTGAGCCGCTTGCTTTGCAGCTGTATCTGCCCTGCCATTTCCTATTGAAATTGCGTCTGTAGTCGTGGTATGAGCCACACATTTACATACCGCAATCTTCAAGGGCAGTTGAATGGCTTCAAGTAACTGCAAAAGGAGTTGTTTATGAGTGACTTGCCTACCAGTAGATGTGACCATGCCTCTATTTTTCCACAATTGTGCAAATATGTGCACAGTTGAGAATGCATATTGGCTGTCGGTGTATATATTTACTATTTGTCCCTTTCCTATTTTACAGGCTTCAGTAAGGGCCACGATCTCAGCTGCCTGTGCTGAAAAATGTGATGGAAGTTTTCCTGCTCTTATAGTTTCTTCTTGTGTTACTACTGCATATCCCGTTGCATTTGTACCATCTTTGTTTCTACTTGATGACCCATCTACAAACAGAGTTAGTGTAGCCTCGGTGTATGCAACATCTCTAAAGCCGTCTCTTGGTGAGACTTCTTTTTCTATGATTTCAGTACATGCATGTGGTGTGCCATCTTCCTGGATGGGAACTAACGTTGATGGGTTCAGTGTTGTGCACCTTTCTATGTGCAAGTGTGGTTGTGACAGAAGTATGGTCATGCATGATAAGTGTCTTGAAGGGGAAAGGTATGAAACCTTATTTTGTAGTAGAATGACAGATACAGCATGTGGTACTCTTAGAGTCAAAGGGTGGAACAGGACTAAGGCTGCTGACGCCAGAACTGCCATGGAAGCCGCCACTACAGCCTGTACACAAACCGGAAGTCCCCTGGCTACAGGGTCCAACCTGGTTGAGTAAAAAGCCAAGGGTTGGTCTCGCAGGCCATGTTTCTGAGTCACAACAGAAGTCATATAGCCTCCCCTTGAGTCTACAGTTTGTACAAATGGCTTGCTGTAATCTGGCAATCCCAATACAGATGTTCCCACTACTGTGTTCTTAAGCTGAATGAATGCTGCTTCAGCTTCATGTGTCCACGCTACCTTTTCATTAGCTGACATTGATTGTGCATAAATAAGGTGTTGTATGGGCCCTGTAAGTTCTGCAAAGTTGGGAATCCAACTCCTGCAGAAATTTACCATCCCTAAGAAAGACATCTTGTCTCTTTGTGACCGGCTTAGGGGCTTCTAGTATGGCCCTTTTCCTAACTGGGTCTAGTGATCGTCCCTTTCTGCTCAGTAGGTATCCCAGGTACTTCACTTCTGCTTTCCAGAGCTGTAATTTATCCCGACTAACCTTATGTCCCTCTTCTGCCAGGAATGTGAGTAAGGCTAGCGTGTCCTCCTGGCATATCTCCTCAGAAGGAGAGGCCACCAAGATATCGTCCACATACAGTAGTATTTGGCTTCTCCTTGGGGGCATAAATTTCGCCAAATTTGAGGACATAGCTTGGGAAAATATAGTTGGACTTTCTGTATATCCTTGAGCCAATCTTGTATATGTGTACCTCCTCCCCATATAGGTGAAGGCAAACCAATATTGGGAACCTACATCTACTGGTATGGAGAAGAATGCATTGGCTAAGTCTACCACAGAAAAATGTGTGTTATCTGGCTGCATGTCATTTAGGAGTGTATGTGGATCTGGCACCGTGGGTGCTCGGGGAATTACAGCTTTGTTTACTGCTTGTAAATCCTGCACTAATCTCTAAGCTCCAGTTGTCTTCCTGACTGGGTAAAGTGGGGTGTTACATGGGGATCCTGGGCATTCTATTATAATCCCTTTCTCAATCAAAACTTTTATAATAGGTTCTATGCCCTTCTCTGCTTCAGGTTTTAGAGGATACTGTCTCTGATGTGGCCGAAAAGTACTTTTTGGGGTGATTTTAACTGGCTCTACCCCCTTTATAAGGCCTACATCAGCGGGCCCTGTGGACCATAAGGTGTCTGGAAGGCTCTCTAATGCTGCCTCCTGTTCCTGAGGGAACAGTATCTGTGTGTTGTGTCATGGTTCCTCTAACAGAAGAACTTTCTCCCACCTGGATGACTGTAAGTGTATTCCTTTCTTTGTCTCAATTACCCAGTTCAGGCTTTTCCGATATATTTTTGTGCTCGGTGAGTACTGCACTCCGAGGTCATAGGGTAAGTACTCCCATGGTGTTTTATCTGTCTGAGCCTCTTCTACCATCCCTCCTACCTGTACCCACCTTCCACCAGCTGGCATAGCCAGTGATATGTGTGGCACTGTGTGTCCTGCATAGAGTAACTGGTCTTGATTATTCAGTTTTACTCCCACCCCTGTATACCCATTTTCTGTCCAGTATATGTAATCCAAGGTTATTCTGGTATTGGTGTGTTTGAAAAATGTTTTTTCATAGTCCACATCCCTCCCCGATGTACTTTAAAATTTCATAGTGCAGTGTAATGACTCTGTGCTTTGTTTTATACTGGAAGATGGACCTAGGTCATTAGCCATGCCTATGAAAGCGCTGGATACTTGTGCTGGCCCTTTCGACACCATGTCTAATGTGTAAAAGTAATGTGGTTCACCCATCCCCTGCACTACATTTACATCGACAGGTATGTCCCCCATGTATGCTTTCATGCCTTTCTCTGTGGGAACCACTCTAATGTTGCATTTCAGCATCAGATCTCTACCCAAGAGATTTATCGGGCATCTAGGGGAGAGTATAAAAGGATGCTCAAATGTTTGGCCATTGATCAATCTCACTGTAAGTGGGCATGATACAGGTTCGCTATTTGTCTGTCCTGCTGCTGACCTAACCAGTATGTTTTGTGATGACGTGTAACTAGTCCATGTGCCATCATCGCTCAATACTGACCTACATGCTCCTGTATCGCATAAAAATGTTATCATTACCCCCTCTACATCTAGCTGCATGACTGGTTGTTCTTCTAAAGCCATTAAGTCTATACATGATTCTAAATTCAACACATCATTTTTTCCTGGCAATTTTGCATCATTATTACCATACTCATACAATTCAGATTCATGCAATTCTTGTTCAGCAAACATTTGTAAAGGAGGGGTACAACCTGGTTCTAGTCATTTGTCAGTCTGGTGGTCATCGTCATCCGCTCCCTCTTCCTCCTGGTACTTTCTGTTTATGCAGTGACGTGCTAAGTGGCCGGCCTTGCCACACACGTAACAATTTCCATAAAATTTTCCTCTGTTTCCAACTCGACCTCGTCCACCTCTTCTCCCTCCACGTTTTTGATTATTTCCACCATCACCAGAAAAGAAAGCAGAAGTTATAGATTGCGCTTTCCCATCAACAGAAGTCATTAAATACACCTCCTTTGGTTTACTATCTTGCTTTTTCTGTTTCTTTTCTTTTGCTCTCTTACACTGCTCCTCTGCATGTTTAGCATATTCTATGGTTTCCCTAAGGGGACATGTTTTGTAAGTAATTTGGTGTTGTATCACAAAGTCATTTATTTCTGGGTAACATCCCCTGAGAAAAGCGTTCTTTAGCTGCTGAGCATATGGACCAGCATCATCATATGGGTTAGGTCTGGCTACCCCGCTATGGCTGTCAAATACTACCCGCAACCTCCCCATATATTGTTCCACACTTTCATCATCTTTCTGTACACACTCATTTATCTTAGTCCAGTCTGCATGTTCCCTATGTCTGTCAGCTATTCTGCCTATTAGAGCGTCTACTTGTTGGGTCAGTTCCTGTAAACCATAGCGCAATGGTTCCCCCCTTGGGTCCAGTGGTATCCAGTCACCTTCACTAAGGATCCAATCGGACCCTAATATCTGCCTCAGACATCTTTCAACCTCAACACCATTTAATTTAAAACTTTGCTGCAATCGCTGGAACTTAAGTCTGAAAATTCCCATATTGTCATTTGGGTGGGGGACTCCTTCTACAGCTCTCCTCACATCTGCATCCGTCCATGCCCGGTATACTAGCATTGTGGGCGGCAACACATTTCCCCCCTCTACAAGCTCTCCCCCTCTAGGATTGGGAACCTCAATTAAGGGATATAATGGCACAGATGTCATTCCCTTACCTCCATAATGATGATCTGGTGCCCGCCTGGTTCTGGCGGGCCGTCCTTCATAAGGTGGTGGTGTCGGAGGAGGTGGATTTGGAGCGGTGGCGGCAAGCAGGTATTTGCGGGCATCATCAAATTCGCCCTCTACATCATCACTATAAGTGACCATATTCCCAGGAGGTGGAGGGGCGGTCAGTCGTGGAAGTCTTTTCTGTGTACACATAAACATATCCTCTTCCTCTTCCGAAGGAGAGAGGTGGTTAACATTACATGTCCCTCCCCCCGTAGGCACCGTGATTGTCATACACATTTGCATTTTGTCATCTTCAACAATTTGTAGATTCTTTATCTTTATTTTCCTTGCCCTGGTCCTATCTTTTTTACCTTTTTTATGTTTAATCGGTGGGTCTTGACAACAAGAAAACAAAACAAAAACAAACAAACAAAAAAAAACCTCAAATCTCACAGACTACAAGGACAGAGGGTAGGGTAGGAAGAGTGTGAAAACCTGTAGTGCTCAACCGCTACGGGTAATTATAAAAATCACCCGCACGTCTTACCAAAACACAGGCAAGTCACTGGCTAGCCCTGCGGTGGACGTCAGGTAGTGTGTGACAACTTCACTACTTAAAGGGTACAGAGAAGGAGAAAAGAGATATATTTAGCCCGTAGTGCTCAACCGCTACGGGTAATTATAAAAATCACCCGCACGTCTTACCAAAACACAGGCAAGTCACTGGCTAGCCCTGCGGTGGATGTCAGGTAGTGTGTGACAACTTCACTACTAAAAGGGTACAGAGAATGAGAAAAGAGATATATTTAGCCCGTAGTGTTCGACTGCCACAAATTTTGGTTTGTGCGTCTTCCATAAACACAGGCAAGTCACAGGATTAGCCCTTCGGAGACTAGGTGGGTAATGCGTGACCACTCACTACCAAAAGTGGATAGTTTCAGGTAAGAATTATGAGAACAACACAAAAGAATACATGTATAGATACATACACTCACAAGTACACAGAAATATACAGAATGTTTACAGGTATATATAATAACCAATAAACTGTTATACGTGTTAAGCCCCTCACAAACATACATACACCCGGTACCGGTATTTAAATCATACAAAATGGTAACATGCACACACATACATATTTTCTTGCAAGAGCTCATTTGAAAGTCAGACTCATTTACCCCTTTTTCATGGTAAGTTATCTCAATATTGTTACGTACGGAGAACTTATTTTATAGTCTTTTCCTCAGGATAATGACTCTTTTACCTCCCTATGGGTAAGTTCCAACCCTTCTACATATTACTAGGCTAGAAACCTAGTTGTACAACTCTTTTACCTAATATCACTGTAAGGTAAGTACCTACAGAACATACACACAAATGCAAAATGCAACAGAAATTCATATACTCACTGTCAGTTCGTTGTAAGCTGTGCCTTGTCATTCCCCGGAAAAAAAAAAAACACCTTGCCTCTGAGGTCCAACTGATCGTATATATCAGGCCTGAGGTCTTTCTCAAGGTAAGAGAGTCCTCAGCGACAAACCCACCGTGCACGGTAAAAGGAGTTTTGCTCCGTCCGAGGAATGAGAAGGGAAACAACCACGGCTCGAAGGACCAAAAATTATAGGATCAGATTAGTGAGTAATCATGTATTCTGATGTGTGTATAATATTATATCTAGGACCAAGATATAATGAGAGAAAATAATGCACAGAAGTCAGAGTGCCATCAGAATAATCTCTAAGTTTTATTTGGACGGCCTGTCCCTTATATAGCACACGTCACAGCTTATTAGCATAGTTGGAAATAGGGTTAAATACATATTTGCAAGCAAGTGTCTTTTTATGTTTTACTCAGCAAAACCTTATCTAACTCCCGGCTTGCTTCAGATACGTTGTCTCAGTAGTATCTGAAGCAAAAAACAGGACACAGGAAACAGATGTTTTAAAGAACATTAGCATAAACATTCTACAGATGACGCACTTAAACATTCTAGTAAGATACAAGATAAGAAACATGCTGACATACTTTTTATAATCATGATATTCTTAGCTAATTAATTTCTAAATGAAGAAATTAAAATACCTAACAGTAATCATTACCCCTCTTAGGCCCATTTATTTATACAGAAAATAAGTTTAATTTGGTTTATTTTTTTCATAGGTTAGACCCTCCATTTAATTCTATTAATTTTGTTGCTGTACCTTTTCCACTTCTAATATGTCCAGAATTGTATACCATATTCTAAATGAGGGTGCATTTGGAATGTATATAGTGGCAGCATTATATTTGCTTCCATTGCTTCTATACCCTTGCTTTTTAATACATGCTAATATTTGACATGCCTTTGGAGATGTTGTAGGTGGTTGTCCAGAAGTACTGATACCCCTAGATTTGTTCCATTTAAAGCATAAATTACAAATTTAGTTTTCCTCCCCAAAGGCATAACTTTAATTATTTTTTTTTTGCATTAGATCTCATTTACCATGCAGATGCCCATTCTTCTAATTTATTTATTTCACTCTCTCTGGAGTGAAAGTACTTCATTTTAATTACTTTACCTTTTGACTGGATCTTCTTGGAGTCCCTCTCCTCCAGTAGAACGGTCCTCACGGCTGTTAGATGGAACAGCTCTATCTGTTATTGCCATTCCTGAACTGTTTCAATCAATCTGGCAAATCTGTTGGTGTTTGCCAACTCAGAACTGGTGTGCACCCCTCCTATCCCCCTGCTTCCCTTGTAACTGTAACTCAGCTACCTCCCTGGGCATCCTCACTAGCCCAATCTACACAAATCTATGTTCAGTTATCCTACCCTATTAGCCCTTTAAACGGTATGATATCTACTCAACCTGTTTCTTGTATAATAATTTTGACATAGAATACATTTGACAAATAATGTATGCCATGAGAAAAAAAAATTCTAACATATCCTGGTACAAACTTTGTAGGACTTAAGTTAATTTAACTTTGTAGGACTTAATTTGAGTATTAAAGTTGTGAGGGTAAATTAGTGTCCTTGATGTAACCAAGTACAGTATAATATTTATTTATAAGGAACTCAAAAAAAAATGATTGAGCTGACTAGAATTTATATATCTACAGTGGTGAAATGGAACGTTACTCACACTATAAGTATAATGTGGTACATTTAAAGCACACAGTGGATGTCTCAGATATTGAATAATTTAAATATTTAGGTATAACAAGTACTCTATCAATTTTAACTTCTTAAAGTACACTTTTCTTCAGTAAACTAACATAGACGTATGCAGTTTGTATCTGTGTTTCTGCCTTTATGATCATCTCACCATGCAAAGACTGATACTCTTTCTATTAAGGCCATTTTTGCTAATAATTGTTAATCACCTGCTGGGGCTCTGAACCTATTATTATAGCCACATTGCCTCATTTGATCAGAACACACAGTCTTTTCAGCTTTCCATGGCTGTTCACTGACACCAATATATTCACCAATATAATTACTAATTATTAAAAATAATCATCCAAATAGAAAGAAATATACATTTCTGCTTGGCTTGTAACTTCAATAAAAGATTACTGAGAGAAAACACAATTTTTAAACAACATTTAGTCAGTAAAGTAATTTATATTACCTATACATTGAAACCTCCACTATGTAATTATGTGAGAACTTACACTGAAACTTTATATCCTTAGACTAGAACTCCGTCCACTTTTTACAATGGAATGATGGCAGAATATGCAGCACATTTTCTTGCAGCTGCTTCTTTGCCGCATACTCTGCCACCATGCTGTTGTAAAGTTTCTCATAAGAAAACAACTTTTTATTTAATCACAATAAACTGAATGAATGAAAAACTAGGCCAGTATAATTTATAAAAAAAAAAATAAGATTAGAGTCTATTCACTAGTGAGGTGAGACCTCTCTAATCACATATATAGTTGTGAACATGCGGGTTGTTGCTAACGCTGCGGGCTCGCATAGCGAAAAAATGACACCAATACATATTTAACCTGCAGCTCAATCTTTGCCTTTTTTGCACAATTACAATAGACTCTGCATCAACAGCGTCACTCAAGAATTTGCAGCGTGGACTGTGAAAGGGGATCACTTTTAAACAAGACAAAGAAAGAAGAAGAGGTAAGATACAAAAATACATTACAAGCAGAAAAATACCATGCTTTTCCAAAACCCCAAAAAATAATATACAATTAACCATTTATCTTTCTCTTTCAAACCAGACGGTACTTGAAGATTGGCGGATCAACATTGACAGTAGGGGATCCTCTGTCATTCATACAGCAAAAAGACTTCAATCAAGGTATAGTATAACAAGTAAAAACAAAAAAAATAATCCCATCTTTCCTGCCCGCCAATATAAAAAGTAAAAAAAAAAAATATGAGCCTTAATACAAATTACAGCGAAACCAAAACACCACACTTCAATAAATATTGCTAACACATATACAATTCCAAAATAAACACACTTGCATAGGAAAAAACCTTTCAACACAACCCATAACTAAAATAGAAGTGGCGGACACAAAACAGGATAGTATGGCAAACATTAGCAACATATAGAAAATCAACTTACTATTCCTGTTTACTCTACAACAACCTAAATTGAAGGAGGTCAACCAACTATTTCTCAGACTTGTCACCCACTAGCTCATACAAAAGGAAACTCCTGAAACCCTTTCTAGAGGTGATTACATAGCATGGTTGTAAGTATATGTAGGGTTTCCCTTTTAGACTGAACATATCAAAAGAAGGGAGAAACCACACAATTCATACTCCCGAGGAAGATGAATCAATGCTCCATTTGTGGAACTTACCAACTCCAAACAATCTGGGACAAAATAAAAATTCCCTAATACAAAGCGAATCAAGAGGAAGAAAGATCCACACAATTATCAAAATAGATTGTGCAGAAAACCTCATGGATTCTTATAAGTGATAATTTGAGTTAGCCATGTGCCTCCTCTGTAATACTGTTGAAAATATTCTTATGCCATTACTTTTAAAAAATGTTAAGTTTTATTTTTAATCCCCCCCCCAGAACATTTTCTATGCGCTAATTGCTCCATATGCTAATCAGGTGAACCGCATCTGTGTCACATTTTAAGATACAATCCGGCTCACAAAAATAAAGGAGGACAGCAATTGCTCTCCTCTCAACTGATGTTATTTTTTCAATATTTTAAAACTATGCTAAAGTAAATTAGAGAGTTTAATAACTCTCACAAGATACAAATATTATTAAGCTGTTAATATGTTTATAAACAGAAGTAGTTAAGAAAAAGGAGAAATAATAAAGGTTTATGAATAATATGTTATTTACTTACTATATAAAATGTTTACAATTTTAGACTTAATATTTCGTTTTGCTACGTAAAATATCTGACATCTAAAAAGCAGAAGAAAAAAATAAATATGGTTCAGAGAAATATCATTCATTTACTATATAAAATGTTTATAATCATACATATGTTATTGTTAAAATTAAGAAAAGGTGAAAAAAGAAATATGGAGAAAAGAATTACAGTAAAAAGAGAGTAATAGGAAAATATATAAAAAATTTATAAAAATGTAATTGTGTTTTCTTTTACTGTTATCATGTATACTGATGTATATTTACAACACTAGTGTTGTTTATTTGTATTCTCTGTTTTCACAATAGAAACATATTTAAAAAAAATGAAGATCCTATTACTGAACAAGAGAACCATTAAACGCATAATGGGTGCCAAAAGCCGTAAAATACATATTATATAGCCAGATATTTACACTCAAATTCGTTCAGTCCTTAAATATACACTTTTATCAATATACCATTAATTACTCATAACCCCTGAGACATTGTCATCAAAACAGTCTCATATTGACCATGAGTAGCCTCTTTGCAGGTGACTACACTGAAGACAATGGACCCAGTGCCTTTGGGGCTTATATAATATTAATAGCATTGATCTCTCATTAACAATCAATACGAATCTCAGTTCATTGCTGGTTCAGAAAGGCTGACTGACAGCTCAAAAATGGCAAACTTCAATCTTATTTTACTGTAGGTTTTAATAACATTCAACTGATAAAGTACCAATTATTATGTATAGTTTTACATAAAATATTTGTAATGTCTATTGTGTCACTTTAGACCTATTTCTTATCAGGATACTTCCCTTTATGACACTTAGAGTTAACTTTCTCATTACACAGTGTCAATATTCTGAGCAGCATGTGGGTGGGAAGGAGGGGGATGAAGAGCATAAACAGTAAGTAGGAAATTCAAAAATAAACAAGTACAGATTGTGAGGGAACCACCAACACATATTTAAGCTTCAGAGAACAGATGCATTATATCACAGCTCCCTCAGACATAGCAATTGGCAAGTACAGTTTAAGTGTTGAATTCCTAGTCCATGCATAGACATATAGAATTGGTTTAAAGTGACACCGAAAAGGTCACACTTATTGCAGATATGGAAAGTACACATACAAATAAATATACCTGCAATTGTTATTAAAAGTTATATGGGGAAGTGTCTTAAACTGATACAGAAGTTAGAGTTATTTTATGTATATATTACCAGAAAGATCCAGCCTCTGATGTAATGTTTTTTTAACAGTAATTAATTAAGATTAGCATTTGGGAGTAATAAAGAAGATAAGCATACTCTGTTAAAATGTATACCAGATTATTTGATTTAAAAGCATACCCAGTTAATTTGATTTAAAAGTATCTGTCACTATTATCAGTTAAAATGTACTATATTCAAATTAGTCCAAAACTAGATTAAATGTACTGTACCACATGTAGCATCACTTGTTAAAAAATTCCTGGATCTCAAAAGCAGTCCCCATGGGTTTGGGAAGTTAACCTGCTGGTTCCCAACTTGTAGCATCATCCTGTTAAAAATCTCCTGGTTCTCAAAAGAGGTCCCCATGAGTATCGGAAGTTAACCAACTGGTTCCCAGATCAAAAAAGTTGACACCATTGGCCTGCAGTATTTTGCAGTGCACACTCTTATATACAGGGTCAGATTTACAATTTTGCCCCTTGGCACTTCCCATGTGACAGCCTGTTCTCTGGTGTAGGGAAACAAACCCCTCTTCAACAATATACAGTCCATTACATATACCTAAAACTATCAAGTGATACCCAAATATATTCCTGATTTGTCTAAATTATTTATACCCTTGTTACTAATTCATTTGATACAGTGATTTTACCATTTTGTTCTGGGCAAAAAGAAAAGATTTAAAGCACTCACATGCCCTTTAAGAATGCAGTGCTGAGACCTACTGCCTGTTTATAATTTTTCCAAATGTATTTAAAAACCAAATACAATAAACCCACATCTCTCCCTCCCCACTTTCTTTACCCAAGCCTCCTTTGCTGTCAGGAGTGGTGAGGGTTATCTATCACGTTGAGATTATCAACTTTTACGACTATCTGAGGCCAGAGAGAATGGATGCCTGGCTACTCGGAGGGGCCATATATCCATGTGAATTCTTGCAGAAAATGTATCCTTAGTTCTCCTATTAACAAACATGGCTACAATAAGCTGTACGATCCATAGAGTTGGGCTTTATGGCAGAGTGGCCAGAAGAGGTCCCCATGAGTATCGGAAGTTAACCAACTGGTTCCCAGATCAAAAAAGTTGACACCATTGGCCTGCAGTATTTTGCAGTGCACACTCTTATATACAGGGTCAGATTTACATTTTTGCCCCTTGGCACTTCCCATGTGACAGCCTGTTCTTTGGTGTAGGGAAACAAACCCCTCTTCAACAATATACAGTCCATTACATATCCCTAAAACTATCAAGTGATACCCAAATATATTCCTGATTTGTCTAAATTATTTATACCCTTGTTACTAATTCATTTGATACAGTGATTTTACCATTTTGTTCTGGGCAAAAAGAAAAGATTTAAAGCACTCACATGCCCTTTAAGAATGCAGTGCTGAGACCTACTGCCTGTTTATAATTTTTCCAAATGTATTTAAAAACCAAATACAATAAACCCACTTCTCTCCCTCCCCACTTTCTTTATACAAGCCTCCTCTGCTGTCAGGAGTGGTGGGGGTTATCTATCTCGTTGAGATTATCAACTTTTACGACTATCTGAGGCCAGAGAGAATGGATGCCTGGCTACTCGGAGGGGCCAAATATCCATATGAATTCTTGCAGAAAATTAATCTTTTGTTCTCCTACTAACAAACATGGCTACAATAAGCTGTATGATCCATAGAGTTGGGCTTTATGGCAGAGTGGGCAAGAGAAAGCCATTACTTTCAGCAAAAAACAAAATGGCACGTTTTGAGTTTACGAAAAGGCATGTGGGAGACTCCCAAAAAGTTATGGAGGAAGGTGCTCTGGTCTGATTAGACAAAAATTTTACTTTTCGGCCATCAAAGAAAACGCTATGTCTGGCACAAACCCAACACCTCACATCACCCAAAGAACACCATCCCTACAATGAACCATGTTGGTGGCAGCATCATGCTGCAGGGATGTTTTTCAGCACTCAGGACTGGGAGCTGGTCAGAGTTGAGGGAAAGATGGATGGTGCTAAATACAGGGATATTCTTGAGCAAAACCTGTACCACTCTGTGCGTGATTTGAGGCTAGGACGGGGGTTCACCTTCCAGCAGGACAATGACCCCAAACACACTGCTGAAGCAACACTTGGGTGGTTTAAGGGAAACATGTAAATGTGTTGGAATGGCCTAGTCAAAGCCCAGACCTCAATCCAAAAGAAAATCTGTGGTCAGACTTAAAGATTAGTGTTCACAAGCGTAAACCATCCAACCTGAAGGAGCTGGAGCAGTTTTGCAAGGAGGAATGGGCACAAATCCCAGTGGTAAGATGTGGCAAGCTCATAGAGACTTATCCACAGCCACTTGGAGCTGTGATTGCCTCAAAAGGTGGCTCGACAAAGTATTGATTTGGGGGGGGGGGGGGGTGAATAGTTATGCACATTGACCTTTTCTGTTATTTTTTCCTATTTGTTGTTTGCTTCACAATAAAAAAAAAACATCTTCAAAGTTGTGGATATGTTTTGTAAATGAAATGATGCAAATTGTCATACAATCCATGTTAATTTCAGGTTGTGAGGCAACAAAACACGAAAAATGCCAAAGGGGGTAAATACTTTTGCAAGGCACTGTAATTGAGGTTAAAAAAAGACTTTTAGTTCATCAAGTTCAATCTTTTAAGATCTCCTCTGATCTGCAGTATTCAGATTCATTATTAATTGTTAATAGATCCAGAGGAAGGAAACATAAATATACTAGTACCTATACTATATACTAGGCAAACAGAATAGTATATACTAGTCTCAGCACATCAGTGCTTTTTTATTGTTTATTCATTCATTCGTGTCCGACTCTCCGTGACCCTATGGACCGCAGCACGCCAGGCACATCTGTCAGTTACCGCCTCTCTGAGCTCAATTAAGTTCATGTTCATTGCTTTAATGATCTCATATATCCATCACCGCCTTGGTCGTCCCCTTCTTCTTGTGCCTTCAATCTTTCCCAGCACTGGAGTATTTTCTAGGGAATCCTATCTTCTCATGATATGGCCAAAATATTTGATCTTCAGCCTTATGATCATAGCTTCCAGTGAACAGTTTGTCTTGATTTGCTAGCAGATTCAGTTACGTAGATCATTTATATTTATTTTTGCTTTAATTAATCTAGTTATTTATATTATCATACAGAAAACAATTACTACAGTGGTCCTTTAAGAAGTGGTTAAACTTTATGTAGTTTATGTGTCTAGCGACACAAAATCACATCGCCAGAAATTGGAAGCAGGAAAAGTTAAACTTTCAATTGATCAAAAAATAAAATCTAATATATTGCCATCAATGAAAAAATGACACATTCCATGGAAGATGCAATTCCCCACTACCTTGAAATATGGGGTCCTTGGTTCGAATATAGGGAGGGCTTGCCTACATCTTTACTCACTTAACATTTACCAAAACGTAAATTACCTGGAGTGAGGAGGAGACTTGGAGACTCGGACGGAGACTGGCTACACTCATAAGTATGGTAGCGGGAGTTGTGTGTGGACAGGCATGTTACTTAAAATTCTTGAAACTACAGGATATGACCAGTACAATATTATTTTTACTTTGTTGGTACTGTTTTAGATAAATTGTTGATGGAAATTGATTACAAACTCACACATATACAGACAACAATAAAATATATGTATAGTTTCTTTATTGAAGAAAATTATAGTATTGTTGTAACATAATAATTCTGGACCATTTAAATTTTTGTTTAGAAAATGGAAAATGTACGGTGTAAGGCAGATAATATGGATTTTGTAACATCAGTGAGATATTGTGTATTGTCTCAATATATATGTAAATAATTTCTGTCTAATAAAAAGTAAAAAAAAAAAAGAAAAGAAGTGGTTAAACTAGCTTCAAAAGTTTTGACTATCTTTGATCACACAGGAGATACTAGAATGTAACATAACATCTGGGGACATATATACAATCAAAGTGCTCCAGAGTTAACTTTTAGTTGTCACACAACAAACATGGGGAAAAAAAGTATATCTGTTAGTTATTGGTAACAGAACACTACTACAGTGCACATAACACAATATAGCAACCACAGCATTAATTATTGTGACCCCCACTACACTACACAGGTTTTTACCATCTTAATAAAATAGTCATTAAACAAGTCTCATGTCCATTGTAATAACCATGGAAATTAGTAATCTAATATGCCAGAGTACAAAAATAGCAGTGTTTGTGGCATTCAGGGGAGTCCCTAAATCAGTAATGACAGCAACTCATCCTTCCAAATGCAGCATGCAGGCTATGATCTTCAACAGATTATTGCTGCAGACTGCTAGACTCAGTATATCCATATGTCCTTGACTTGGGTGTGGTCCAAGCCCAGCAGCCTCCATGATTCCCAATACCAAAAATAAAGTCAGCACTAGCTAGCCCCCCCCCCCCTTTGCAATGCCGAGAGGGGCCATGGTGCATTGCACCACTTGCCCACTTGCACCCGGGTAGATATGTCCCTGAGTAACGGTAAAACTAGGCTTGTTCAGTAATTTTTACATTGATAGTTAATCTTCTTTAGGTGTGATCTTTAATATAAAATACATTTATATAGTGGCTCTGTCACTCCAAAATCAAGTAGTTTTTTTACGTTATACATGAAAAACTGCATATACATTGTATTATACTTTTTTTCTAATGTGAATCATTTATATGCAAATTAATGACCACACACATATTAATTATATGCTTTAATGTGCTAATTAGGATTACAGTCTGCTTGTCGGTCTCTGTGGAGGCCAAAATAAAGTCATGTAATGTTATCTGGCAGCTAGACCACTCTCTCACCATTATCAAGTACTCTGAACTGCATATTAGCGTATTGCACTACACATTAGCATACAGGAGCCCCAAATATAAAGACACTTTTTAATGCTCTTTAAAATGAAATCAACTTTCTGTTGGGGGTGACAGTCCCTTTAGGTTTAGGTGGAACCTGCTCTTTAGAGCAAAAGTTCCTAACCTTTTTGATCTGGGGACCAGCTGGTTGCCTCCCAGTGCTAACATTGAAATCCAGAAATTTTTTAACAGAGTGATGTTGCATGTGACACACTCAATTTTCAAATAGTTTTGCACAGTTTTGAAGAGAGTACATTTTAACCACAGATAAATTCCTTAATATTCTATCTATAACTGTGCCTATTGGTAGTGGTATATTTAAAGTATTAGGATCTCCTGGTCTCAGGGAGGACACCAGACCTGGGACCAGCTGTTGTGAATCACTGCTTCAGAGATCTCTTGTAGGACCTCTCCAACTCAATTTTACTCGATAAGACAAATTTAGAAAGGCCTAACATCTCCAAGACATCCGAGGTTTTAAAGCTTAGTAAAACTGCCCCAATTAGTTCTAAGCGATGGCAATTAATAAATATCATCATAATGATAATTAAAGCAAGACTGAAATTAAATTTGAAAACATGTTCTTTAATATAAGTCATTTTGGGGCATCAAGCTATAATAATTTATGCATAATTGCATGATGAAATAAAAATTAGATCAAAGCGAAAAATTTACATATAAATATCTCTAAAGCAAATTTTAGTTACTTTTGATGTGATTTTGTAGCAAGCTTTTTTTTTTACATAGATGTAGAACAGATTGCAAATAAAAATATGTAAAAAAACACTTGATATTGTTTCCACGGAAGCAAATGCATAATTATAGATTTTATACAGTTTCATAAATGCACAATCATAGACATAAAAGGATACAATGAAGCACACAGAGAAAAAAATGTAAATGCTGCTACAGCTACATTATTAAAGGGGCCACTGCAATGATCAATTTTGTTTTACTTTTAAGTAGTGAAGATAAGTATAGACAAAATGGCAATTTATTGTGATTAAAAAGTTGTACTGAACTGGGATACCAATCTGTGGCTCCCACAATCACTTTAATAGGGAGATATTGCCAAGTAACTCAAGTATAGTGGCAGGCACTTCAGAACTACAGACTCATAACATAAGGTGTATGCTTTCTAATGCCAGAAGCTTGCCAGAAAAGTTAGAATTATGAATGAGAATGGGATTTAATAGGCATTACTGAAACATGGTGGGATGACTCTCATGACTGGACAGTTAATCTGGATGGTTATAACCTATTTAGGAAAGATAGGGGAAATGGTAAAAGAGAAGGAGGGATTTGTCTGTATGTTAAGCCTAAATTTAAGCCTATAGTCAGAGAAGATATATATGGTGGAACTAGCGGTAATGTTGAATGTTTGTGGGTAGAGTTAAAAAGCGGAGCAGCAAATTCCAAATTAATGTTAGTAGGAGTATGCTATAAACCCCCAAATATAATTGAAATTGAGGAAATACAATTATTGTTACAGATTGGAAATGCAGCTAAGCATGGGCATGTTCTAATAATGGGAGATTGTAATTACCGTGAAATAAACTGTATGAATGAGACCAGCAGTTCAGCTTAGGGGAGCAGGTTCTTGAGTACACTCAGAGATCATTATCTGGCCCAGGTTACACAAGAACCTACTAGAAATGAGGCTGTCTTGCATTTAGGGATCACAAATAATAATATTATTTTATATGGTATCAAATGTTAAAATAGGGCAACCTTTGGGAAACAATGATCACAACACCGTCTCATTTGAGATTGAATTAAAAAAAAAAAATTGTAAGAGGCCAACAAAAACTCTTAAATTTTAAAATGGGGGACTTTAACAGTCTGAGGGTAGCAATACAAAGTATAGACTGGGACAGAGAACTGTTAGGTAAAAATACTGAACATACTGTAAATGGACAACATTTAAATTCTTACTTAATATACATACACATCTGCATATACCATGTGTGAATAAAAGTAAAAGGAGTAAATCACATCCAACGTGGCTTAACAATGATTTAAAGATCAAGATAAAGAGTAAAAAACAGTCATTTAAATTATACAAACAAGAGGGTGCAGAGCCTTCTTTACTTGAATACAAGGAAATCAACAAGGCTTGCATAAGGGCTATTTGACTGGCTAAAATAGAAAATGGAAAGTTAGTTGCAAAAGAGAGAAAGACTAACCCTAAAATATTTTTTAAATATATTAATGGGAAGAAGGTCAGGAAGGAAGCTATAGAAACATTACAATGTGAAACAGGTCGTCTAGTGACCAGGAAAAGGCAGATGAGCTAAACAGGTTATTTTTTTTGGTATACACAAGGGAGGTACCAGTGGTTGGGACACCGCAACATAATGTGGCTACACTACCTTCACAAAGTAATTGTTTAATGCAGGAAGAAATCCAAAAGAAGTTGTAAAAAAATAAAAGTTAATGAAGCCCCAGGTCCTGATGGAATACATCCAAGGGTACTGAGGGAACTGTGCTCTGTAATAGCCAAACCATTATATCAATTTTCTTTTAAATTCACTCAACATATGGTTATCACCAGATGATTGGTGAAATGCAGGTGATACCTATATTGTTTATGCAAATGACCCTAAGGGATTAGTTTCCCTAAGTGTGATAGGGGAATCCAGATGTGGTCCCCTTGCTCACTGTGGCCCAAAGAAGGCCGAAACATACATCTGGTGTTTGCTGTTTATCCTGTTCAAGGCAGAATTGCAAGGTATTTCGGGGATGGACCAGTGTGTCCAGACTGATATACTACATGCTATTTCTCCCTGTGAAGGGCACAAGTGAGCTAAAAGAGGTTGCTCTCAGAGTGGGTTATCATGTCCACAGAACTAACCTACTAAGGTTAGTTTGTTCTCTGATTGAGCACCTCTATTTTTTTATATATATTTAAGAAGGGAGCAAGAGCAAATCTGGGGAATTATAGACCAGTGAGCCTCACTTCTGTAGCAGGAAAGCTTTTAGAAGGGTTAATAAGGGATAATATATAAGACTATGTCTATTTGAACAGGATTATAAGTAGGAGTCAACATGGATTTATGAAGGATAGGTCATGTCAAACAAATCTAATTGCCTTCATCTGGATCAATTAATTAACAACTAATCCACATATTGCAGATCATAGCAGATCTTACAAGGTTAAACTTGATGGACTGAAAGTCTTTTTTCAACCTCAATTACTATGTAAATATGTAACTATGTAATTTGTTTCTATAAGGAGGTAAGTAGGAACTTGGATCAAGACCACTCAGTGGATGTAGTCTTTTTGATTAGCAAAGGCTTTTGATACAGTGCCACATAGAAGACTATTGTGCAAACTAAGCGATGCAGGAATTACAGAAAATATCTGCTCATGGATTGAGAGCTGGCTAAAAGACAGGAAGCAAAGGGTTGTTGTAAATAGAACATACTCCAATTGGACTAATGGGGTAAGTGGGGTTCCTCAGGGTTCAATATGAGGTCCTCTCCCTTTTACCATATTTATTAATGACTTAGAAGTTGGACTGGAAAGTAGTATCTACATTTCTGCTGATAACACAAAGTTGTGCAAAGTAATTAAATCCGAAAACTATGTACAGTGCCTTGCAAAAGTATTCATCCCCCTTGGCATTTTTCATGTTTTGTTGCCCCACAACCTGAAATAAACATGGATTGTTTGAGGATTTGCATCATTTAATTTACAGAACATGCCCACAACTTTGAAGATGTTTTTTTTTTTATTGTGAAGCAAACAACATATAGGACAAAATAGAAAAGTCAATGTGCATAACTATTCCCCCCCTAAAGTCAATACTTTGTAAAGCAACCTTTTGTGGCAATCACAGCTCCAAGTCGCTTTGAATAAGTCTCTATGAACTTGCCACATCTTACCAGTGGGATTTGTGCCCATTCCTCCTTGCAAAACTGCTCCAGCTCTTTCAAGTTGGATGGTTTGCGCTTGTGAACAGCAATCTTTAAGTCTGACCACAGATTTTCTATTGGATTGAGGTCTAGGCTTTGACTAGGCCATTCCAACACATTTACATGTTTCCCTTAAACCACCCAAGTGTTGCTTCAGCAGTGTGTTTGGCGTCATTGTCCTGCTGGAAGGTGAACCTCAGTCCTAGCCTCAAATCACGCACAGAGTGCTACAGGTTTTGCTCACGAATATCCCTGTATTTAGCACATCCCCACAGCATGATGCTGCCAACACCATGTTTCACTGTGGGGATGGTGTTCTTTGGGTGATGTGATGTGTTGGGTTTGCGTCAGACATCAGACCAGAGCACCTTCCTCCATAAATTTTGGGAGTCTCCCACATGCCTTTTGGCAAACTCAAAACGTGCCATTTTGTTTTTTGTTTAAAGTAATGGCTTTCTTCCGGCCACTCTGCCATAAAGCCCAACTCTATGGAGCGTACAGCTTACTGTCGTCCTTTGTACAGATACTCCAGTATCTGCTGTGGAACTCTGCAGCTCCTCCAGGGTTACCTTAGGTCTCTGTGCTGCCTCTCCTATTAATGCCCTCCTTTCCCGGTCCGTGAGTTTTGGTGGGCTGCCTTCTCTTGGCAGGTTTGCTGTTGTGCCATGTTGATGGTGCTCCTGGGGATCATCAAAGATTTCGATATTTTTTTATAGCCTAACCCTGACTTGTACTTCTCAACAACATTGTCCCTTACTTGTTTGGAGAGTTCCTTGGTCTTTATGGTAGGTTTGGTTAGTGGTGCCTGTTGTTTAGGTGTTGCAGCCTCTGGGGCCTTTCAAAAAAGGTGTGTATATGTAATGTCAGATCATATGACAATTAGATTGCACACAGGTGGACATCATTTCACTAATTATGGGATTTCTGAAGGTAATTGGTTGCACCGGAGCTTTTTATGGTCTTCATAACAAAGGGGGTGAATACATACACACATTAAAATTTTCTCTTTTCTAATTCTAAAAAATAGTTTTATGTATATATTGTTCTCATTTCACTTCACAAACTTAGACTATTGTGTTCTGATCCATCACATAAAATTCAGATTAACAAAACATTGAATTTAAGGCTGTAATCTAAAAAAATAGGTAAAAAGTCAAGGAGTATAATACTTTTGCAAGGCACTGTACTTTTCCTCCAAATGGTTTTTCATATATTCGAGAAATGGGCAACTAAATGGCAGATGAGATTTAATACAAATAGATGTAAAGTTATGCATTTAGGAAGGAAAAATAGCCATACAATTTATAATCTTAATGGAGTAAATCTCAGGGTATCAGAAATTGAAAGAGATTTGGGAGTGCTTGTGAACAAACATCTAGTTAACAGTGCTCAATGCCAAGCGACAGCTGCAAAGGCAAATAACATATTAGCATGTATTAAGAAAGGTATAGAAGCAAGGGAAGCAGATATAATTCTACCACTATACAAATCCCCAGTATTCCCTCATTTGGAATACGGAGTACAAGTTGGGGCACAACTTCATAAAAAGGATATTTTGCAGCTGGAAAGTACAGAGGTCAATAAAACTAATAAGGGGAATGGATGGGCTAACCAAATAAAAATTATTTTCTCTAGAAAAGAGGCATCTAAGAGGAGATATGATTACCTTATATAAATATATCCAGTGATGTCAATATAAGGCTTTGTCAAGTGAGCTTTTTGTGCCAAAAGGTTTTCAACTGACAAGAGGACATCCTTTGAGGTTATAAGTAAAAGGATTTCACCTTAAAGAAAGAAATAAGGCTCTTCAAGTAATGGTGGTTAAACTGTGGAATTCTCTACCAAAGGAGCTGGTGACAGCGAATTTGATCATTTTAAAACGTGATTAAATATATTTCTAAATAAAAAGGGCATTCTGGGTTATCCAGGTTAATTAGAGAGGGAGTATTGATCCAGCGAGGAGTACAATTTCCAGTATCTGGGTTAGGAAGGATTTTGTTTTCCTTCTGAAACAATTGGTAAGTTTCACTTGTTTTTTTTTTCTGTTTGCCTCCCTCTGGATCAATTAACAATTAATAATTAATCTGAATACTGCAGATAAGAGGAAATCTTAAAAGGTTGAACTTGATGGACTAAAAGCCTTTTTTCAACCTCATTTACTATGTAACTATGTAACTTTATTTTCCTGCAATGTTATCCTCACTTCGAGAGATACTTTAACAGTTTGAGCCTGGGCAAACATACATACCTTTTTGAATGATGAGAAATCCATGTTGCCTCCAGTTCTTCCTCACCCCAACTTAAAGGTGGTCTACTCTCTTGCTCATAGTGGCCTGACTTTAACAAGCTTATAGCATTGGATTACCCAGATCCACGTCATAATATATCATGATTTCATGGATGAGCATGAACTATTATTAGCAGAACATTTTGTATTTTGTCTGTTTTATTTATATCCTCCACTTTTAAGCGCTCCCTACCATTAAGAAAATATTGGTTCACATTAAAGGCATATCTACATTTCCTGGACGATTATGAGTGCATCTGATAGAGGAGAATTGAAAAATATTGTATACAACTTTTTTTTGCAAACAATATCATAATAAACATTTAAACACTTACCTTGAGGTTAGCAACATGTCTTGTAATTTCTGACAGTAAAAAATTAGGGTAAACAGACCCTCCAAACACAGGCTAAATTAGCACAAAATTCATAATTTGTTTTTGCCAAACACTAGAAAGCAGTGGTTCCTGTTTGTACTGCAAAGCAGCCTCGGATATGTATTCATATTCATATTAGAAGGTACTATGCATTTTCAAATAAGATCCTCTCTGTGCAGCACATTCACACTTGATTGCCACCTTGCTAATTGTCTATGCCCTGCATCAACTACTGCTGCAGACACTGCAGCAGGAAGCAGATGGGGGGATCCCATTGCAGCAGTGACTGGGGGGCTGACATCAGTGCTCTCCTATTAGTTGAGGAAGACAGGGCAGATGAGTAATGGGTTAAAATGGGTCTCCTAATGCAGCATGCTGATTGGGTGGGGATCATGGGCCTTTGTAGACACCCTTGGGGTGACAACATAATCCTTAGTATTATGAAATGTGCTGCATATATAAAGAGTGCAAAAATGTATTAACCCCGGAAACTTGGATATGCCTTTAACTTGTCATCTTTATACTCAACCCTGGGTAATGAGATCTTGACCATTGGTCTAATGCCTGGGTAAACTTGACAATCAACTCTCTACAGTCTCATAGAAATATTTATTAAAATATTACATCATATATGACCCCTGTATGCAGGTATTAGACAAAATTGCTGACCAGAGTGGACCTTCTTTTATAATTTGTATGACTACTAGTTAATCAAGCCCTTTTGGGCTCTTACTACAGCTCTGTAGCCTTGTTTAAAAGAGCTCTATATAAACACATAGCATATTTTTTTTACAGAAGTTTTTAGTTAGTGAATTTCTATCCAAAAGCAAGGTCTTCACTAACTAAAAACTTATGTAAAAGAATATGCTATGTGCTTATATAGAGCCCTTTTCAATTGGCCGAATCACAATTTTATAAGGCTGTTGGTATCTTCACTGAATAAGCACCCCTTACAGCTTCAAATGGAATACAGCTTATAAGGATTGATTACCTAGTCTTCCCCCATGCCATTACTATATTTTTGCAATTATTATGTTTGCAACAAAAAAATCTTATTGCCAAGAGATTGAATTCTTCCAGTCTTTCCTCTACTGATACCATTTAGAAATTAATCTATATTATGATAAATGAATGGATAGCACATACCTTAGCTAATGCCATGCCATTGTTCTATAAGGTCTCGGATCTGTTGCTGGTGCTCTTCCTTGTGCTTTCACTTACTTGCTTAGGATATTGTGGCCATAGAATAATGTGGGACTGAAGTGAGGCAGATAAGTGATGTTATGATGATGTTAATGCCTAACTTAGTATGGTTCTAGAATGTACTAGCTAAAGGGACTATGACATTGAAAACCTGCAATCTAATACTACTCAGTTAGCCACTGACATGTATAATGTCAACACAAATTGCTTTCTGATGTTCTAAAGCTACATGCATTATCTCAGTGTATTACTCACATGATTTATGTTATACTGATATATATACGTTTGTTTTGACATTATCACCTTCTAGCAGATGAGTTTTTCATCTGCTTTAGGAAAATAATGGTAATTTCCCACATCAGGGCATAGATTTATTTTAATATAGTTTATTGATCTATTAGCTTATCTCCCAGAGCCTTTATGTGACAGAGGTTTGTGTATGTACCTTTACTAGGAAATACCTATTAAACAGTTTAAACATGTAACATATCGTCAAAGTGCATCTGGTTCTTAGTGATATTAGAATCATTCAAAGTGTGTTCAATATATAAAAACTGTAAAGGGAAACAGATGCCTTGGTACGAAGCTCCTCAATGGAGCAACTTAGAAGTAGCAATAAAAAAGTAATATGTTTTTATTAAAAATACCTAGGGTATGCAGGGTAAGCTAATTGCTCTATCCCAACAGATGCACTAAGTACATGGCCCATGTCTGTTTTATCACTCTGTTTTCATGTATAAAACATATACATTGTGGATTTATTTGCTTTAGGCTGGAGCTCCTTCTATCTTTTTTTAAACATTAGCAGAGTGTGTAGCACATTTCCTCTCTCTGCTACTAAAGCTATGCAGTAAATCAGAAGTTCAGCAGACATACTGTATGGTGCATACTTTGCCACAGTAAGTCCATACTAAGTCCTGTATTTGTAGTGTTGAATAATGTGATCATCTTTAATTCACATGCTTTTCTCTCTTGGATGTTTTTACAGTTTCCTCTGAGTATATGACTTTTAAGTTTTGGATGGAGTTATCATTCTGGCTAAAATGGTGTCCCACTGGGCTACAATAACTGTCTTCATTATGTTTTCTTATTAAATGCCTGTGTAAATTCAACCTTAAACGCATTTTTTGGGTGGTTTATCCAATGTAACAGCCTGTCTCACATAAAGTACATTATATTATATAAACCACATTGGATGATGTACATGAATACAATCATTTGATGTTATAGGTCTTGTTGTTATGTGTGGTGGGGTCATCAATACAAATGTGTTGACATAACTTACAGGCACGTTTGTTACAAGATTTAGTTCTATTTTTTATATTCAGTTGTTCATTGGCCAATTTTCTGCTGACAAGTTTTTGTTTCAGGTTTGGTGGTTGTTTAAATGCAAGGATGGGAGGTTTTGGGAATATATCTTTTAATTCAGTATCTTCAATTAGTAATGGCTGTAAATGTTTGATTATTTTCAGAATTTTCTATAAAATTTGATGGTATGTGGTTACTAGAGGTATACATGAAGTAGTTTCTTTTGTTTTGTACTCTAACAGGTGTTCACGAACTAAACCTTGTAACAAAAGTGCCTGTTTGAATATATGAAGACAGTTATTGTAGCCCAGTGGGACACCATTTCAGCCAGAATGATCGCTTAAAAGTCAAAATACTTAGAGGAAAATTTAAAAGCATCCAAGAGAGAAAAGCATTTGAAATAAAGATTATCACAATTCTAAAAATACAGGACTTAATATAGATTTGGGCTTTCTAACACATTATCACAATTTCATGTGATTTTTTCTTATTATACCATAACAGGCTTAGCACTCTTAGTGAGGTGTTTGTCCAACAGGAAATATATCACTGTGGACTACAGTGCTCTGCTTTTTCATGTATATATTGATGTATATGTGTATATAATATGTGTATAACTTTACTATGTTGTGTTTATTCCCTATATATGTATTTACCTGAGGATGTCAGATGCTGTCTCCACTCTCTCTGCATCTGCTGTTTTTATTCAAACTGAGTGTTCCATCTCATGTTAGTATTGCTTGAGACTTGATGAAGAGAGTTCAGACCTCTCGAAAGCTCTTCATTATAAATAAGAAGGTATCAAATTATATTGCAATACTCATTAGTAATCTATATATATATGGATTAATAATTATAAACTTATTATACACTAATAATAACTAATACTAATTCCCTCACATTAGAGATATAAAAATACCAAACGTCACCAACACTCAACAGCTCTGCACACTATAGATATAAACTCCACACTATAGATGTGTATAAATACACAGTTTAACTAAACAGCCCCCTAACACTGCAGATATCTACAAATTCCTCTCATACACAATATACATGAATACTTGAGGGATAGTCACACCTTTTAACACAAATTTATACATACACAATGGCACTTAGAATTACATTACATAGCAAGTGGTCAATAAAACTCTAGTAATAGCTATCTATCTATCTATCTATCTATCTATCTATCTATCAATCAATCTTTAGATTGTACGTTTGCAAGTTCTCAATCTTCTGAGGTGCTTTGGGGAAGCCCGTTGGACATTGGATTCTAAGCTCAAAGACAGGGCTCTCCATCCTTTGCAATGTGTTAATATTGCTATTGCTTTGCCTTGATCGTAACCCATGTATAGCACTATAGAATATATTGGAGCATTACAAATAAACAATAATAATACTTATCTATCTATCTATCTATCTATCTATCTATCTATCTATCTATCTAACATCTCCTCTCTAACTCATAATTTTGAAGCAGAGACAGCTCTCTCATGCACTTCTTCCTTTTTTAACTCTATTGCCAGTCTGTGAACTGCATTTTTTTAAAGCCAGAAACTTTTTTGTGTGTTTTTTTTAAGCTAAAAATGGGACACCCTTCACAGTGAAGTGCCCCTGTTGGCCTAACGGATAATTGAATTTACCTATAGATTTCTCTGTGCACTCTGTCATGTGGGGAGTTGGCTGAGTGGGAAAATATAAGAGATCATAAGTTCTAAACACAGTTCTCCTTTTTAGATTAATATATATATATAAATGTAGTTTAAATGATTATTTAAAAAAACAAAAAAACATTATAATACCGATATTTGTCTCATTCCCTCCATTTTACAGTTTACATCTGTTTCCATTTTATCCTATAACCTAAATAAAAGTTATTACTAAAAAAGGAACTGGTAGGTTTTGACTCACAGCCATCCATTTCAAAGGCAATTGTTTGACCCACTGCGCCATTTCTATTACAAAACAGTATAAATATTGGGTTGGAGCTAGTAAGGGTGACCAGTGCTACCCATCTATCCCTAGCCCAAGGGGTGGGGACCCAACCTATCATCCCGTGATGTCTTGTGGCACATGCAGCTCAGTCTTAGCAAGTATCCCCCAGTGTGCAGCTAATATTAAACGCACGGAAGATATGTAGGAAACCAGTACTAATTTCAATTTACAGCTGTATTTGGATTTGATCTTCTGAGCCATAATGAACCTGATTCTCCAAATAGAATGAAATTAGATCTGATGCAGATGTCATATAGAGTGATAAAGTTCAAGACAGGCAGGATCCATAACACATTATTAGATTTTGTTTGTATTCAGTTTCTCATGAAAATCAGCTGGGCTGATAGAGTCATGAAATGTATGCAAGGATCCATTAATGATATGATAAATTGTCATATGGTGCAGATCCCAAGAGATCTTAGATGGAAATACGTTTTCTGATTGCACTGGTGTGTTGGTGCAATTCTGAAGTACATAGACACATTTACACGGATAAAAAATATAGCTACTTTGCATTCAAATCATAGGAAAAACAGAGGAGCTATATGAGAAACAGACAAGTACAAGGTGACGCAAGGTCATTACTTCGGAAGCAGGAATCCCATTAATGCTATTGTCAGAACCAGCACATCTTCTTTCCTGTGTAGCTCACATGGTATGTTAAGCTGTTTAAACTGTTTAAGTGAGGCTGTTTATTTTAAGCCAGGGTGAGGCTCCACTCTGATCCCCTCTGCAACTTTATCTTTTGCTGTGATATGTGGATAAATGCATTCTTTAATCCACCAATATAGAATGTAAAACTATATTATAAACATCAGGAGCATGTCTAATTTTAAATATACACAATAAATACGTAAAAAAGGCAATTAAATTATATTTTTGCCACAATGGGCTACACATTTTATATAAAGTAAAGTAGAAGATAACAATTTTTTTCAGTGGATATATATTCAACATGAAGGTAAGAGTGTGTACTGGACCCCAACATTATGGGTGATGGCCATGAATAAAAGCTATGCACAACCATATTCATGTCTCTGTGAAGTTATTGAGCATTGTTTAATTTCTGACATAGCTTTAATAATGAAGAACAAAGACTTCTGAGGTTTCACATGCTGCGTGTATATACTACCATGCCTTGAAGCGCCAGTTAAAAGCATTCCGATGTAAAAAGAAAACTATCTTTAGTTTTTACTGGGCTTTCAATTGGCTTGTCTCCAGTCACAGGTCTTTATCTATTTTTTCCAGAGACAGATTGAAAATTAGACAGAGACAGACAGAAATAACAGGGGTTTATGTGAATCCCTCCTTTGCCATGTTACCCTATGGAGCATTCGTTCTTATAATTCACATCTTCAAAAGTTTTGAAACTTTACTCCCTTTAGTACATATACTCTAAAAGAAGGCAGGGAGCATTGCACATAAACACCTAGATGCCCGGAGTAGTAATATTAGATAAATGGATCATTGGCAGACTAAACATTATAAATTAAATGGAATGGAAAGACTAGATGGAGATTTTCGTTCTTATCTGCCATAAAATCTATGCTTTTATAACAAAGACTTTTGTGTGGTCCGCTGTACAATGAATACTATGCAATGAATAGTATACTGTATATATATAAATATACTTTGAGTCTGTCTAAGAACATAATTAAGCAGAGAAAAATACATAAAGCTAGTTTTTAACTAAAGAACATACAGTTTGATATCTCTGACTGGATCCTGTAGATATCCATGATAATTTAATGGAAGTGCATGTGTGAGGGGGTATTACCATTTTTTTCATTAATTGAAATTATAGTTATAACTAACTTTCTGAGTGTATTTACCTTTTTTTAGGGCTGTGAGGGGGAAGGGGTGTCTTATCCAATTATTTACTGATCTCTCCCTGTTCCCTTTTACCCCACCATTCCCTCCACAGTTAGATATAGAAAAACACTGTCATGATCCAGCTCTCAGGAAGCAATGTAACAAACAAAAACGGAATTCCTGCACTCATAAACAAAATATAAAAAAAGTTTGATTTTCTCTAAAAATGTGTTTATGTCCATGTCTTACACAGATGATCATTTCCTTAGGTTCATTCATATATCACAGAAGTGCATTTTTTCTTAAACTGCAGTGGTCCTTTAACAAAGTACTTCCGATAAATAAAAAAAAAAAACCTTCTGGAGAAGCAAAAATAAAATATGGAACCCGATTCAATTGTAAGCCCGCATCTAGCAGAATCCAGGCCGTATGTCTGCGGGCGTGCTGCGGGCTCCCAATCTGAGTGTACTCAAGAACCTGCTCCCCTAAGCTGAACTGCTGGTCTCATTTATCCAGTTTATTTCAGGGTAATTAAAATCTCCCATTAATTTTTGCATTTCCAATCTCTGATAGTAATTGCAGTTCCTCATTTTCAATTATATTTGGGGGTTTATAGCATACTCCTACCAATATTCTTTAGAATTTGCACCTCCGTTATTTAACTCTACCCAAAAGGATTCAACATTATTGCTAGTCCCACCATAACTATCTTCTCTGACTATAGGCTTAAATTCAGGCTGAACATACAGACAAATCCCTCCTCCTCTTTTACCATTACCTCTACCTTTCCCACATGGGTTATAACTATCCATATTAACAGTCCAGTCATGAGAGACATCCCACCATGTTTCAGTAATGCCTATTAAATCCTATTTGTCATTAACTGTTAATAATTCTAACCCATTTTTCCTGGCAAGCTTCTGGCATTAGCAAGCATACACCTTATGTTATGACTCTGTAGTTCTGAAGTCCCTGCCACTGTACTTGAGTTATTTAGCAGTACCTCCCTATTGACTATACTAACCCTCCCCCATCTCCACCATCCTGACTAGTTAATTCATCCCTTATCCCCTCTACACTTTCTACTCTATTATTCCCCCCCACACACACTAGTTTAAAAACTCCCCCATCCGTTCTACCATTATATCCTATAACACAAAAGCTCCCTCATCATTAAGGTGCAATCCATCCCTGCTATAGAGGTTGTACCCAAGTGAGAAGTCAGCCCAGTGATTCATAATTGATTCATAATTACCAATTACAGAGTACAGTGGAGTAAAAAATCTATGTATTTGTGTAAAGTTTAATTTAAAACATTCCATTTTTTTCTTTACTTTTTTTCACTACAATTTAACCTCTTTTCTTTGAACTCTTTCCTTTTATTTAAACTCCCACACTTATACTTGAACTGCTTACAAACTCACATGTTCGCTCCTTCCCCTGTTCAAATGAGATTCTGACTACTCACCTGTACAATAATCAGTGCACACAGCAAAGAAACACCAGACGTAAATCACACTTTGAGAAATACTAGGCAAATGATGAAATAATGTCCAGGAAGATGCTATTTATATGCAATACCAATCTCTACTGCTTCAAATAACATGGACGATTCCCTGTTTTTAAAATTAAAATAATCTACTAAGTGTTTATTTGCATATCAAATATTTTCTAACAAGTACTTAAACACTTTGATTTGACTCACTTCAACATTCCAAATAGTCCCTTCAACGGTCTCACCCTTGTAGCTCAAGAATACATTCAACAATACTTAGGTAGTTTATTTTAATATTAAAAACAAGGTGCCTTCAATGCCCCTTTAATTATACAGACTCCTGCCTCTTGTCATTACAATAAATCACACATTTACATCTTTATCGGGGGGGCTAGAGAAGGGAGGGCCCTGGTGCAAAATATTTTGAGTGCCTTGTTGTATAATATCTATACAAGATACTGTAGGTGCCTGTAGTTGAATAAAAAAGGCAAAAACATATGTGGTTGATTAGATCGCATCATATATCTAAAAAAATAATTATCTGTCCCTAACCTCTAATAAATTAACAGCCTCCTTTACTCCAAGCCACTTCCAGTGGCAAATAAGCACTATTGTATTGTGGGGCCTGCTGTGCCACTAATCTGCATATTAGCCTGTAAGCCCCTTGTTCCTCATTTTTATTTATGTGCTTTCCATATGTCCAATAGCTGTCATTTTATCATGTCATATAAAATGCATGACTGCGGTGGTTCCCAAGCATCTTTTTGATATACCACTTAAAAGTTGACCACCTGAATAAAGCTGGAAGTTCTCGATAAATATATATACAGTGCCTTGCAAAAGTATTCACCCCCTTTGCATTTTTTTTGTGTTTTGTTGCCTCACAACCTGGAATTAACATGAATTGTTTGAGGATTTCTTAATTTAATTTACAGAAAATGCCCACAACTTTGAAGATTTTTTTTTTTTTTATTGTGAAGCAAACAACAAATAGCAGAAAATAACAACAAAATAACAGAAAAGGTAAATGTGCATAACTATTCACCCCCTAAAGTCAATACTTTGTAGAGCCACTTTTTGCGGTAATCACAGCTCCAAGTTGCTTTGGATATGTCTCTATGAGCTTGCCACATCTTACCACTGGGATTTTTGCCCATTCCTCCTTGTAAAACTGCTCCAGCTCCTACAAGTTGGATGGTTTGCGCTTGTGAACAGCAATCTTTAAGTCTGACCACAGATTTTCTATTGGATTGAGGTCTGGGCTTTGACTAGGTCATTCCAACACATTTACATGTTTCCCCTTAAACCACTCAAGTGTGGCTTTAGCAGTGTGTTTGGGGTCTTTGTCCTGCTGGAAGGTGAACCTCCATCCTAGCCTCAAATCACACACACGGTACAGGGTTTGCTCAAGAATACCTCTGTATTTAGCACCATCCATCTTTCCCTCAACTCTGACCAGTTTCCCAGTCCCGACTGCTGAAAAACATCCACACAGCATGATGCTGCCACCACCATGTTTCACTGTGGGGGTGGTGTTCTTTCAGTGATGTGACATTTCTTTGATGGCCAAAAAGTTCAATTTTAGTCTCATCAGACCAAAGCACCTTCCTCCATGAGTCTCCCACATGCCTTTTGGCAAACTCAAAACGTGTCATTTTGTTTTTTGCTGAAAGTAATGTCTTTCTTCTGGCCACTCTGCCATAAAGCCCAACTCTATGGAGCATACGGCTTATTGTCGTCCTATGTACAGATACTCCAGTCTCCGCTCTGGAACTCTGCAGCTCCTCCAGGGTTACCTTAGGTCTCTGTGCTGCCTCTCTGATTAATCCTTCCTTGCCCGGTTCATGAGTTTTGGTGGGTGGCCGTCTCTTGGCAGATTTGCTGTTGTGCCATGTTTTTTCCATTTGGTTATGATAGATTTGATGGTGCTCCTGGGGGTCATCAAAGATTTGGATATTTTTGTATAATTTAACCCTGACTTGTACTTCTCAACAACATTGTCCCTTACTTGTTTGGAGAGTTCCTTGGTCTTCATGGCAGTGTTTGGTTAGTGGTGCCTCTTGCTTAGCTGTTGCAGCCTCTGGGCCTTTTTAAAAAAGGTGTGTATATGTAATGACAAATCATGTGACACTTAGATTGCACACAGGTGGACATCATTTCACTAATTATGTGACTTCTTAAGGTAATTGGTTGCACCAGAGATTTTTATGGACTTCATAACAACTGGGGTGAATACATACCCACATGCCACATTTGTGTTTTATATGCTACAGACATTTGCAGATATGTTAATGCATTTGCATCCAGTGCAGTGCACCCAGCACAGAGCAGTAATTACAGTGTGACACCATATCATTTAGTTCCAGTCTGTAGAGATTTGCATTGCACTCACATTATAGTGCAGGCTGCATTGCAAAGCGATACACTACTTAGAATTTCATTGAAACTCCCTGATTCCATCCCAC
Organism: Discoglossus pictus; assembly: GCA_027410445.1. Taxonomy (NCBI): domain Eukaryota; kingdom Metazoa; phylum Chordata; class Amphibia; order Anura; family Alytidae; genus Discoglossus; species Discoglossus pictus. The sequence goes on from CM050165.1 coordinate 400,330,860, forward strand.
TCTTATTGACCTTTATACATGTGACCTCCACAGCTATAAATGTGCTGCACGTCATGGCAGGGCTATGGGATGCATATGTGCAGAAATACTAAACATTGTCTCCACCACTTGCATGCTCTCTCCTCCTCTCCCTCACTCTCATCTGTTTTATGTTGCTATCTATCTATCTATCTATCTATCTATCTATCTATCTATCTATCTATCTTTAACTCTATTCTCTCTCTCTCTCTGTCTCTATACCTATTTACTCTCCTATCTATCTTTATATCTTATCTTTCTTAATTAATCTACTATCTATCTATCTATCTATCTATCTATCTATCTATCTATCTATGTATCTATCTATCTATCTTTAACTCTAGTATCTCTCTCTCTGTCTCTATACCTATTTACTCTCCTCTTTTTGTCTCTCTTCTTTTTTAGGTATCTATCTATCTATCTATCTATCTATCTATCTATCTTTCTTTCTTTCTTTCTTTCTATCTTATCTTTCTTAATTAATCTACCATTTATCTATCTATCTATCTATCTATCTATCTCCTCCCTGTCTCCTCTCTTTTTCTCTCTTATCTTTCTTAATCTATCTATCTATCTGTCTATCTCCTTCTCTGTCTCCCCACACACATTTCTATGATACATTAGTAGAAATGGTTATACATGTTTAATTTCCCTAGTGATAAATACTGATGCAGATCTCTTATTAATTCTGGATTATATATGCAGTGATGTATATGCATATAGTAAATGTGCATCATTGTAATAACACAAATAACATATGTAATATATATACAGTATATATATATATATATTTATTTACTATATATATATATATATATATATATATATATATATATATATATATATATATATATATATATATGTGTTTGTGTGTTATATGAATGATAAAGGTCCTACATACAATACAGTAGCAGGGGCTGTGTGAGCATCTTCTTGCTCCTACTTCTTGCCAGGAGAGGGAAGCCTTATTAAAGGGTCTGTGACGTCAGCCTGGGATTCCTATTAGACTCAGAGACAGCACTAGGGGAAGCCACAGCAAGTTTCCTCTCTCTGCACTTTCAGCCACTGCCAGGTGGAGTCTGCAAATCAGACCAGTCAGACACACACAGAGCTGCTCTCCGAGGATCACTTTTGTGAATGAGTCTCTTCGATTCCTCCTGGCTGTTATGACTGATGGTGCACTGGAGCTGTCAATGCAATCAATTTGCATTAATCAGTGTGAGAGGGTAATTCCAATAGGAGCAGAAGTCTGGGTGCATGAATGCACTGGGGGGAGAGAACTGACCCTGCAAGGAGGGGATCAC